>CM023956.1:18606911-18891759 GCA_013407115.1 Glycine latifolia
CCAAACCCTAACCCACTAAACACTAACACCATAACCCCTAAACTAAACTCCATCAAGACTAACCCCTAAACCCTAATACACACACACTAAAAACCAAACCATTAACCTAAACCCCCCAAACCCTAACCCACTAAACACTAACCCCCTAAACCCTAAAACTAAACCACAATACCTAAACCCTAAATCTTTAACCCGAGCACTAACAATTTCCTATGAATCTAACATAAATGTCGCTAATAAATTCATATGATCCTAACATTTTTCTAATTATAAAATATAACAGATTAAATAATATAAAAAAATTTTAACTCAACTTACTTGTTGACAGTACTTCGCTTCAGAAAATATCCTTCAAAGCTCTAGAGAGAAGGCAGAGAAACTTCTAGAGAGAAGGTGAATGGTGAAAAAGTAAAAATTTGGGGGTATTTATAGGGACAAGGGGACCCAAACAATCCTGGTTTGGGCGTGTTTAAACACGCCCAAACCAGGCGTGTTTGGCAACCCCAAATCCCTAAATAGTTTCAATTTTGCACCATTTTGCCAATTTATTATTTAATTTATATTAAATTTAAAAATCAGCCGAAAACAAGTCCTATTCCCCACAAGCGAGAGCTTCACATGTAGATATAAGTAATTATGTCAAATAGTTTAACTTATGAACATATTAAACATTTGTGACTGATTTGTAAGCATGATCTATTAAGAAAAATAAATTAGTACACTATCCTTGAATTTTCAACTGAAAGAAACATTTTAATTTACCTTGTTATCAAATTATAAAAATTTCTTCTTATAACTACCCATGTAATTGTTTGCTCCATTATTAAAATACCATGGATATTTGTCATCTTTCTCAACATTATTAAATGTTAGCAATAAATTGAGTAGACTTTTCAACTTTCTATTTGTCATAAACAATACTAGTTTCTTCGAAACATTAGTTTTACACTTCTATGAATAATGGGCAACAATTAAAAAAATCAGCATTAAATTCTCCATAACTTTTGTATTTTCTCTGTTTCTATTCATACAACTCAATTATTCAATTTATCAAAATTACAAAAAATGATTAATTTTGTTCATAGCAATAAAATGAATGACTTTGTGCAAAGCTTTTTTAGAAGCAGTTTGGACGTCATCTCATACATGACTTGATGAATGAGTGCAAATGCTTGTTGATCCTTACTCTTTAGTTTCATTAAAGTCTCCTATTTTTGTGATACACTCTACAAACTTATTGAGATTGTGTATAACCTTTTTCTACAATCGAATCATATCAAAATTCAACAAGGCTTTTATATGACACCAATTATCATAATTTCCTTTGGTAAATATATTTTGCACAATCATTGCAATCCTATTCTCAGTCATTTGGAAGTGGTTATGGAATTTACTCCTGTTATTATATATTCTTTTATGGTTGGGATGTTTTGAGTACTGTCTTTTTTAATGTGCTCCCTTTTGTACTGACATGTTTTAACAATTTAGGCACACCATGTGCTTAACCTGTTCTTTAATAAAATTACTCATTTGGCTTTTAAAAAAAACTTGGTGACTCTTCAACTCATGGAGATTTATTAAACTAATTTAGGTTATTAAATACAAAAATAATGATAATAATAAGAAAATTTCACAGAATCTCTTGAAAAAGTGTTCTTCTTAACTCTCTAAATCAAACTTTTGTTGTGATAATCCATTCTATTGGTGAAACAAAAAAAAAATTGTTACTTCGACACATGATATAAGAGTAGGGTCTTCAAGTTAAACTAGGGTTAAGATTACCCTTTAGCTATAATACATTATTATTCCACTATATAGTATTCAACGTTAATTTCCTTATTTAAAAATAAAAAATAATAGTTACCTGCATATATATATATATATATATATGTAACCTATTAAAAAGTAACTAATTAAAAGTGCCATAATGGTGACTAATATGTATACTACCTTTTAATTTACTAATTATTTTTTGCTAATACCTTTTTTCTTTGCAATCATAATTTTCCACACTTTAACTTTTATACCTACTTTAAACTTCATCTAGATTTTCTCTCCATCATTCAAACAAACAAACTAAAGATATAGTTAATGTACATTTTATGTAAACACGATTAAAAAAAATTAGGAAGAAGAATATGGAACATAGATAAAAGCCCAATTTTCTCTGGGCTTGTCTCTCCCTAGTACACAAGTAAAGTGCAGATAGAGTATTATTGGTTTTGGGCTGAGCTAAATACACTATAAGATTTTCTAATACACCATATGGCTATAGTGTAATACCCATAATGCCCTTGTTATTTGCTTGTGTATTTGGAATTACTTTTGTTCGTACGTATTCGCATTCTTGTCTTCTTCTCCATCCGGATTTTTTCTTGTGCACCATTTTTCTTCTTCTTCTTCTCGTGCACCATCGTTCTCTTCTTCTTGGACGGTGGTGGTCGTGCTCCGTGGTTATTTGTTGTCGCAATGGGTGGCATTTGTGGTGGATAAGTTTGGAGCTGCTCGTTTTGCCGTTAACGGTGAGTTCTGGTGTATATTGTCTATAATACAGATTGTCAAATCCTTGGGGATGTCACGGATTGTGCAATCCGTAAGAAGAATGTGTGGCATATACAAATCACATAATCCATATGAAGTGTACGGATTACACAACCCGTAGGTTTCATACAGATTACATAATCCATAAGAGGATTAGGTAATCCGTATGGAGGTTATGGACTGTACAATCTGTATACTTCATACGGATTAGGTAATTCGTAGGAATATTATGGATTAGACAATCCGTAAGATTCCTACGGATTACCTAATCCGTAGGAAACTTAAATTTAAATTATTGAGAATTAAATGATTAATTAATTTATATTAATATATATATATATATTACAATGTTCAGTTCCTTATGACTATACAATTGTGGTACATTAGTGAGAGTAGTTTAGGTTTTGTATAAATGTTTGAGACTTTGGAACATTGGTTTGACCTTGACATACAATTTATGGCATGAGGTGTTGCATAACCAAAGTGTTTTCACCTTGACAAGGGTTGATAGGGGCATTGTGATTTGGTTACATTTGTTGTTTATTAGATTTGACATGACCCTTTGGTGTATATTGAGCTAGGCAGCATTGTTGTAAAAAATGTATTCGGACTTGGTTGTTTGAAGTATGTGATAATCGATGTCGTATCGCTTCAAAATAATTAAACTACGCTAATTCTATAGCACAGGATTAACCTAGGTCGACTCAGAGACATAATCAATATGGTTCCAACTTCAATTCACTAGTAAATAATAAGGGGATCTTTATCAAACAGTTTGCATGCGATAAATGAAAATTGTATAAAAATGTAGCAAAATAGAAACTAACAAAAATGATAAAAGGTATTCTAAAACAGATTAAAAAGCATCAATCCAATTCACCGAACCAAGCAATACGAATTATCATAGCTCTCAGATAATGATTTTGTTGTGAAAGTTCATTCAATTTCATTAGAAGCAGTTCAATCAAATTAACCCCTAAATTAATTGAAACCACAAACCTAATTGAAATATCATCTAAATAATCTGTGATTAAAATTCGAAATTAGGAAATGAATCCATAACCTAATCCATTTTCAATCCTAAACACATTCATAATCATGAAAATTGAATAGAGGATTGAAGAAGAAAGTGAACATTCACACATAATTTGAAATACCAAACCAGAACTCAAATTCTCCTTGCTTGGGCTTGGATCCTTGGATTGATTGATTGTTTAGCCTTCCATGATCATCATCAATGAAAGCCCCGAGAAATTAGTGCAAGAAAATGGAAGAACAAAAATGAAAATGAAGAACAGTTGAGAGAAAATAAGAGAAAGAGTTTTAATTCTAAAAACTTCTAAAAGTCACTACAAAATATGTTTTTGTTAAAATGAAATGTGTCCATCCAAATAACTAAAATCACTAAAATATAGTGACTGAGTCAGTGGGAAAGGATGGGCCATAATGAAGCCCAACTAATCTAACTAATTACTAATTACACCAATTTCGCAGCCCAAAATTCAAGTGCAGTGGTTCTGATTTCCAAGTCTAAAATGACCCTCAAAATGATAGAATTGTCCTCGGCTTATCTCTGACAAAATTGTAGATCTTTTTCTTATCTTTCTAGGGACTACTCATATGCGTCATTTGAAGTTTTGTAGAGCTCTCTAGGTCCTACGCAAGGAAGATAGGTCAAGTAAGCAAAAACTTCAAAAATAAGCAACAATTATCAATTAGGCCCACTTGTTTGCCTATGGCAAAAATTGAATTAGAATGGGAAAATAAAAGTCCAAGAGAAGTCAAATAAGCTAAGAATAATAGAAAAACATTAAACTAAAAATACTCAATCAGTGTGGAACATTGGTTTGACCTAATAATATGATTTATGGCATGATGTGTTGCATAACCAAAGTGTTTTCACCTTGACAAGGGTTGATAGGGGCATTGTGATTTGGTTAAATTATTTGTTTATTAGATTTGACATGACAACTTGGTTGTTTTCAATATGCTAACTATTTCATTAGGTCTCGTATAATGATAACAACTTTATATGTTCTTGTATGAATTTCCTGATATTTTGTCCAGTAAGGTATATATGTTTATCTGATGAAGTTATCAATTTGTTTGAAGTTTTACATTAATATGATTAAGAAATGCTACAGATTATGGCAAAAACAAGAGGTATGCATCGGGCATTAGGGAAACTTGTAGACCGAGCGTTTGGAACACACGTTGCTGGTAATGAAGACCAAGCGAGTGAACGGTGTAGGCCAACTGCATCCGCTAGAAGACAACGGGCAACTAAGACTATTGCTGAGGATGTTGCTGCCCAGGAAGAACATGTTGAGCATCATATTCCAGTGACAGAGGATATTGGCACCGACTTAGAATCTTTCCCAGATGGCCCAGAAGAACTTCCATTTTGACAGGCTATGCTAACCATGTGGCTTTTAGAGTGTGGGCTGAAGAGGTATTCATATGTTAAACTACATACAAGTTAACATATATTTGGCAATTTAATGTTTGTTACTGATGTATGGATTGTTCCAGGAACATGCTGAGTTAAAATTGGCTTCTCATGGACGTAAAGTAGCCAAATTTGGAAAGTCAGCACCTGAGATAGAAGGGTTAGTCGTTTTGACAGGGTTAAGCCCATTGATATCATGTTCTATGGAGAATGGATACAAAGGCTTGCTATTTGTGTTTGTCGAGAGATGGCACCCTGAGACCAGCAGCTTCCACTTGCCCATCAGAGAAGTCAACATAACTTTGGATGATGTTGCGTCCTTGTTGCATTTGTTAGTAATGGGAGTGTTTCAGACGTATGATGCAATTGATGTGGGGGAGGCAATTACCTTACTGGTTGAGTTACTAGATGTGACAGTTGCGGATGCTGAAGCTGAGACCAAACAATGCCACGAGGCATATGTTCGACTATCGTGGCTTCGAGAGTTATATGCTGCAAAGTGTGATGCTAAACAATGGGTTATTGCAGCCAGAGCATATTTGATGCATCTGGTAGGTTGCACATTGTTTGCGAACAAGAGTGCAACACACATCAGTGTGGTATTCTTAGACGCATTTCGTGATCTGGACCAGTCGACGAGGTATTGTTAGGGTGCAGGCGCTCTAGTCCACTTGTATGAGAATTTAAACTATGCCTGTAAGCATCATAGGAAACACCTTGTTGGATATATTTCTTTGTTACAGGTAATTACATTAGATCATTTAAGTTCTTTACGTTAAGTCTATTTAAGTAAATAATGTTTGTATTAATTGTTCATTGTTGTATTCGTTAATTTCTAATTTCATAATGCAGTGATGGATCTATAAACATTTTTCGACCATTGGAAATGTCATGCCAAATCCCCAGTACGATGCGAGGTTTCCACGTGCTTCTCAGTGTAAGGCATTACTAGTTACGACCTATCGTAGGTGTTTAGATAGGTTGACACTCGACGATGTTTGTTGGACGCCATACGTGGATCACTGTGCCCACAGGGACTTTGAGATAATTTCTTTATTTTCAGTGTATCTTAGACATACATGGTAAGACATTTACTAGAATGGATCATTAGGCAATATGGGTTTGTTCAACAAATCCCACAGTTGCACCACTATGAGGCTCCTTCAATAGATCAGGTTGATGACTGATGGACTCACTTCTCTGACTAAATGGTAGCCACTGGTGACTTTGTTACTTTTCCCAGTCAGTGTGCTCGTGGGTATATGGATTGGTTCTATCAAATATCTCATCCATTTATGCTACCACCAGAGGTTGGGGAGCCAAGCTGACATCATTTGTGAGTCACAACAACTTTGCAAGATCCCCCTTTTATGAATAAGGATGACAGACCAGATGTGGCTGATCCAATTGAGGGAGATGCTGATGTCAGTGACATGCCTCCACATGCAGTGGTAATTCTATGAGATGCTTTGTTTTTAAAGTTAATTAAATTTATTGTCCAACAGTAATTGATTATGAGTGTCACATATTAGTTTCACTATCCAACATTCACCTCTCGGGCCGGGTTTGGCTCTTAGCTTAAAGGGAGAATCACATTTTCTACTGCTAGTCGTTGTAGGTACCAAACCTTTTTTGAATGATCTGTACTTTTCACTCCTTTGACAACCAATTAAAACATATGATGTTGTTCCTAGCTTTCCATTTACCATATCACTCCTCATTATGACAGCTACAAAACCATTATCATATGCAACACTACAATCCCATTTCAATACATCCTCACAGGAAAGGAACACCTAAAAAAATGGAACATTCATCTTTAACTATGATACATATAGTTTAACTCATTCATTTAACAACTTTAACTACATGCTAAATCCAATATATACCTCGGACGTGTTGAACGCTGCCGAACAATCAGCTGAACAATTAACATTTTCAAACTCATCAGCTTCTTCTCCAATGTCTTTATCCATATTAATTTCTTCAAACATAATACTGTCATATATCCACTCATCATTGTCCATCTTAACAAATCAAAATAAAATGTTTGCATTGACAAAACATACGCATAATAATATTAAACAACATTAAAGTCATAATATAATACCAATTATATATATATATATATATATATATATATATATATATATATATATTTGGCAATATTGATATTACAGATTCATACCACATACAATAAAAATTTACATTACATACATAATTAAATTTACAAATAAAAAATTCAAAATTCAAAAATATCATAAACAAAACACTTAAAAGAAAACTTAACAACCTAATTAAGTCATTTACCCAATTTACCTATAACAATACATCCACAACAATTAAAACATGTATCCAATTTATCCAACTTATTTTTTTTAATTAATCATAAACAACTAAAATATTTTTTAAATTATATTTATTAATTTTTAAAAATATTTTTGAACCATATGGATTAAGTAATCTGTATGCTTCATACAGATTAAGTAATTCGTATGAAGCATACGGATTAATCAATCTGTTTAAGTCATACATATTAGTTAATCTGTATGCTTCGTTACAGTTATATTACACTTACGGATTATGTTATCTGTATCATCCATACAGATTACACAATTCATACAATATAAAACTAAACCACTTACCTCGCAGCCACCGCGACTCCAACGACTACCGCTACAAATTGCCTCTACCACCATCCACAACTACCCGCTCCGACACCAACACCTCACAGCCACCGCAAACTCCAATGCACAACATGCACCAACAAATCATCCAAGCACGTAGTAAGCACAACAATAATGTATATAGTGCAGTAAGAGCCAATAGAAAGAGCCTAACAAACCAATAAAGGGCAATTTTGTCGTTATAAAAAAATATATATAGTGTATAAGAATTTCATATAGTGTATTCCGTAGATTTCTTGGTTTTTTTGTATGGTGGGAAACATAGAAAGAAAAACAGAACAAACAAAAATGAGAATCAAGGGTGCAACGTGGCTATGGTCATTACATCGAAGAAGAGGACCCAAACCAGCTAGTGGTTGTTCAAAAACAAACATTTCATTTCATCCAACTCTTGATGGGAGTTACCCACTTTGCAATACATTATAGTTGTACGTCAATCGAATTTTCTTTTTAATTGGAATTTATTAAGTCAATTACGCATTTTTTTTCTATGATGATAATGAAATCAAACCTAAATTTTCCACACTTTAATAATGAAGGCTTCTATATATAGTTAACTTATATAGTATTTTTTTTTTATGTTTCTAATGAGAGAAAAAACATATAGCATCTTTTTACAATGATGATAATGAAACCAAACCTAAATTTTCATATATCTACTTCAACCTCTCACTACTTGATTGATCCTAATGGGTTTATTATATAGTAATTCTTTATTCCTGTTGTGATATTGTGTAATAATATATCATGTCACCTTTTATTTAATGTGATATATAAGTTAATAAAATTAAACTCAAATAGGTAGCTAGATAATAGGACAAAATAATAAACAAATCACAATTAAAACAGTTTAAATACGATGATATATATCTTGAGAAACTAAATAAAATTTGTTTTTATTTTTATGGGCACGTGATGACGATTGATTAATTGGTTCTGTTTCACGACTGGACAGCAACAAGCATCCATCACAAAACAGACCTTTGAATGGTACCGTATTCAAGCTTGCATGTGCTTGTGTACCTTATTACGTTCACGGTCTCCGAAAAAATCGATCGACCAACCTCCAAACAAGTGAATATCAATTTGTTCAGTCAAATCATATGGAGAAATAGAGACCCTCATGATTATTTTCGTGGACGAAGTGAAGTCTAAGGGTTCACGTTTTGTATATAAGAAAATTCTTAAATTAGAGAATTAACTTTAAGTAGTAGTCTGACACGACAAATCTTCATATTTGATAGTCGATCAAGTAATTTACTTAGAATCCAAAGTACTTAACCGATATAACTAAAGAGAAAAAGTTTATCTTTTACTATAAATATAAAAATATCTCCTAAAAATTGAAGTTATCTATTATCATAAGAAAGATCTTATAAAGAAAATTGAGATATTATTATTTCATTTCACTTCTACAAAAGGGGATCACCAAGGTTCATTCAAGTGAACCAACTCTAATCCAACCTCTATATTATGATACTTGTATACCTCTGCGCCGCTAACTTGAGCATCGAAGTGGCTTCGCACATACATCCCACCACCATTCATGGAACACCAACATGAGTAGCTTATGCCAAATTTTGTAAGAACATTTGGCACCTAGCATGAGGGTGAAGGAAAACTTTCCCTTCAAGCATTATTGCACTAAATAATCAATGGCAAAAAACGACGACAACACAAATGTCGTTTACCAGAAAAAGCTACCCCGCGAGCAAGAATCCACCATGCCAAGGATACTTGCTATGGGTGCTCCTAAAAAGGGGAACCCAACGAATATGGTGAGTCTCTTGCGTCAGGAGCTTGATGACCACTCATTGATTATCACCCTACAAAGGAAGATGGATGCCTTGAAGCAAAGAAATGCCCAGGAGATGGAGTATCTTCAAAAGGAGAACACAATACCTAAAGCTTCAAGAAGATCAAAATGCAAATCTGTTCGCATCAACTGCAACCCATCCAACCATGATCAACGAGGTTGATACTACATGGCGAGAAGGGGACTCCCTCTGTCACACAATTAGTTTAGAGAGCAGCAAAGGTTGATACTCGGCTACATCCCTTTATTGATGGGATAGTTGAGGCACAATACCCACCTGGATGGAAGACCTTGACAATCGTTCGGTACGATGGGCTCTCAAACCCGGATGAACACGTGGATGCATTCATCACACAGCTAAGTTTGTTTACGAATGACTGGGATTTTGTGTTGAGTGTTCCCAACTATGTTTAAAGGAGGAGTGCTTCATTGGTATACTCGTTTGCCGATAAACTCCATCGAATCATTCGCGATTCTCAGGATGAATCCTTGAGAGACTTCATGGAGAGGTTCTCTTCAATTTCAGTATAAATTTGAGACCTAAGTTCAGAAGTATAACTTACCTCCATGATCATGGCTCTGAAATCTAGTCCCTTCTCGGACAACCTATGCAAGAAACCACCTACAACATTGGACAAGTTGAGAGCAAGGACTACCAGATTCATCCAGATGGAAGAGATGACCAAATTTAGAGAGAATGTACAAGGAGAATCATCAAGGAAACTAGCAGAGCGAGAGATTAAAATTGAGAGCAGTTACAGCAAAGGAAAGTCCAGAGTAGACAGAACATCTTGGTCCAAATTCAATCACTACACTCCATTGGTAGAGAATCGAAGCCAAGTACTAGAAGAAGCATGTGGTGTAGAGCTAATTCAGTTGTCGACTAAGAACTGACCTCCACCAGAAGCAAACAAGTCCAAGTATTGTCATTACCATCTAGTGGATGGTCACAACACGGAAGAGTGAACTACCCTCAAGGACAAGATAGAAAATTTGATCCAGAAAGAGCAGCTGCATAGGTTCGATAAGGATAAGGAGCCTTCACAAAAGGAAGAAAGGGAGCGTGATAGAAGCCGAGAATGAAACAGGACTTAGGAGACAACAGAAGCACAGTGTAAGGATGAGACTTCCTCAACTGAAACTTAGATTAGATGTGTGATCAATACGATAGAATGAGGGTTTTCAAGAGGTGGAAGCTCGAAGTCAACATGCAAACGCTATGTCTGCAACCTTAATACTATCAACTCGGTCATGGTTGAAAAGAAGGTTCTGACAAGCCTAACCCCCATCACTTTCATTGATGAGGATTTTGAGGGGATAAAGCAAATGCACGATGATCCCATGGTCTGAAGATTTCTAACTTCATAGTGTGCAAAGTCTTGATTGACTAGGGGATCTCGACCGATATCCTCTATTGGTCTGCCTTCAAACAACTGGATATTCCAGAAAGTCAGATTGAGCAATTCCCTAAACAACTCATAGGCTTCTCAGGAGATACAACTGACACAATGGGACATATCAACTTGTTAACCACTTTCGAAGACGAGAAGTGTTCCAAGACCATCATGATCAGGTATCTCCTATTCAATGCTCTCACTTCTTATAATATATTAATTAGGTGGCGTGCACTTAATGAATTAGGGGCTATTATTTCAACTCCCTATCTGGCGATGAAATTCCTGAGTACGAGTGGTAGGATTATCATTGTTGGAGTTGACCAAGCAACGACATGATAATTCTACGATGCAAGTCTTAAGATTGCCAAGGGAAAGAAGGTGGTAGAGCCCAAAGTACAATTGATAGCATGCACCTCTCTCACCAACAATCCAAAAGAAGCAGAGCTCGACCCTAGAGAAGTAAAGCCGAGAGCATAGCCCACTGGAGAAATGAAGCCTTTCCTACTCGACAAAGAACCATCTTAATGCACCAAACTAGGATGCCAGATTAGTACAAAAGTAAGAGTCCATACCCCAAGTGCTAACGAAGAATGTCAACCTCTTCGCATGGTCAACATCAAATATGACCAATAGGTTTCTCCAACTAAAGACCCAATTTGGGACATAGATAAGACCAAATAACATTTGACTTACTATAGACCAACAATTGTTGTTGACTAAAGTATAGGCTGAAGATAACTTAGCTAATTGGCTAAGGAAAGACCAAAGAAGCTAAGTTATTCGACTAAGTATAGACTGTAGATAACTTAGACCAAACAAGCTAAATTACTAGACTAAGTATGGACGAAATATAACTAAGTTATTTGGCTAAACACTGACTAAATAAGCAAAGTTACTCGGCTAAAAATAGACCAAAAAGGATTAACTTATTTGGATAAATATTTAGACCAAATAAACTAAGTTGTTCGGTCAAAGCAAGATTAGACTAAAACGCTTAGCTAAAAAAAGTAGACTGGGAATCAATCAAGTTATTTGGTTAGTAGACCAATAAAAATTGGCTAAAATTCTCTAAGTTATTATTTTACCGAGTAATTCCTAATTTAAAATTAGAGAATGAAAAGCAATAAAAAGGAATACAACACTTTGAATAAAAAAGTAATATTTAATTAAAAATTGAAATCAAAGGGACCCTATTCAATAGGCCAGGTCCAAGCCTTTACCAAAAAGAAAATAAAATACTAAGTTGTGGATTAAGTAGGTTCTTCAATGGAACCCTCTACTTGAACTTCAGGAACCAACTCTCCTTTGCGGTTCACATCTTTATCAATGTCAAAGAGGGAGAGGTTGACGTCCTTGAAGAAGTATTTGGCCTGTCGGGTAACCTTGAAGAAATTGACTTCATGACTTTTGAGGATATCTACCTCAACTTCGCCGAGATTACTCTTCCATTTTTCCTCAATTGTCTCTGCATTCACCTTAAGAACATTTTAGCCCATTAAAAAGACAACCATGAGAATCACATTAATCTCAAAGAAACAACTATGTTAAATAGTTTATAATATGGTCATGGAAATGGAACTGATCTTGATCAATTATCTATATATTTAAGGACTACATTACTTTAATATCTTCTTTTTTTTGCTCTGTTCTTTTATGTAAATGACTTAGCAGTGTATTGACTTATTCTCAATGTGTTTTATGTGTAGTTAAGCCCATTGATATTGGGGTATATTATTTGAGTTGTTTCTCTTTCCATTAATTATATGCATATATTTTACTTTATATATTTTTTTCAATGCAAATTGTAGAACAAGACTCAATGTCACTCACCTGATGGGGTATATATCAGGGAGAACAACCATATTTTAGTCTTTATTTAATTATAATATAATTTTTTGAATGTTTCATTTATTTTAAATTTAATTTTTTTACTTTATATTTTATCATTTGTGTACAGTTAATTACATTCTATTTGAAAATACAATGAATATACTGCAAATGAACCAAGAGGGGGGTGAATTGGTTCAAACTGGATATTTAAAACTTTCTGAAACAAATTACGAAATTAAAAACTTTGGATCATATCACTAGTTCACCCTTTTCAAATTCAGAAATCTTTTTTCACCCAAGATCAACCATTGCTATGAAGGCAATGACAGAAAATGTTTATGTGATAATAATACTTGGTTTCACAAAGACATGTAATGAAACATACAGAAATCTAAATAAAAGACAAAGCAATTATACTGGTTCACCTCTCAACCTTGGAGGCTACATCCAATTGCTTCCAACCCACACTAGGTTAGAGTAATTACTATATCAAAGAATCTTTTACAAGCAATCCACAAGTGACTTTCTTTATCAACACTAGACAAAGATTCTGATTCTAAAACCCTATTAGAATACAAATCACCAAGATGCTAAGAACCCTACTCAGAATCTCAAACCTAGAGAACCCTACTCTAGTTGCTTGAAAAGAAAACAATGATATATCACAATACAACAGAAAATGTTAGAACATCTAAGAAGATAGGTTCAAGATAAACACAACCTGTGATCTTTCATGTATGACTGAATGAAAATGAAATGAGATAACCACATACTTCAGGTTGCAGTAAATCTATAACTCAGAAACACTATCTTGAAAACCTTCTTTTCTTTAACACATTTTCTCAAAAAAATTCAGAATTCTTGATCCTTACAAGAATTGATTTTTCACTCAGAAAGTTAGTCTTTGAAACTCTTAGAAAACTTCTTAACTTTTGGGTATATCACTCATGTGTCTAGAACAATTCGTTCAATGTATATTTATAGATAGCAGACCCAAACAACCGTATGTAAAACAGATTAACTGACAATAATCGATTAATCTGCTGGTGTAATCGATTAAATTGCCATATGTAATTGATTAAAGTAACTAAATAATCGATTAAACTGTTCATCAGCTTTCTGGAAATGGTTTCATAAACAAAATAATCGATTAAACCGTACTATAATCGATTAAACTAGAACAACATCAATACCAACGAATTTAAGATAATTGATTACATAGTGAGATAATCGATTATTCCAGTGATGCATGGTTTTTCATAAAACACTGTGTAATCGATTATAAGAAGCCTGTAATCGATTAAACTGTTCTTCAAGGCTTTTCCAGAATCATATGAATGTCTTTAATTGATTATACTGCTTGTGTAATCGATTAAAGCAGTAAGTTTTACTTTTATTAAAAAAACATAGCCATTGAGAACTTCATTTCTTATAAAACCATTTGATTTCTTTAAGACTGAAAACCATGTATGTATGATCATGAGCATGCACATGCTAATGAATGATCACAAGGCAATTTACTTGACCCATTAGGACAAATTACAAATGTCATCAAATGATTGGGCATGTAAAAAGCTAAAACATCATCAAGCCTTCAACCTTGCTTCAATCTCCTTGCAGCTTCCTTTAAAATCAACAATCTCCCCCTTTTTGGCTTTGAGCATGCCAAATCAATTGTCCATTTGTCTAATCTTTTGATTGCTTTGGAGAGATGAATGATTCCTGAAATCTAAGTCAGCTTTTTGCAAGAACAAGCATAAGCATCACTCATATCATTTAAAATATGCTCCCCCTGACTTAGGTAGATTTTTCCAAAGCTAAAAGCATACATACAATATTTCAACAATTTCTCCCCCTAAATTTATTACAATTCTTTCTCCAACTATTTGGCTTATCAAAGACAAAAAAAATGATTATAGTATGAATAAAAGAAAAAAAGGAGAGAAAAATAAATACTTGTATTAAGGGAAAATTAAACAGTACATTGATCAAACTAAAATTTGAAATACTGAAGCAAACATAAACAACAATGAAAACAAAGCAGCAACCAGAGAGAAAAACAACATAAGAAACATAAGCAATCTAAGCCTAAGCTTATTTATCAATATCATCAAGTGCAAGCCTAGCTTCTATGTTCTCCAATCTAGATTTCATCTCTTCCATAGATGAATTTGTCTCAGCTCTATGCTCATGATGAAGAGACAACAGTGCATCCATTTTGAATCATAAGAGACTCAAAAGTACTGTAGGAAGGTTGAGTAGAACCTTCAGCCTCTTCTCCTTCTTCTGCATCAGCTTCCTCTTCAGCTTCATCATGAGGCAATTGTTGTCCAGCCATCTGCCATCCATAAGGTGTTTTAACCATTCCAAGCTTGGTTAGATGTTTCTTCTTAATGAGACTATTGCTGGAATTTGTGTTGTCAACAACCTCATCAGTTACATCAACCTTGAAGTAATCAATAAATCTTAAAATCAGTACAGCATACGGAAATTGATAATTCATCAATCTTTTGGACTTAAGCACCATTTTTCCTTTCTTAGTTTGGCGCTTTCCCATATTTCCCTGTTTGACATTCGTATCACATGCTTAAGGAACATAAAAGCAGGAAGTCACTAGTAATTTGTCAATTTGGGTGTGTTAGGTCCACTATTCTAGTTCAGCCTATTGAATTTGACATATGGAAGAGCCATCAGACACTGTTAAAACTTTGGCAAGCGTGAAAATTTGTCCAAGTAATAAATAAAGGGTAAGTCCAAGTGTCGAGTTCACAGGGACTTTGACTGTACCTAGAGTTAATATACATTTGTTTCTAAGCAATTAATGAATTAAATTGATTTTGTAGAGTAAACGGCATATGATTAAATTCGACCTAATGTGAACTATAGAACAAAACAAATACAAGAAAAGAGACACAAACACTTGGAGTATTATGGTGACGGTCAAAACAAGATGTGACGTATGTTGGGTGCTCAACTAACCGAAACTAACTTTGATGCAATATTAAAGATTTTTCGCTATTCAACATTATTTTCCAATTACCTTCATCTACTAAGGTATTCTAGCCATGATTCCTCAAGTGAAAGAGCCTACCACCTAATTTCACTCCTAAACCATTAAGAGTTACATTAATCGATTTACATTAAAAATAAAGATGAACATCTTAGGCTAAACGAAACCATTCTATCCCTAGAAATGGCTTACTTAGAAGTTTTTTTCAATTCTAAGGAAATAAACATTTTCCAATGCATAAAACCTATAACAAAGCATGAGAATGGATGACCAAACCACTAACATGATAATAACTCAAAAAAACAACAATAATACAAAAATAACATTGAATAGATAGTTAGAATGATTACATCAAAGCATTTGGTTGTTGAGCTCCCAACAATGGGTAGTTTAGCCTCTAATTCTCATGAGAGGCATACAATGAATGGAAAAGACAATGGAAAGGAAAGGAATGGAAGAAATTGGGGAACAAATGGTGGAATGCAAGCTCCAAAGGTGTGGAAGAATCCGTCCTTCGTGACCTAGCTCTGTTCCTTTCTATCTTTGTGCACCTACGCCTCTTTACACGATTGCAACTAAAAGCCTTTTTTATTGTTTCTACTTTTGCTTCTAACAAGTGTTGAATTTAATTGGAATTAAATTGAACTTGAGACATTAAACTCCTGCCCTTGTTATCCTTAAGCTGGTGTGCTTCCTCTTGCTTGTCCAAGTTAGCCTTGATGTGATCTTGATGTGCTTGGGTTTTAGCTCTTGTCATGGGTCCTTTAAAGCTCACCAAAGGAAGTGCTTTAAGCTCTCCTTCTAGACCTTTAGCTTGCAATGGACCTCCATCAACAATCAATACTCGAGATCCATCCATCCAATACACACTCGACACACTAATCATCCAATTCATTTCATAATTCAAACAATCATGTTAAGAATGATGCATGCTCCTGATTTCACTCTCACCATGCAATATGGTACCATATCCAGGGAAATAGCCTCTCAAGGGAAAATGATTCATCACCTATTTAGGATAATCATGTTGTGCACTAGCCATTCTCCCCCTCCGATGATCAGCCAGCGACGCTAGGGAATTCCAAACCCAATGGCCCCTTAGTACCTGCGTTTTCAGCCTATAAAAACCCACAGGTACACGCATGCCTTCATTCTATTTCCATCAATGCAATATGAAGTATGAAACATGGGCATGATCAATGCATGACCCAGCTAGGAACAAATCCTTCCTCACAAGGGTAACCCGTCATGCACCCCCCATGTACATACATGACACATCAATATGGGCTCACCAATGCACTGACCGTGGCTAGGAACAAATTCTTCATCGCAAGGGTAACCAACCGGTCACTGCATCCCACATAAACATACACATCATACAACCATGGCACCATCAATGCATGACCTGGCTAGGAACAAATCCTTCCTAACAAGGGTAACCCGTCATGCACCCCCCATAGGTATCCACACCACACAATGACATTGTCCACATCAACAGTTTCTCTCATCAATGTCATTATTAAAATCAACATCACATCATTTCAATATCATCATCATATGTATCAAAGTCATCTCATTTCAACATCATCAACCACATCAACATTATTTCATTTGTACATCATCATCATCATCTCATTCAATCATCACCAACACATCAATAACATCTCATTTCAACATTATCAATGACATCAATATCACTTCATTCATCCACAATCCATATTACCACGAGACTGGTATTTTAGGAAAATTCTAAAGTAAAGAAGAGGATTACAATATAGAAAACATACTCTTATGCCCATTTAAAAATTTAATAAATAATTAAATAGGAAAACATATTATAAAATTTTGGGCAGAGTCTCCTCTGTAATTAAGACTTTTCCCAAAAATTCAATCAATTACAATAACAACATCATTTACAGTTTTATCCATTTATAACAAATTCATCGTATCCTATTAGTTAAAAACACAGTTTTTCTCGAAAACGAGCACACAATAGGAACAAGCATACAATAATGATAGATATATCGCATCCCATTAGTTTAAAACATAACTTTTCTTGAAAACCAACACACAACAGGGATAGGCAGATATCCTCATAGTTGGACTCCTTGGCCCCCAACTATGGTACCAAAACTATAACTAAATAATAAACTCCCATTACCTAATTATATCCCTCTGTTAGCTTCTTCAAAAGTCATTTTGAGATTTCTCAAGTTCACGTGCTTTGGTCCAAACGTAGAGTTCTATATACCAAATCGAAGATAATTTAGTATAGATTTCAAAGGCAAGGTCAAAATTAACATTTGGGGTCAAATACCCACTCAAATCTAAAAAGAGGCTAAAATGGTGTTATGGGAGTTCACATCAAAAGACATCATTTTGAAGTTCCAATCACACCAATGTGACCGGGTCTCAACAAAGATCACAGAAATAACATCAACTTCATGAAAATGAGACTTTTACAACATCTCAATTTCAAAAGGTTTTCAAAGGAAGTATAAAAATAGCCAATAACGGTACCCGAATCACAAGAGATATCAAAAGAGGCTTCAAACTAGCTTAGAGAAGACAAGGAACCATGGTTACCTGAAAGAAACCAAGAAAGAAAGATTGGAGGGTTCGTTCTCTATCTAATCCTTGGGTTGAGTTTTGAAGATTCCGCTCTGATTAAAGTGTTCCTCTCCGTGCGATGGTTCAACGACAAGAAACGACGGCTCATGGCAGTCACCTGAAAATACAATGAATACCTAATCCAATAAACCAAGAGGGGGGTGAATTGGTTTTTGCCCCTTTTTTGAAATTTCTTACAAATCAATATACAGCGGAAGAATTAATTTGGATCGTATCTTAGATCAAAAACAATTTAGAAAAAAATTATCTTCTCCAATCAATTAACTCTTGTGCTGAATCAAAGTTTGAGTTGATATACAAATTTGAATATCTCAAGAAATCAATGAAACATAAACCAAAGCTTAAATGCACACAACTTTATACTGGTTCACCTCTCAACCCCGGAGGCTACATCCAGTTTACCTTCTAATCAAAACCAGATTAGAGTTCCACTATAACAGATCTTAGTTCTTTACAAGCAATCAACAAGGTCTCTTTCACCTACCCTAGGCAAAACTCTAAATCTATTCCCTAGATTTATCAAAAGACCTAGAACTAGAGAACCCCTCTCAGTTCAACCCCCTAGAAAACCCTTTCTAGTAATGCTTTAAAGAACCCTAAGTGTTACATGGAAAATCAATACAGATTACAGTAAACAAAAGAAACAAAAATTACAAATAACAAAGCTTAATGTTCAAGAAGGATATCACCTTATTTTCCTTTGCAGCTAAAATGATATGAACGAATTATACAACCTGAAATGATGCATGAAACTCTATCTTGAACCTTCTTGAATCACTTCTTTACATGAATGATCACACACAATGAGATCTTCTACTAAGCAACCATGTTGAATCTAACTTCAATGATCAACACACATAAAATCAACTTTTTAAACCCTTCTGAACCTTTAGAGAATGTAAGCACACTGATAGTCACGAAAGCTCTCTTTTCTTGATCTCTATTTTCAGTGACACAGCTTTTCTATTTATAAAAAAAACAGATTTAACAGACTGTAATTGATTATTTAGCTAATGTAATCGATTATTTAATCATCCGTAATCGATTATCCCGTCTCAATAATCGATTAAATTGTTCATCTCAGTTCTAGAAATCTTGAACGAACACAACAATCGATTATTATACTATTTAATCGATTACGCCAGAATTTCATACTTTCTTCACAAGCAGAGGTAATCGATTATAATGCACTTTAATTGATTACGCCAGAACTTCATACTTTCTTCACAAGCAGAGGTAATCGATTATAATGCACTTTAATCGATTACGCCAGAACATGTCCAAAGTACTACAGAGCATATTTAACCGATTACACTTATTTGGTAATCGATTAAACCATTTCATCAGGCTATACTGATTTATGCAGATGCCTTATGTAATCGATTATATGACTCACGTAATCGATTAAAACAGTAAAAAATCATTTTATGCTTGTTTAGATTTACAAATGTATTTCTAATTATTTGCATATACTAATATGATTCTTAACCTAAGTGTGAATGCATGCATGTATGATTTCCTTAATGACTGCAAAGGATTATAGGAATTTATCTTTAATGAACCAAGCTTAAACAAAGGAAAAATTACAAATGCCATCTTAATATGAGTGGGCATGTAACAAATATCAAAACAACACTTGTCTTCTGATTCTTGAATCTAACATCACCAATGGTCGTGGCTGGTGGAGGATGGTGGTGAGAGGTTGGGTGGTGGTTTGGGGGAGGAAGAAGGCCATTTTTTGGTCATTTACATTGCTGGTACTATTTAAAACTGACTTAACTCGCCCAGGCGAGCCAAAATGCCTTCCAAAATTCGCCTGGGAGAGCTGACCCAAATTTAAAATTTCTGCTTCTGTGAAAAATTAATATCTCGCGCTTCGAATATTATTTCGCCAATCCCAATGGTCAAAAGTATATGTGGGTTAGGAGCCTACCTTTAAAATTTGAAGGCGATCCAACGGTTAACCAATCCAGAATTGTGATTTTACTAAAACAGATTTCGGGTCAAACTCGGAATCACTCAATTTCAACGCAGCTCAAACAAACTACACATAACTTGACATCTACACCAAGCAATTGTACATGGATAATTCACATAACATTTCAAATAATCCTAATTAATAAAGTAATCAAATAATACAAGGAATACATCACACATATATTTTAAGTTATCGAAATTTTAGGGTGTTACAAGCATCATTTAAGACCTTGCTAGCATAATAAATGGAGTGAAACACCCTATTTCTATGCTAGCCTAAAACTTCCCCCATGGCATAGTCACTTGCATCACAGATTAATTCAAACTATTGGCTTCAATTCAGGGCAATAATCACACTGAGATGATTTTCCTTTAGAGTATGAAAGGCCAACATGCATTCCTCATCAAATTTGAAAACAACATCCTTATTCAGCAATTTCTCAAGGGTTTGGCAATCTTGGAGAAGTCTTGGATGAACCTCCTATAAAAGTCCCCATGTCAAAGAAAACTTCGGACGCCTTTCCCATTAGTGGGTGGAGGTAGCTTCTCAACAACATTGACCTTTGCCTTATCCACCTCGATCCCTTTGAAAGAGATCTTGTGGCCTAAAAATTTCCTTCCTGGACCATGAATTGACACTTCTCCCAGTGGACCATGAACTGACACTTCTCCCAGTTTAGCACTAAATTGTTTTACACACACCGTTGCAAAACCAACTCCAGATTGGATAGACAATGATCAAAAGAAGAGCCAAAAACTGAGAAGTCATCCATAAACACCTTGATGCATTTCTTTACGAGGTCAGCAAAAATAGCCTCTGGAATGTTGCAGGGGCATTTTATAATCCAAATGGCATTCTTCTATAAGCAAAAATGTTGAACGGACATGTGAAGGCAGTTTTTTCTTGGTCTTTAGGGTCAACTGCAATTTGGTTGTACCCTGAGTACCCATCCATAAAGAAATAGAAGGCCTGCTGCCCTGACAACCATTCCAACATTTGATCCATGAATGGCAAGGGAAAATGGTCCTTCCTAGTGGCATCATTTAGTTTGCGGTAATCGATGCATATCCTCCACCTGGTGACAATCCGTGTCAGGATGAGATCATTTTTGTCATTATGGATCACCGTCACACCACCTTTCTTAGGCACCACTTGTACTAGACTCACCCAGGCACTATCAGATACTGGATATATTAGTCCTGCTTCTAGCAACTTGAGGACCTTTTTTCGCACATCCTCTTTCATGGATGAATTTAGTCTCCTCTGTAGCTGCCTAACTAGTTTATAATCAGCTTCCATCATGATTTTATGCATGCAATAGGATGGGCTAATTCCTTTAAGGTCAGAGATATGCCACCCTATTGTTTCCTTATGCTTCTTAAGCACTTCAACAAGTTGTGCTTCTTCAGCTAAAGATAAGGTGCTACTGATAACCACTAGCTTGGTGTCTTTTTGCTCCAGGAAGACATACTTGAGGTAAGGAGGTAGCACCTTCAACTTAACCTTCAATTTTTCCACAGGAAGGTCCTCTTTTAGCTTTTCAAAGGCATATTCCCCATGAGGGATTTCCTTTGATCTATCCAAATCCTCAAGGCAAGCTCTGAGGCCTTTCTCCTTTTCAATGGAAAGGCATTCTACCGTATTCATCAGGGCTTTTTCCGCGATGATTATTGTGCAAATTAATGCACTATAAGTTCTGCTTCATGCTAGATTGTCTCCACTTTAAAGCATGTCTTGTTGTCACTGGGATGTTTCATGGCTTCATACAAGTTAAAGGTTACTTTCTTATCTTCAACACTCATCTCCAGATTTCCATTCCCCATGTCCACTACGCATTTGGCTGTAAGCATAAATGGTCTACCCAAAATTAGAGGTACCTTAGAGTCTTCTTCAACATCCACGATGACAAAGTCAACTGGAAAAGTGAATTGTCGAACCTTAACCAAGACATCCTCAACCACACCATATGGTCGCGTAAGGGATTTATTTGCAAGCAGGGTCATCCTCATTAGAAGTATCTTTGATGGTCAATCCTGCAACACAAAGACAAGGGCATCAAATTGATGCTCGCCCCAAATCTATAACAGTTTTTCCAACAAATACCGATCCTATAGAGCATGGAATGATCACACTCCTCAGATCCTTGAATTTTTGTGGGAGGATTCTCTGAATAACAGTGCTGCAGTTCCACTCTACCACAATATTTTCATTATTGATTTACTTGTTGTTTTTGGTAAGCATCTCTTTTAAAAATTTCATGTACATTGGCATCTGTTGTAGAGCGTCAACAAAAAGAATAGTGATTTCTAGCTTCTTAAAGATGTCTAGAAAATGGGCAAAGTAGCATTTTTTTTCTCCTTCCTAGATGGCACCAAAGGATATAGAACATCCTTAGCATGAACTATGGGTGCTTCATTCTTGACTTCCCTTGCTAATTGGCTCTTGGTCTTGGATGTTAAGACCTCACCACCCTTCTCTAGACCACTCTTTTTTTCTTCTTTCTCATTTTTTTCATTTTTACTTTCTTTTTCTCTCTCAATACTCTCTTTATTTTTTGACCCTCTCTTTTCTTTCTCATCTTAATCTCCATCACTAACATCTTCTACCACTCCTTCATCAAACTCAAGTCTTTCTTTTTTCTTGCTCCAGGTTACACCACCTTGCATTCTTCCTTCTGATTTTGCTCGATATTGGCAACAAAGCTTCTGGAGGATTTCTCTGTCATTTTCTTTGCCAATTGGCCCACCTGTACCTCAAGATTCTTGATGGTCGACTCAGTGCTCTTATGATTGGAAATAGAGACTTGCATGAACTGAGTTAAAGTGTCTTCCAGCTTGGAGGTTCAATCATAGAGGTTAGGACCTTGGTTAGGAGGTCTATTAGACGGGCCCCTTTGTCTTTGTTGAAATTGTTACCAAGATGAAACCTCCAATTTGGGCCTTGATTTGGAGAAAAAATTCCCCCTGATGGTAACCTAAGTTTTCCCCTTGATGAAAGCCTTGGCGATTTTGATTACCCATATAATGAACTTCCTTGGACGCCTCTTCTTGATTCATACACATACCTGACTCATGAGCCCCTCCACACAAAGCACACATGCTAACTTGCATCATAGAAGGTGAAGCTGGCTGAACTGCATGTAGTTGTTGAGGAAGCTTACTCAATGTTTCAGTGAGGGGTCTCCAGTTGCTTGGCTAGGAGCTTGTTTTGGGCCAACAATTCATCTTGCAATGTAAGTTCAAGGAGGCTCTTCTTGGCAGGAGTATATGTTCTATCTCGAAGGATAGCATGATCGCTTGCTACCATATTTTCAATCAGCTCCATTGCTTCATCAGGAGTCTTTAGTTTGATTTTTCCACTAGCGGATGCGTCTAAAAGTTTCTTTGAATGGGATCACAAACCATCTATGAACATGTTGAGCTGGATAGGCTCACTAAACCCATGTGTGGGAGTCTTGCTGAGCATCCCACGGAAGCGATTTAGAGCTTCACTCAGTGATTCATCAGGATACTGGTGAAAAGATGATATTTCTATCTTACCCTCGACTGTCTTAGATTCTGGAAAGTACTTCTTCAAAAAATTCTCAACCACCTCCTCTCATGTTCTGAAACTATTACCTTTGAACGAGTGCAGCCATCTCTTTGCTTCACCGGCCAAAGAGAACGAGAACAAGTTGAGGCGGATGGCATTTTCTGGGACTTTAGCAATCTTGATTGTATTACATGTTTCAATGTAAGTAGCCAAATGAGCATAAGGATCTTCGTTGGTAAACCCATGGAAAAGATTGCCAAGTATGATACCTGTGAAGCATTGCAGTGTTGTAGAACTGGAGTAATCCTCCAACATTACCCTCTGTGGTTGGTTGTCTGCCCTTGGAGACTCCTCAAAGATTTGAGGATGGATTGAAGATGATGAAAAGGAAGAGTCTTCCTTGTCTATTTGCTTCTCTTGTCTCCTTATTGCGTTGTTCCTTCGACAAGTGGCTTCGATTTCTGGATTCAATGGAAGAAGATTGTTCACCTGAGTTTTACCTCATATACAAGAATGAAAACACTAGAAACAAATTAACAATGTTAAAGAATTTAACTGCAAAATAGAACAAAGATAAAGAATCAAAGAATAAAGAATAATTGCTTAAAAACAAAAGTATACAGGTACCGAGTACAAGGAACAAAGTCTCTGACAACGGCAACAAAAACTTGTTAACACAGGGACTTTGACTGTACCCAAAGTTAATATACGTTTGTTTCTAAGTAATTAATGAATTAAATTGATTTTGTAGAGTAAACGGCATATAATTAAATTTGACCTAATGTCAACTATAGAACAAAACAAATACAAGAAAAGAGACATAAACACTTGGAGTATTGTGGTGATGGTCGAAACAAGATGTGATGTATGTTGGGTGCTCAACTAACCGAAACTAACTTTGATGCAATATTAAAGATTTTTTGTTATTCAACATTATTTTCCAATTACCTTCATCTACTAATGTATTCTAGTCATGATTCCTCAAGTGAAAGAGCCTAAACTGTAACACCCCAAAATTTTGGAATCACAGTCAAATATTAGGGTAAATGTTAGCTAGAGACATTACAGAAGGATTTAAGGGAAATGACGATTTTATCCCTAGAGTGAGAGGCAAATTTACCAAAATGCCCCTGGGTCGAAACTAATCAAGATGACTTTAGAAAATTGTGGGAACCTGAGGATAGGATAGAATACCTTTAGCCAACACATTATTAACATGTTTGGGGTCAGAAAACCCTAAACAATAATTTCTAGGAATTTTGGAAAATATTTTGAAAAGAGTTCAATATATACTACCTCAAGTATCAGAAAACCTCAAGAAGATAATGAATATAATTTATGAAGTTTTCTCTTAATTATGGGAGGAATAAGTTTCCTAAATAAGTTAGTTTAGTAATTTTACTAATTAAGAACAGAGTGGACCAATAAGAATTCAAGAACAATTAAGCATAAGGCAAAAAGCAAAAACTGATTGGCCATTACCCCAACAAGCTTCGGTTAGGAGGAAAAGAAAAGAAACAAAATCAAAGATGCTTTAAAGAGGGACCACGTAAGGAAACAAGGAGGAAAATTAGTCAAGCTAGCAACCAATAAGGAGCCACTAAAGGGAAGTCTAAGTCAATGATGGGGGACAAAGGGAATAAGCAATAAATAGGAAGGAATCTCACTCAAGGAAGGCAAGCCACGGTTGAAACAAAATTTGAAGGAATTGGCTTCACAAAAACAAAGCAAAACCGTGTAGGAGGGAGGACCAATAAGAAAAGGAAGTTAGCAAGTGAAGAAAAGTCCACTTTATTTTGATTGGTGGGTGCAAATGGTTGAAAAGTCTTCCTTAACTCTCATTGGCTTCCCACATAATTTTAGATTAGCCAAAGATGATAAGAAGAAAGGCAAGCTACGGATGTTTTTCCAAATTGGAGCAAGCACGTGAAAATTGGAGGCTAAGAGGAATAAATGCTTGTTGTACCGTGTAAGCTTGTTGGAGGAAGATTATTGGCCAACCAATTACAAATGAACATATGTAGATATTATTAGTGAAAGATGACATAAGCTTAGGATTATAAAGAGGGGGGACCGGTGGCATTGGAAGAAAGCTACGAAGGTGTGTTTTATCAATTCAATAAACAAGTGACTAAGCCTTGTTTTCTTTCAAGCAAATATTCTCACCCTTTTCCTAAGATAGCCGTGCCACCCAAGGACCTTTTGCTTTCTAAAATTTCACTTTCCATACTCTTTTCAAACTCCATCAAAAAACAAAAACACAACAGCCACCTTTGGAGAGGATCACGTGTGAAGGAGCAAGGGAATTCTAAAGCCAAGGTAGATTAAGATCCAAAGCCAAGGTAAGGGTAGTTTTGATAAATAGAATTTAAATATTAGCTTATTTGTAATTAAGCTTACTAATTTATTAAGTTAAAGATATAGAAAAGAAAGAGAAGAATCAATTCATTAATGTAAAATTAATAATTCTGTATAATGTTGTTACTGTTGTTGCTAGTTGCTAAAAATAATAATTCTGTATGCTGCTGTAAATAATTAAATCTGTATGCTGCTGTATATTTTTGACTGTACGTTGCTGTAAATAATTGAATCTGTATTGAATCTGTCTGCTGCTGTATATTTAAAGTTTATATGGTTGTTGTATGATAAATTATTTGGGCACCTCTGGAATTAAAAATATTGTTGTAGGATAATTTCATTGGTTGCTGTAAATTAATCCAGTAAAGCTGAATGCTGTTGATGTATTTATTAAAGCGGAAAACGTACTTAGTTAGGGCTGTATGCATGCTGTTACTGTATTTAAATTGTTGCATACTGTTGCTGTATTTAAATCACTGTTTGATGTTGCTGTATTTAAATCATTGTTTGCTGTTGCTGTATTTAAATGGTTATAGTGACATGAGTACGTAGGTATAATAATTTCTAAGTACGTAACCAAGATTTAAGGAAAGAAGTATTAATTAGTGTGATATACTTGTGTGATCCTTGATATAGGCTGGAAGAAACTAAAGTTCACAACTTGATGTAAAGAGTACAAATAATGACGTTGTAGTAAACAATGGAGATATAATATGATGATAAAACTGTAAACTTGTGATGCTAAAATAAGATTGTGATGATGATATGTGATGTTGAACAAATTAAGATGATGAGATGTGATTAAGGGGTAATCATGTGATGATATATTGGACTACTATGTTGCTGGTTGCTGTATGTGTTATTGGATTGCTGTATTTAAATAAGTTGCTGTATTGTATTAATGTAACTAAATAAATTGAAGTAGCGGTATGATATTCACTTGATGTTGAGCTTTGTTGAGATTCCGTAATAAAGATGATTTAAAAGTGAGTTGCTGGTTGTTTTGTGTTCCACTGGAGTGGGTGGAACTATATGATATGAATTCCACTGGAGTGGGTGGAATGAGTTGATATGAAAATTGAAACAAATGATAAAAGAGATAAATGAAAAATAAAACCAGCCATTACATACATCATTTGCATTTATCCCCTCGGAGCGGAGGGAGGTCTCACTGGAGTGGGTGGGACTGTTCCACTGGAGTGGGTGGAACTGTTTTATGGTACTTTTTTTTTATCCCCTCAGAGTGGAGGGAGGTCTCACTGGAGTGGGTGGGACTGTCTCACTGGAGTGGGTGGGACTGGTTTCACTGGAGTGGGTGAAACTATTTCGATTTTGGTACCTTTTAGGCCTCTGAGATCTCAGTCATGCATCATATAATAAGATGAGCATGCATTGCATGATGATCCTATATGTGGAAGTGGTTTAATTATGTTTGATAATTATTTAAGTATATTCACTTGATTTATAATTTGATTCGCTGATATTTAAATTTTGTTTATCAAGACTAACCCTGTTTGTGTCGTGTGGTTGACACCTGTGATGACCCCAAATTATTTGGGCGAGCAGAAAAGCAGTGTTAAAGATGCCTTGCGAGGAGAATGAAGATTATGTGCTATTTGTCTTCTTTTGGATGATCTGAATTTGTGATGTAACATGGACTGTTTATATATGGATTTATGGCTATGCAATAATTTATGGACAATATGATATGTGTTGATGTTATGAGTTGCTAACCTAAATAACGTGTAAGACTCTTATATTTTCTAAATTCGTTTTCCTAAATCAACAGAATTTCCATTTGAACCTGTATTTGAAAAATCTGTTTTAAAGAATCCACCAAGTTTTGAGTAGTCATGGTTTTCGAAAAATTTTAGCAAATAAAATAAATACGTAATAAAAGTGAATCAAGAGCGGTCGTTTCATAAACCACCTAATTTCACTCCTAAACCCTTAAGAGTTACATTAACCGATTTGCATTAAAAATAAAGATGAACATCTTAGGCTAAACGAAACCATTCTATCTCTAGAAATGGCTCACTTAGAAGTGTTTTTCAATTCTAAGGAAATAAACATTTTCCAATGCATAAAACCTATAACAAAGCATGAGAATGGATGATCAAACCACTAACATGATAATAACTCAGAAAAACAACAATAATACAAAAATAACATTGAATAGATAGTTAGAATCATTACATCAAAGCATTTGGTTGTTGAGCTCCCAACAATGGATAGTTTAGCCTCTCATTCTCATGAGAGGTATACAACAATGAATGGAAAAGATAATGGAAAGGAAAGGAATGGAAGAAAATGGGGAACAAATGGTGGAATGCAAGCTCCAAAGGTGTGGAAGAATCCCTCCTCCGTGACCTAGTTGTGTTCTTTTCTGTCTCTGTTCTAAAAAATGAAGTATGTCTTTAGTTCCTCTTTTTTCTCCTTAAAACACAGCCCTGTGTCGTGGTCACGCGCTAAGTGGGAGATATTCTGCTAAGCGTGCCTTCAGAGTCTAGTTGGATAAGTCACAACGCACTAAGCGAGCTGGTCGCGTTGAACGGGCTCGTCGCGCTAAGCGAGCCTGTCACGTTGAGTGTGAAGTTTCAGACCCTCAATCCACCTTCCATGCCTTTGCAGGGAAATTCTACACAAAAAAAATACAACCAACACCTTATTAGTCAACTAATTTTAGCATCTACTGAATAAAAGCTTAGAAGAAGCTAAATTCCTACGTTTTAATCACAAAAATAAGCATTAAAAGAGGAAAAGATGAGATAATTGTTATGTAAGTTACATGTAACTTTACATATGCATAGCAATTATCAGACGCTTTAGTACATTTGGAAGTATTTAATTTCAAGCAATATATTTAAAGTATAAACATTTGAAATAAGTATTTCCAAGGGACAAGTTTGTCAAAAGTTTATTGTTAAGTTTTTTTGTTCAACTTTACAATAATAATATTTTGCTTTATTTCATAGCCAAATAGAGGAGCCGATAGCTATTTAATTCTATGGTACATGCATTACCATATTGATTCAAATATTTATTACCATATTATAGATCAATGGATCTATTATCTATTATCATATTGATTCCCCTATTAAGAAATAAAGACATTTAGTCTTCTAATTTTCACAAATTAGCATATTTAGTCCTACTATCAAAATTAGTGTGTTGATTGTTAAGTTACTAACATTGACCATTTGGCCAACAAAGACCCTGGCCGAGGTGGCAAAAAACACCTTAACAGAGATCGACTGGAAATAGCCCTAATCAAAATCAGCCAAAAATTGTCCTTGTCAACATCAACCAAACAAACTTTAGCTCAGGTAAGCTAAAAACAAAAAAACCTGGTCGAGGTTAACCAAAAATGTACTGATCAATTTGGCTGAAAATAACTCCGACAAAGTCGGCCAAAAACTATCCTACATAGCATAGACCTAAAATTGCCCTAACTGAGGTCATTTGAGAACATCCTACAAGATCAACAAAAGATACCTTAGCTGAGATCAGTTCAAAACAACATTGTTTGAGGTCGACTAAAAATTGTCCTGGCTGTACCAGTCGAAAAAAAAATCCTAATTGAGATCAGTCAAAAACAACCGTAGCTGAAGTTGACAAAAAATAGCTCCAGCAAGATCAGTCAAAAACTAATTTATGATTTAAAACTAAACTAGTTTTGAACTATAAAGTGATTTTAAAACCGATTTTAAACCAGTTTCAAAAAAATTCAAACCAATTTTATCCAATTAAATAAATATGAATTTTAAAACCAATCCATTTAATTGAATATGGATTAGATTTTCAAAAATCAATCCATGTCCACCCCTACTTTCTTCTGCTCTAATTCACTAATTTTTTCATTCCTTTTTTCTCACACTTTCATTCTTTTTCTTTCCTCACAAGCAAACACAAAATTAACAATCATTGTCGATTATAATATTATATACAGTACAAATATAACGGAATGTCATTAAAATAACAACCATAGTGTAACACCCCAATATTTTATTTATTGAATATGGATTTAAGGAGATATTTAAGGATGATTAGAAAATTATACTTCCCTATCTAGAAGGATTTTTAGCACTTAATACACATTTTGAAATAAAATTCCATTTAAGCTATTCTAATTTTTTAGCAAATTAAAATCACCATTTAGTAAGATTGTTAGAATTTAAATATATATATTAATTCAAGCTATCTAAATTATGAGAAATTGTGTGAGAAGGATGGAAATAATTTTAGGCTAAAAAGATTTAAATAAACCAATAAGAATATAGGATTTTATTATTTCAAGAATTTAAAGAAAAATATTATAGAGTCAAGATTGGTTAAGAAAAGATAAGAACTAATTAAATGAAGCCATGTGCAAGGATAAGAATATTGTTTTTTTTTTTTTTCCAAAACCCGTATTAGTAAACTACTCATTCTGAAGTCGTTTACCGTTGGATCGTCTTGAAATTTTAATGGTATACTCCTAACTTACATATCTAACTTTTGACCGTTGGGATCTTAGAAATAATGTCTCTAGCTGTGCAAATAAATTTACGAACAAAGCAGAAAAAGAAAAGCATTACATATAACCTTGTGGACTTAGCTAGCTACGGTTAATGAGGCCAAGAAGGAATGAAAAATATCACAAAGCCTTGCATCATGCTATCACACGTGAAAGGCAAACCAGAATTGAAGGGAGGGGCCAAAGCAAATGATAACATTGATTAACCAATTAAAAACAAGCATATGGAAAATAAGGAGACCAAAGGAATCAGTGCATAAAATGCAAAAGCATATTCTATCAAAGGAAGTAGAAAAATCTACTTGGCTTTATCTTTAGTAACCGTGCAGATTTTTTTGGGCCAAGAAGTCAAGCTTTCAACCAATAGAATTAATGCAATTATGGGATCAAGCTATATAAGGAAAGGAAGGTAAATTTTGGGACAGCCACTAAAGAAACCAACCGTGCAGTTTTTTTCTTCACCTTTGCATGTTGCTTTCAAACCTTTAAGTTTCCACACACACATACCACAACCGTACACTTGCCTCTCTTAAGTTATCATTTTCACAACATTCTCCCAAGGAGAAAGAAGCAAGGCCACGTGAAGCTTGGACCAAAGGAGTAGGTTGTGCAATTTGTGGAAAGCATTTGAGGTATAGGGAGGTTTTGATGAATAAAATTTAAATACCTGTCTATATTTATGAGTACTATTTAATTCAGTAAAGAATTAAGTGGATAAATTAAAGAGAGATAGAAATTTAAGAGGAGTATGAAGAGATAAATTGAATCTAACTTACTAATTGATGCTTAATAATTTTAGATTTATGTTTTGGAAATTATTTTGGTTAGTTGATACTAATTTTATTTAGTAACAATTCTTGAAATCTATGAATAGATACTTTGTTGCTTATATCTTTGATTAACCATGTGTTATGTTGTTCACCTATTCTTCTAAATTAATTATATTAGATAGTCTTTTGACTAAGGTTTAATAAATCATAGATAATCTATATTTCATGTTCCTTAAGTTACTTTATTTGGAAATGAACCTTACTTACGTTCTACCTATTTCTTTTGTTATTATCTCTTAAGAAATAATTTTGATATTATTTGATTTATTTTGATTTATTTCATTCTATTGTTGTTATAGCTATTTTAACGTAATTAAGAAGATATATTAATGTTGATGTTATAAAATTTGAACATGAGAATTGTGAACAATTATACATTTGGTGTGTTAAAAATCATTATCTGTGATGAGAATTTGTGATGATAATTTGTGATGAGTCTGGGATGAAGGCCCTGTGAAAATGACTCTGTGATGTGAAGAAGTGACGAAAATGAAATAATAAAGAGATAAAATGAACCAGTTATGCATTGTCATGCGCATATACCCAGTGGGGTATGAGATGATGAGATGTTAAATCTCGTGAAGAGGAGTGTCAGATAACTAAACTGAGTCCATATAACTAGGGGGTAGAAACAGTGAGGACCACACCACCATGATGATCACATGGATGGGAGTGATAATCCTATGCGCCACTGAGCTACCCTGACCGGATGGATAAGTTCGTTCCACTAAGGTGAGGGTGGGGTTATCTGACAGTGGCCACAATTATTTAGACGTTGCTGAGATCTCAGTCATGCATCATATAATAAAGATGAGCATGCATTTTTATGTGTTATGAGTGGAAAATAAATTATTTAATTTATGGGTGAAAAAAATATATATATATATTAATAACGATTTTAATATGTTTTCTGTATTTTATTTAAATAGAACGTAAGTCAAATTTTTTCTATCTAATATTTTGGTTGTATTTAAATTTTGTTTATCATGACTTACCCTATTTTGTGTCTTGTGGTTGACACCTGTGATGACCCCAATTATTTGGGCGAGCAGAGGAACAGTGAAATGGAAGTTGTACAAGAAGCTTTGGTGAATACTGTTGTGAAAATTCTCTGTTTACATGTTTTCTACTATGCTCTGTATTATGGACTGTATGGACTGTATGGACTGTTTGGACTGTTTAGACGTCAAGCTATAAACTGGTAATAATGGTTTGTATGGCAAGTATATGTAAATCAATTAAACTACGTTATTGAATAACGCGTTAACATTTCTATTGATAAATTATTTTCAAATACTTTTTTATGTTTTTCTTTTACATTTTTTTTAAAATTAACAAGGACTTTATTTGAACCTTCATTTTTTTCTTGAAAAAAAAAATATATTTAATAAATACGATTTAAAGCGAAGTAGAAGCGGTCGTTTCACATAGCACACAGAAATTGTTAAATTAAATGATATAACCAATTGATTTTCTGTTTTGAAATAATAACCTGCGTACCACTAGTGTACACTATGTACTCTCCCTTTATCAGACTCACAAAAATAAATATACACATTCATGTGCAATATTCCGTTGTCACAAGTCACAACTATCTTATAGAAAGTAATCTTTCACTATGGTTACGATAAGATGATCATGTACATGACTTGCTCCAATGCAAAGAAACCGTTATCTTAGCAAAGGGAAAAATGATACTTCACGCTACACTTAAAAGACAATATCCTTTGTGAATTCTTCAAGCAAATCATCAGTGATTAGACATGCCATCTCTCTTTCCAATGTATCAATCTGATCATTTGTTAGTCCAGACCAGGAGATAGACCCTAGATCCTCTGCCACCAAACTATCAAGTGAATAAAATGTGTTAGATGAAGGATTTAAAGAAACACTGACAATGTCCCATGCTAACTTCAGTAGTTCCTTTCCATATGGTGGAGGCTGCAAGGAGGAATTGCTTAGTTTCCTTCTGAATCTAGACAAAGTCAAAGGTGGTCCAAGAACAATGGAAAGTGCCTCATTTAACAAATCAAGCAAAACCTTGTGCTCTAACTTGTTCTTGTTCTGCTGATCCTTTGTGGATCTTTCATCCTCCTTGATCAAATTGTTATGAGACTCTTCCACTTCTTCAAAAACAGAGTTACCAATAGGCTTTGCAAATGTGTCCCCTCTTAATAGAGACTTATCCCATGAACCAAAGTACAAACCAGAGGCAACAAGCAGATCTCTTATATAAGATTCTGCTGGATCATCCAATTGAACTAATTCAGACACAATAGGCTCCTGCTTTGTGGTGAGGTCCTCAGAGCCGTCGGAATCAAGTAGACTGAGTTGTCTCTTTAGCTCTGTCAAATCAGCAAGCAAATGCAACTACATTGTAAGATTTAAGGACTATATATATATACAAAGTTCAATTGTTTACAAGTTTAAGATTAATATGAACAATGTTTTTACTAAGCAAATTGTGACCAAGCAGAAGAAGCAAAGAGTCTGCACTATATTGTTAATCTCATTCTATAAAATACCAACTTAATGAATAATCAGTTTCTAAATTAGTATGTTTTACAAGATTTCAGAAACTATAATAAAATTTAACTAAACATAGAATGCTTGTTAAAGGAGCATATGAAAGGGGCAAAAAGTTATAGAAATATTAACACATAACTTTCAGTTTCTTATACATGAAATTGTGTAGCTCTTGAAACAAATTATCTAGAGATAAAATTGGAAGTAAATTTACCATGAAAAAAAATTGAAGTAGGGTCAAATTCATTTGAAGAAAAGACTAAATGCCATTTGTAGATTTAACTATATATGCGCATGCAATAGAACAACAATGGGATGGCATTGACATTCTTTTTACGAACTGCCGTATCATTGCATTGCATCAATTGAAAGTTAAAATTGCTCCTCACCATTCAAACCAGAGCTGATATCTCTGTAAACCTTGGGAATAAAAATATCATCCAATGAAGATACATCTGGAGTTGATGTTAAACTTGAATATCCAGTCTGTCTCCAATTTTCTTCATGAACACAGCTGCACATAGATGCAGGACTAGGAGGTACCTCAGTTGAGTTCTCCTAATGTATAAAATAAACTCCGATTATTAGATAACAACAATATATGCAACATAATTGAAAACAAAGGTCATTGAGGAGAATGCTGAAAAATGTATATACAAACTTACATGTCTCTCACCATATTTCATGAGAACAGTTGGTCCACTCCTGATATCTCTCAAAATTGGACCGTATTCACTGCCATGTGATTCTACTATTGACTGAACCCTTTTTCCAAACAGCTTCCCTCTGAGACCAAGAGAATAATTAAAATTGGAAAGTTTTTCTTTAATATTAAACCCATCTTTCTTCTTTTTTTTGACATCCACAGGCATTGCTTCAACAGCTTCAAGCTTCCTCTGAATAAGGGCGCCCGTTAAAATGTGGCGGTCCTCTAGAAGAAGCCTCCCAAATGATGTTCCTGATGTAGGAGCAGACAAGGATCTTTCAAGGTTTCTAGGAGACAAATCCTTGTGGAACAATACATTTTCATCTAATTTGTGTCTATAGGAACCTGTTTGTAATTCTTTTTTCTCTTTCAAAATTCCCCACTGGCTCTTGTCATTTGCACACTTTGTAGTATCCTGCTTTAGTCTAACTCTATCATTGTAACAGGCCACTTCAGGAATGTCCAAATGCAGTTCACTTTTTACAATATTTCTTAGCCTCTCTGACAAGAATCTTCTGGTATCTATGTTGAAAAATTCTGGAGAACTTGGTCCATTGAACTGCATTTTACTTTTGTATGATCTTGTTGATTCTGAGCGGAGTAAATTTGGTTTAGCATCTCTAGTCACACTTTCTCTGACCTCTTTAGCATCAGATAGTTTTTCATTGTAAGGTGTCTCAGTTCCACTAGCTCTAAACCCTTGCAGTTCACATTTCAACCGCTCCTTCACTTCCTCAAGAAAATCTTCTATACCTTTTCTCCCTTGTAAAGTGCCTGATAAACTGATACAATTCTCTTCATGGTTGCAATTGCATATCCTATCAGAACCAGGCTTCAAGATAACTATCGGAGTGGAAGAAGCACATATATCTAATCTGCTTCCAGATTTCATCATTAAAGACTCCTCAAAGTCTCGAGTTAGTGTTTTACTTCTTGAAGGAAAGGATTCTTTTTTCGTAGTTTGGATTGGCTCCATCATATTACCATTAGGTAGCTTTGTCTTAAATATGTGGCTATCTGTCTTTGAACTTGCAATCTGTAGCATCTTTTCCTTCCTCAGGTTCTCTTGAGAAAGCATTATCCTAGAACCACTTCCAATTTCAACATCCTTTGAGCACTCCTTAAACCTTGATGCTTGATATGCTTCAAATTCTTTCTTGAATTTTTGGAGTTCCTCTTCCAGAGGATGTTCCCTAGGCCTTGGTTTTCCAAAATTCTGTCTGCATCCATCATCATGATCATCATCAATGTCTTGATAAAATGAATCAAATTCCATCTGGCTAGAAGAATTAAAGTTGGAGGAACCCCTGCCAACCGAACCCCTTTGATTCATTCCTTTTTTTGAAAACTTCCTCTCCATATTTTCATGTTTGCTTTTGTCCAATGGAACAACAGACTTAGTCTCTAGTGATAATGGCATGGTGTCTATCCCCATCAACCTTGCCACGAGGCTTGGTGCATTATTTCTGGTGGTGCCTGATTGTTTGGATAAATCCTCTTTGTTCAGTTTTTTCACTGAAACCAAATTTGACTTACTATTTTTCTTTGACCAGCCATCTTCTACTTGACAAGAGTACTGAAAATTCACCAGAGTACATTCCATTTAAGAACGATAAGAGAAACATGATGTATAAGCACATGGCGGTGTCTTGAAACCCTTAACACATAAAGGTATGTGAAGAGAAACTTACTGGTAATTCTCCTTCTGCACAGTGGACCTGAGATATTTCTACTTGCAGCTCCATGCCATTTCCAGAGCTTTCCAGGTCTGCATGACACACAGTATGATAACAAATAAGAATTAACCTAACTGAATTAATCTAGCAGAGGAGGGATAAAATAGAACTTAACAACAACAACAATTAATAACAATAGTCTATACAAGATATATTAGAGAATGCAACAAACGAATCAGCACTGATATTTACACTGCTTCATACCATTTAACACTAACAACCTTTAAGTGATTAACTAATACAAAACTTGGCAAGCAAATAGTCACTTGAAGCTTTCCAATTTCGGAAAGGAATGCTTAGAAATTAGTGAACAAATGCTCAATTTAGCTTCCTTGAAACTTATCTAACCCAAAAAGGTCTATCGTAGCAAGAGTGAAGCCTCTCAATATATAAAGTAACACTTACCACCCTTACTGTTCCTCTGGGCATGAACTTTATTGGCCACCCTACCCTGATTGTACTCAAACATGTGCAATAAGCCTCCCATATATCAAAGGGTCAACCAGAACACTCTCATCTCGTGTCGTAAATTTCAGGGTTCATGTCTCAACCAATAAAAAATTCAGGTCTTTTCCTTTCCCTCTGTATGATGTGAAATGAACCAGCACTCTTCCTTTTCACACCCTGGATCACCACAAGTTAATGGGGGCATCGGTTGAAGAGCATTTTATAACAAAAAAATCAGAACATCTTAAATTAAATCTGTTAAGCTATAAGATCCAAATTACATTTGACGCAAACAAGTTACTAATTTTGCACAGAAATTAAGAGAAAGAAATAACCAATCAGTTCCTTCAAAGTAAAGCCTATTCAAAAGCTGCAGTTCTTGCATTTTGAATGGTGTTATAATTGAACACTAAACCTTGCTAATTTAAGGACTAAATTTTTTAGATAGTATTGCATCCTATGTAGAACATAATAATGCAGAAATCTAATCAACAATAACATTGTAGTAAAGGGAGGAAAAGAAAACTTACCGTGTTTTCATAGTTTTGGATAAAAGTGATAAAGTGATCGAAGATTTATATAGATAGGCCTAATAGAAAAATCAGAGAACCTTGACTTTTATGCCAACCCAGAAGAGAAAGAAGAACCTTAGTCTTATAAGCACCCCATAAATCAAAAGCTTCATAATCCATTCATGGAAAAGTGAATCAGAGTCAAGAGAGAAGAAAACCCAACAACAGGTTTCTCAGAAAATGCAGGAAAAGCAAGAAGCACCAAAAACTCCAAACCTCAAAATTCCGGTACCAGTTATTACAGTTTACTGTAAACAAAATATCTTTCTAGAAGATTGTCCCATTTTCATCAGAATCATAAACATCGCACAGAACAAAAGATTCCTTCACTAAACACTAGAATAGACGGTTAGAAAAAAGTAAGAAACAGAGAACAACATGTTACATCAACATTTACATACCAATGAGAAGAACAAGAACAAACTCCGTATCCACCAACTGAAACTTTAGCTTTGAATCAATTCAAAACAAGAAGATGGGTGTGCTTGAAAAGCATCAAAGCTTCAAATTTGACATGAAAACTGAAAAGGTGAAACAAAACTAGCAAATTCAAGATTGAGAGAGAGAGAAGTGTATACAATGTGTGGCATAGAAAAGTGGAGAATTCCTGAACTGGAATTTTGTATTAAGAAAGAGAGCCAACGATGAAAACTTCATTGGAAAGGTATTGATTGATCATAATGAGTTAATAATGATGACAACAAAGGAAAAAGCTACTATATTTCAAAGTATAGCAAAAGGGAACAAGTCCTCTAATTCCATTGCTGGAAGTGAATGAATGAAAGCGAAGGTTCCCTCCCTCTCTGCTATTTATTTAGCTAATTGGTTAATCATATCATTAATTCATTCTCGTATTTTTCATACTTTTTCCTTTCTTTCTTTTTTGATAATTCTTTTGTCACCCGTGCTGTACTATTGAACAATAGCTCACCTCTTTTTTTTGTTTTGGTCTAGTGATTAGACTCGTGGGCTTGTGTTTTTCTCAATTTGTTCTATCACTTTTCTTGTGAATTTTGTGATTTCCATGTGAGTGAAACGTTTTTACCAAGTCATGAAAGTGAGTTAATTGAATTAAGCAGTTAGCTACAATAAATAATGTGAAGTTATTAGGAACGTCGTTGATTGAGGGAGTGAAATCCGGAAAAAATGAACCCCAACGACTACGTTGGAACTCAAAGTCGTACATTTTCAAACAAAATATTGATGTAAAATGGCTATGATATAGGAAGGTTACTTATTAATTGAGTTCACAATCAAATAAGGGTCACTCGTGAGGTTTGTTTTTTATTGTATTATTATTAGAGTTTAACAGTGATATAGTATTTTATACCAATTCAATCACAAATAATTATTTATATAATATTTAAGATAATTTTATAAAAATTAATAAATTTATTTAAAAAAATTATTGAATGATAATGTAAAATTATTTTATATTATCGATACATATTACTTTTCTTTTATTATTATTAAAAATATAATTTTGTAGATAAAAAATAAATTTCTATGCATAATGTTCAACGAGTAAAACATACATTTTTCAGGAAAAATAATAGTTTAATCCTTATCAGCTAAGTTAAGTATCCACACCAGCGTAGCTTAATCACGTAAGTAAAAGCGACTGCTTCATGAGAGTTGAAAGTCAAAGGAATAAAAGGTGTCAATAATGTAATACTATTACGTAATGATAAATATTCACATGACTTATAGTATATTATGGAATATAAATTGGCATCATATGATTGCATTTTCAGATCACGTAACCACCAGCTCAGAGGTCTGTGGTTTTGCAGTTGTACGCGCACGACGCCTCCATTTGGCGCTAGATATCATGGCACTTTTGAATTTTGGTTTTATTTATTTGTCTTGTGCTCATCTGGCTTCTCTTTCTTATATGGTATGTTACTATGCTTCGTTTTGAAAAAAAAAAATAGAAGGAAAAAACATAAGAAAGGGAAAGGAAAGCAAAAAAAAATGAGATAATTTTATAGGTTTCTGGTAGGAAAGTGTTAGGTGAAATTCTTAAAAGAATGTTTTATTTTATTTTATTTCTTTTAAGTATGATAATGTATCACGAAGGACTCATTTGATGATATCAAAAGTATAAAATCGACAAAAAGATGAACAAGAGAAATAAAAATAACTAATGTCAAAAAAAATATTCTATATGGTGGATTGAATGATTTGAAAGAAAGATTATCGAGAATGTTAAATCGAACAACCAGAACAATAATTATTGAAGTAGTTAACAATTATTCAAATTCAAAAAAAAAAAATCAAACAGGTGACATCATATGAAACAAATAAACGGAGTTTAAGAACATTGTCACAATCAATTACAAAGATTGATTATTCATATTTTCTATAAATAGACAATAATGTATTATGTTTATTTGGTTTCAAACATTTACATAATTCTTGTATACCAACTGTACTTATGATTTTCTATTATACAAAAATATGTTCGTTCTTATCCATTTCTTTTATTTTCGATTATGATCCTCATCTCTATTCCACTTTTTATGACTCATTTTACTTTCGAAACACCTTCTACCTATAACTCATTCTTTTTTCTATAACACTTTATCTATTGCTTTCAATTACATATGTTTTGTTTTGTGTTGTAACAAACATACAAATGTGCTCGTAAAATATTGTTAATCCAAGTATTGTTTTACATTCGTTTACAAAAAGTATTTACATTTGTGAGAATCAATTATTACAATTCGAATACTCATCTTATACATATCATAAAATTTATTCTCATAATAAATTTCTAAGATACACTTTGTTAATTGAAAATCTAGTATTGTTAGGTTGAAAACAAAGAACACAAAGAACCCATTAAGTATTTTGGTTTAGTATAATTTGTCCTATTATCAAATTCTTATTTGTTGATTTATAGTTTTTCAAACCTAATCCAAAATTCTTGATCAACAGAAAGCAAATTTTTTAAAAAATACATGTTTATAAAGGCTATGTCCGATAAAATTATCTACAAGCTAAAAAGTTAGCTTATTAAATCATAAGTGTTCAATAAAATAATTTGTTGAAATAACTAAAAAATATAAAATGATAGAAATGGACATAATTATATTATAATTTTATATAAATTTCAATTTTATTTATGAATAAAAGTATATTTTGAGATATTATAATTTTATCTTTTAATCAATTTCAAATTCTTCAAATTTTTATTCATAGATAAATTATTTTCATTAAATTTTATTTTAAATTATTATATTTTTCATATTATATATTCTACTATTAATCAGATTAATTATCTTAAAATGTTTTTAATTAAGTTTGAAATAAAGTAAAAAAATACATATATTCAAGTAGACATTATACTTTTATTATGTTAATTAGTGTAATAGTTAAAATAAATAACATAATATAAAATTATACAAAAAATAATAGAAATTAAAATCAAATAAATATAACATTTATCATTGTCAATTTAATGAACTATATGTTAAAATAATAAATTAAATATTATAAATAGTACATTGTTAAAATAAATAGTGTGATATAAAAAATGTGTAGGAGGAATGAGTGAGAAAAAGAAAATACTAATAAATTCATGTTTTATTTTAAAATGATAATAAAAAAATTTAATAAATATTTCAAGGATAAAAAGGGAATAAAGTATAAAATTCTAGAAACTAGCGTTTTAAAAACACAATTTCAAATAACATTTCAAAAAATGCTAAAAGATATTAAAAAATTGTTTATTAAAAAGTCAAATAAGTTTGTCAACTTAAAAAAAGTTAGAAACTAATTGAAATGACTTATCAAACATAGTCAAAATGACAAATATTCTTAATAAAAATAATCTACAAATATATTATACCCATTCAAGCTTAAGCAAAAAATCCAACTTCCAAAACCTATCATATTTGCTAGGGGTTGTTACTAGTCCCAACTAATTTTTGCTAATATTCTCCCTGATTTCACTAGATTGTTGAATCATAGATTTTCTTAATCTAAGGTATGTTAGTTTAATTTTTTTTCTTCATTTTTATATTGTTGAACTTTTATGTGTGTGATAGTTTGATAATTGTCAAATTGTCATCAAATGAAATTTTATTAAGAGTTTGATGAATCATGTGTGCTATTATCAAATGATTTGATATGCTGCACACACTCTCTCTTACACACTTATTCATACACACACATGCGCAGTTGTTGCCAAGTTGATTGTATTTAACAAGTCATTTTTTGAGCAAACACTATTTCATATCTTTTGGGACATTTTATTTAGGCATGATTTATAAATGTAAATATTAGTCAAAGAACTAATATCCTAGATTTTGACAAGCGAAATAGTTTTTTTGCCTATTAAAATACAAAACAATCTTATTTTGGGAAATTCTTTTGTATCCTCTTAAATTTTTTGAAAAAATACTAGTTTCTTAAGAAAGGCAGTGCCTAGGGTGGAACACTTTCATAAGTGGTCCATCATGCATAATTTTTAGGAGCCCCTAGATTAATCTAAGGTACACACTCTTACCATACACCTTCCACACCAAAGCTTTATCCTATTTATTATCCCTTCCTCTTTGGCGACCTTTCTCCTTTCCACTCTGGCGGATTCTCCAGCACCTCCGACAACTTTTCTCCTTTCCACATTAGAGGAACCTCTAGCACCTCCGACTACCAGTCACCGCCACGTCATCCACCAACCCTCCTCCACTTCCCTTTCCCTAAATCAAGGTTTCTCATGATCACAACCATGAGACCCCACTTCAAACTTGAGATTCATAATCCAAAAGCCTCCACCGTGCAATCGAATCACCCACCACAGACACTGCTCACCAACACATGCATCCACTTTGCAAACCGCGACTACGCCATTGAGGTGTTGTAAAAATCCTAAAGGGAATGATTGTTCTTCATGCCTACAAATTTGTCAACATCGACATCTCTTGATTTTGCTATCACAACAGACTCTCGTCAACAATTATTGCATGTGACTTGTCGAGGTCAAGAAATCGCCTAAACTCATCGGTCGTTTGATATGTTGATGTTGCTCTTTAGAGTTTAATGTTGTTGGTGATTAATTTTGCACATTCGGATTTGTTTTTTTTATTTATTTGATGAATTATTCTTTGTAGGGTTTCATACAATAAAATTTTAGATGGATATTTCTTGTTGTTATGTTTAAATTTCTAACATGTTGGAATGGAAGAGCGGTGATTTGGGGAAGATATGGAGGAGGGTTGGAGGGTGAAGGTGGCATTTGTGGCGGGGGTTGGTGGTGATAAAAGGGGAATGGCGATGGTGGGTAGGATGGGCCGCCACGATGGAGGATTCGACGAGTTTCTAGAGACACTAGAGGAGCTAACAGAGAGGAAGGGATGGTAAGAGTGTGTATCTTAGACTAATCTAGTGGCTCCTAACAATTGTGCATGATGAGTGGTCCACCCTAGACACCGCCTTTTTTGTACTCATGAACAATAAAATCTAGGAAGAAATTAGGAAAATCAAATTCTTCATCATGCTATTTGGTATAATCATTATCAAGTTGATTGTATTTTCTTAACCAATTCATTATCAATGATAGTGGGGCTAATCAATTTCTAGTAGTTAAAAATCACTAGAAATTGCTTCATCTTGGTTCTCAGAAGCTGAAATCATGAAAATTCATCAAATCAACACACTTCAACATCAGTATTTCTCTCACAATAGGAACTCAAATTCATATCACAAACCAAAGATATATTCAATCCAAATCAAAATAAATTAAATTGAATTAGGTTGAATTTAAGTTTAATAATGATTAAATAAAAAAAACTAAGGAAATGGATTTGACACTTGAGGTGTTAAAAGGTGGTGCGATATGGGTTCACGAAGGAGAAAACAACGTCATAGAGGAAGGAACGAAGTTTCATCGCTTTATCGTTCACTTCTTGCTTAAAGGTTCCGAAAGCTTTTAGTTCGTCTTCTGGATCAGGAGGTTTTGAGTTGGATCATGTTTTCTAGTTGAAGCTGAAAGGATCCTTGGCATACCGTTGATCTCAATATTCCTCCACGAGTATTGGATGGTGACATTTCTTGTACTTATACTATTGTTAGCTATTGGGACAAGCTGCTTGACATCCACACTTTTGAAAAGACTTTTGACACAAGGATCCCTACATGGATCCACCATCAAATTTATCAAACTTCAATACTCATCTAGTCACCAAATCGAACCATAAACTCTAATACCACTATTGGAGAAAAATTCCCTTCATGCACAATCAGGATCAAAGGCATGGGACACATACATGATAACATTACAAATATGAATAGCAAAGGCCCAATTTTTAGTGGCCTAGGACCTCTTGCCTACATCCATGGGAATATCTAAACAAATATTCATTATTTCAAACACATTACAAGTTTTTTGGACAAAATTAAGAAATCATTTTCATTACAAAACCTTTATCTCTTAGGATGGCGATCCCCTCCCTCTAGGCTAGATGGTTCCTTCTCCCTATATATAGCATAGGTTCATGGCTACCTTGATAATTTTCACTTAATGGACTTTAATTATCCCACCTCATCATCTAACTTCTCATTATGGCAATGGGATTTTCCAAGAGTTAAGATGCATCCACAACCTCTTGACTTTCCACTTTCTTACATAATTAATGTTTGGAAATTTGGATTAAGTTTTCAACAACAACTTCTATGTTGACCTTGAAAGTTAGTTCAATTGTTCATTATGCCTAAAATTAAGAAGATTATGAACTTATCACATAATCCTAATAGCTTAATCATTGCAAACCAATTTGATCATATCTTGATTTCTATACATCATTTTTTAGTGAAACCAAACCCTAAGTTAGATAATATCCAACGCTATAACTCTTGTGAAGACAAGTCTATTTCCATATGTTTCCTACTCATTTTTGCATCTGAAGTTGACGAATACTATTAGATGACATGAGATAGAGTGTGACGTACTTCTATAATCACTAAATTTAGTGACTTTTGAAACTCTACTAGAAATTGTTAGATAGTTTTTAATTAACTTAGAGAAAATCCTAAGTTACCTTATGATGATTTAGGACCATATTGATACATAAATATATGTGTTTGGGAAGTTACAATTGCATACATTGTAGGATGACAATAGGGACTATGGTTCAAGTATTAGGGATAAAGGTATTAAGTTGTGAACATCCCAATGGTCAAGATAGTTCCATATAAGCTAGATAAATCACGAAAATCTACTTGGTAACGTCGACAATTGCTCAACATGTCCAACCTTGGTGTAATTGTGTACCTTTGATAGGCCGGTAGCCCTTTCCTCGAGGATGATGATGATTACGACATGGATGTCAATAACTTTTGAGGTGTATACAAACTCCCAATCACTTCACAGTGATGGTCATGGTGGATCATTAGAAGTTGGGTATGGATCCATATTAAGTCTTATACTTAGGTCAAATCTTGGGTTCCCTCTGTTGAATATTCTTTGTGTGTTAAGTCTATTAAGATTGATGAATGATGCTTATGTAAACCTCACTTCTTTTTTTGTTTTGTTTTGTATGTGTTCACAAATCGAGTAGATAGAGGCATTCCACCAGATGAGGAACATTCACTTTGCTTATTGACCCTAAGGCATTGAGGATACAATGCTTAGATAGTTTCTCGACATATCAGGTTGTAACGTTCTACTTTCCATCATTGAAACTAGGTATCTAGTTCCCATTGAATACCTTACTCTACCATTGACATTCTCTGCTACAACACCTTACAACTTTGTACAAGAAGCACCATGATCACCTTCAGCTAATGATGACATGCCAAATGCTTATCCTCAGCAATAGCCTAAGGTACATCAATTGGATGGAACCACAGGTGTGGGCCATGGTAATCCATGCTCCTCTATTATAGTACTTCCTACCACCATTAAAGATTTCTCCTCAACCCATCTCTAAGGGATCTTCCTCCTTTACACCCTTCTACTATGTGGGTAGAGACCATAGGTACATATATTTTGGTTCCAAGATTAGCAATGTTAGAAGTTTCATTAGTGATCCTACATAAAACCAACCTTGACTAAAAGAGTTAATTGATAATATTTATTAAAAAAACAACATAATTGATTATGTTGCAAGTGATAATCAATTGTGTTTCAACATAATCAATTGTGCATTTTAATTGTTACCAACAATTTTATACTCCCATAAAATGCAAAAAAAAATTGTAAATGCTTTTAGGTTGGCATATTTTGACAGCTTTTAACCAATTCCCACTAAATGTCAAACAAAAAGAATCATGATTCCATTATGTTACATAAATTGTTACACAGAGGAAATGTGATTCCGTTATATTACATGAGGGGCGAATTTCCTGCACAACAAAATTGTAACACAACAGAATCGTGATTCCGCTATATTACCAAAAACCCAAAAAAACATAATCACGATTCTGTCATGCAAAATGTAAAATGTTTACAAACATGAGAAAAATATACCTGCACAAGGGAGAGTTGCATGAGGCAAGAAAACGAAAGGGAAAAAGGAAAGGAAGAAATGGAGAGTGGAAAGGATAAAAGGAATGAAGAAAGGGTATTTTGGTCTTAACATTAGGGTGGAAGGCGTCAAGAGCAATTTTGATGGGGCCAATAGCAATACCCTTAAACATAATGTAGAGATTTAATTGCTTAGTGTGTTTTTTAGTCAAACTCACTAGTTTTTTCATTTGATCCATAACTAAGCTAATTGAATTTTCTAGTCCACAACTTTATGGTCCACAGCTGATTGGTTTATGTGCACTAGTGTAACAAAACATCAACTCTTTTACTGGGCCATAAACCCAATAAAGTTCCCACCTATTGAAACCAATGTAGGAAATTGTTAAACACACACCCTTTTTTACTAATTATACGCTTTATTCATTTTTTTTAATTAATACCCCTCACAAAATTAAAACCTAATAAGGAATCAAAATTTGATTTTAGCCTAATTAATCAATTTCAACTGAAAACAAAAATTTAATTTAATGTGTTATATGCAGGAACAAAACTACCTATAAGCCAATAATGGCAACTGCCCCCCCCCCCCCCCAAACAATAGAAGCTACTTAATATATATTGTTAAATGATTAAGTTTGTTGCGTCAATTTTTTGTTTCTCCCATGCACTCTCACTTCAGTTCAAGGTGATATTATGAGGTATATCTCTTCTAGTGTTTACCACATGCTCTTGACTCGACATCATTTGTTATGTTCCACTAGAGCTTATTATTTTGGGGACAGGAAAACAATTGATGATGTAAATAGTACATGATAGAGCTCAAATTTATTCATTTCTCAAGGTCAAGTATCTAAGGTTAGTGAAAATTAATAAGTTAGAAAAACTTCGTAAGTGTATTTTTGATAGAAAAATAGAAAGGAACCAATTTGAGCAAGGTTCAAAAAAAAGTTGGAATTAGTAAAATTGTTTGATCAAAAGTGTAGCCGCAGGAATTAACCTTCTATTTGTATGATTCTTAGCCATGTTAGACAATACACACATTATTTCATGATTGGTTTGATTTGTACAACAATACATTGGTTATTTAATCAAATAATATTAGACAAATTATTTAAATGAAGTTTCCATTGGAATTACAATAAAAATTATGTAATAGTTTTTAGTTACATAGAAGTGTTCCAAACACTTGAACAGATGAAAATTAGGATCTATTTTGCATTCAAAATATACAATAATAATATATAGAGAAAAAAACATTTGTGTACCCAAATGTGAGTTCTTGAAGCAACAAAAATTTTCTTCAATAGTGTGAAGACTCTACGTGTATCCACATCGAGACCAATCGATGCTATCTACTCTTTGATAAGTGAAACTATAAAGAGCAAACTCTCTTTCTATTTTTTAGGTCTAAAACTAGGCTTGAACTTTTCTAATTTGCGCCTAGTACCTTTTGCTCTCAAGTAAATGCTTTTATTTATAATGTTAGAGATATATGGATTTGAGCCTTTTCAAAAAGGATAGATTTTATCCAAAATAATTCATATCTCTTTATCTTTATATTTGAAAATAAAAACTATCTCATATCTTTTTATCTTAAGAAGCTTCCCAATATAAGACAAAGATCATTCCTAAATAATCACATACTAATTACGATAACTAATCACATGATTTTATCCTGATATATAGGAATAGATTCTTATTCTTATTTTATGGATAACTTCCACATTTATAAAAATAATATTCTTTGTTTATATTAATTATATTCTTTGTGCTAGCAAAGAATATAATAATATTTCACTAAAATATTTATTTGATTAAATTAAATTCTCTAATTTAATTATCAAATAAACAAAGATTGGAATACTCGTTTGTGTATGGCCCTATATGTTCAATACTAAAGCGGTAGTAAATTAATCATAATTTACTAATCAAGGTAGGCGTCTAACAACATTCCTTAACGTCCGGATAGCATAAAGTAACATTTTTTACCTTCAAGAACTAATAGAAGAATAATGTAATATTTTCTTTCATCATTTATAGTTCAAGGTTAACTCTAAAGTATAGTATTATTGTCAAACTCTAAGCATCTTTAGTAGTAGATCCCAAATTGGGATCTTAGACTACTTTTTGGTAGAACCCATAATGCCACATAGGATTAAAGATCTCTCAATATCTCTTCCATTTTTTTCTTTAGTGGTAGATCTCATTTTGAGATATTTGGGAGAGAGAAAGAGGAAGAAAATTTATTCTTTTTTGAACAATATGCAAATCTCATGAAATCTTCTATAAGGACACATTCTCCATGTTGGAGATCTCTTCAATTCCTTTATTGGAAGATCTAGTAAAGACCGGATCTTGAGCTCAAGATCCTTGCTCAAGATCTTGCACTAAAGATGCTCAATAAGTTAACACATTATATTTAATGAATGAATGACTTAAGAAACTCTTTTTTTCTTTCATGCAATTGTTCTGGTCAAGTTCTTAATTCTATCATAAAGTTCAAACTCATTACCTAGAGTTGATGGATTCCTTCTTGATTAATCATTAATTTTACAAGTATTTAATCATATCTAATATTCATTCAACTAGTGTCCTAAGAGATTAAGTGTCCGAAATTAAAATATAACAAATAACTTGTTGATTACTATAATAATCAAAGTCAAAGGAAAATATTATATTTCTTCTTGAGAACTTCCTATTAACATATTAAGGTAATATTAATCATTAGAAATTCTCATTTGAGTCAATTCAATGATGACATCCACATATACATCATCTATATATGTAATTTAATAAATGAGATCAACTAATATTTATCCAATAAAGATCATCACTTATATATTGATCTATCCATATTATCGATATTCTATTCACAATAATCTTACAATAAAAAACAAATCAGATTAAAATTATAAAGGATTTGTTTTCCATTATCATAATTTCTATCATGATAAGAAGTTTCTAATTTTAATCAAGGACTTGTCAAATTAACAATTTAATAAAAGAATAAATATGATAATAAAATAAAGAACAATTATTTACTAAAATTGATAACATGATGGATTGGATCTTGAACATACACATTTATTTTCAATAATAGTATTAGATAATTTGTCTTTTCCCAACCCAAAAAGGAAATTGATTCACCCACATCATATATCCAGATTATCTAATATTTTGATTTTAATAAATTTTGATATCAAAGATTTATTCATGTAATACGTTTGCTTTAAACTTAAATATTATATTCAACTTATTATTTTTAAATATTATGTTATTTTTAAATTGTTGTCTTTAGAATAAAAATAATTTAATATTATTTTATTTTTAATTAAAAATTATTTTTCATGTTATTTTTTATTATGTGTTTTCAATTGATTTGTTGAAGTATGACAATTTGTAACTCTTTCTTCATTTTTTAAGAAGAAAGAAATTAATAATTTTGATCCATCTCAACCTACTCCTATGCCATCAACTTCAAATAATTCACTACAAAGTTTTGAACTTGATGAAAGATTTTTAAAATGTCGAAAAACTCAGTTAGACGAAATTGATGCTATTAATATAGAGCGTTGGATTAATTGTGTCTAAAGATATATAAGAGTTTCCTTTTAAGCCAAGAGATTAAATATGAGATATTTATCTCAAAGTTAGTCCATGTCTAAAGAATATTGCTTCAAAATAAATAAATAATAAATAAAAACTAAAGAATATAAAATATCTTTTTTTCTTCAAGAGACCGGAATAATTATCAACGATTTCAAACAATTATTAATAGTATAATTAGTCATATTAATTTTGTTTATCAAGTAATACAATTTTTTCCCCCATATTTTTTGTTGGTTCCATCCTTGGTTATATGCAGAGGCGGACCTACGTTTAACATTGGGGGGTAGTGCCCCCCCCCCCCCTTTTAAATTTTGAAAGGAAATTACCAGTATGCCCTTGATATTAAATTGTTTTTCACAAAATACCCTTGGCTTGGCTTCTGCAGAAAATGTGTTCTAAGCCCCTAGCAGTAGCAGACCCACGCCCAGAGCCCGAGACCACGAGAAGTCAAGAACCAGAGGTCCAGAACCGTGCCTCCGCCATTCGCCATCATCAGCCACCACCTCCCAGGATCCTGTTCAGTCGCTCAGCCTAAGATCGTAGCCATCATCGTCCGTGGAGTTCGAGTGCCTCATCCGCGAGAGATAGTGACGACACCTCACACAATCACACCAGACCATTGTCTTTCGTCTTCACCGACACACCGGCACCGCTCACAACGAACAATACCTGTGAATCGTGCATCTTATTTTTTGGAGTTATGTTAATTTCCCATTTATCAAAACAAAAATTTTCCATGTGAATGATGTGATGATGTGAGCACCAGAGGCAAACCTAGATTGGGGGCAGTGTTTTATTTGTCTCAATTTTGAGTGTTTTTTCATTTTGGGGTTTTCTCTTTTGGATCTGCATAACTGCATTATTCTGGGGTTTGTGAGATTATTGTTTGTCTTTTTCATTTTCCATAATGCATTTGAAAGTGGGATTGGGAAAAGGTGTTTTGTTTTCGATTCTGCATCTATTTTGTTTTTTGAAGAGATAATATTAGCTTTCATTCCCAAATATTTTTGCCTGGAAAGCATGATATCTCATACCTTGATAGTTTTTAATTCGAATCATTCGAATGAAATCTCTCTATTTTGTTTTAGTGGGTATGGAACTTTAGGATAAGCAAATTGTTAATATTTTGGAGTATATAATTGTTTGTTCTAGATCCACCCCTGGTTACATGTATTGAATGTTTACATTATATAATTAAAAAATACATATTATTGCTCGAATTTTTTTTATCTCATTTTTACCACTTTATAATATTCACATGAAAATTAAAAATTTGTTTTTAAATTAAAACTAATTTAATGATGATAATATTAAAAAAAAAACAATCCTAATGCAAAATGGAAACAATCAAGAGCTAATGGAAAACAAAATACATTTTTTTGTTTTTTTGGGAGCTAAAGCAAAATTGAAATGTGTTTTCGTAGAATCTATCTACAATGGAGTTGTAGATACTTTGCATGAAAACACATTTTTGTGTTAGCATGCTGTCATTAAAAAAACAAAATGAAATTAAAAAAAATGAAGAAAGGAAATCGAAAGAGAAGTAAAATGAAAATGATGGAGCAGGAGCGGTTAGTGAAATCAGAAAACTAGGGGGAAGGAGTTGGGGTATGAGTGTTCATGGGTACAAGTAACTCATGAATCTGAATTAATCCAAACTGATTTGAATAGTTTGGGTTGAATCACTTATGTATTTAGGTCAAAATCGAATCAAACCGATCAAAATCGTTTATGTACGGGTTGGGTCACAGATTTAGATTTATAGATCCGATCAAAATTTTTAGATTTGTTTGGCTTGGCTTTAAATACTACTAATATTAGAACTCCAAGTGTTGAAACTGCAAGTGTTATGACTACTATTATTAAAATTTCTTAAGGTACTACTTTCATGTATATAGTTATTTTATCTTTTTTTCATATTTATTTTTTGTCATGTTTATAATATTATTTGATCATATTTTGTTCATTTTTTTAGCAAATATAGTTGTAGCAAATCTAGTTGCAGCAAAGCTTATTGCAAGAAATTAATTTGTACGAAATATTTGTGATTCAAACTATTATAGTATATCTCCTTGAAAAATATTTTGTTTTAATTTGTATTAGTTTATTTAGAATATTATTTTGATGGTATTAAATGAATCAATTTTACTACTTGCAGACATTTGATAATGTTGTGTTAATTGTATTGGATATTTGCATGAATCATGATATAAAATAGTAGTTATAAGCAAAAAAGATCAAATTTAAATGCGTAACCCGTTGGTTCAAATCGACCAAACCGTTAATGAATGGATTGGGTTAGATTTAAAAAAAAATAATTGTGAAAATCGAATTGAACCAAACTGATCAAATTTGATTGGGTTAGATCCTAAATTTGGTCAAAATCAATCTAAATCGGTCTACAAACACCCCTAAGTTGGGTAATAGGATAACTTTAGGGTTTCTTTTAAAAGGTGGGGTATACTTAGCAATTAAGGAATGTGTTTAACAATTCTCCCAATGTCTACCTTTCTTCTTACTTTATTCATGTTTGGGCCACCAACAAAAACACATTTCAATTGGCCTTGCCGAAATTTAAATCTTACCTAGCCCCCCACTTCCTTCCTCTACAGCAGCTCGTCGCACTTCCTTTACCTAGTGCTATCAGACCTCATTTATGATAGAAGTTTGTTTCACCTTTGCCATCTATCGTTCAACGATGATAGGCATCCCAAATTTCCAGTGAAAGCACCGCAACTGTCACCATCAAAGCCACTTTGTTGTTGAAGGTAAAATGATTGTATGCAATGTTTTTTTTTTTTTTGACATCCATTCGTGTTTGGTGTTTCCTGGAATCGTTGATATGTAATACCCAAGTATTCTAGAATACCTGTTTTTGGAATATATGGTTGGTATATTATAGAATAGGAATTCCATATTACATTTTCAAAATATGTGTATATTACACATTACTTGATCCATAATGGTATATGTATTTCAAAAATCTATTCTGAAATGTCTGTTTAATAACATATCAAACATAAATTTTGGAAACAATTATTTAAGAATACATTTTCAGAATAGGTAATTCATAAAACATTTCCAAAATACCTATGCCATTTTGGATTAACGATTCTGTAATTTGACAAAGGTAATATGGGAATATTAAAATTATGAGGTGCATCAAACAAAAAAATAGGGTACATAAAACAATAGCCCTCATGTGGCCTCCTTTCTTAAAAAATTCAATGATTTAGTTTTATGCTTAGGGGGAGTTTGATAGAGGAAAAGTTGTCTATGGAATCATAATTCTTGAAAATTATGTTTTTTATAATGAATAAAATTTATTTAATTGATCATTAGAATTCAAGAATTAGTAATATTTTTATCATATTAAATAATTTAATAAAGAGTAAGATGATGGCTTTTTGATCAGGAGGGGGTGAATTTTTTTTTTATGGGGGTCATGCGATTTTTATTTACCGTTTGGGGTAAGTCAGACTACATGGTATGACTTTTAAATCAGAAGTCGTGCCACTAGCACGATTTTATTTATTTGATTTTTTTAAATAGAAGTCGTAAATTTATTTATGACTTATGACTTCACTTTTTTTTTTCTTCACATTCTAAATTAATTTTTTTTAAAGTTTACTTAGAAGTCATAAATGTATTTACGATTTTGAAATCGTAAATATATTTACGACCTTAAAGTCGTACCAGCACATTTTAAATTATTATTTATGGATTTTTTTTTTTTTAGAAAACTCATTGAAAAGTCATAACTACCTTTACTACTTTAAAGTGCAGCTACTTTTATCTTTTTGCTCTTAGAATTTAGTTTTATATTTAGGTTGGGTTTTGGGAAAAATGGCTTCATTTAGTGAAGGAAAAAAATTGTTGGTGAGCTCATGGTCATGCTTTTTATTTTGTAATTGATTAATTAATTTGCTTTTAATTTGGTTAATTAATTTGTTATGATTTGTCTATATTTATATATATTATGGGTTATTACTTGCATTGTTATATCTTTTATTTTAATTTCGTGTTTGATTTTGTGAAAATTTTAAATATTGTTAAATTTTGTTAATTGTATGTATTTTTTAGATAATCTTATTAAATATTTTAGTTATTAATGTTACAAGTACTTACAAATTGTGTAAAATTTGTTAATAAATTTTGTATTGTTCGTATGAAATTTTTAATTTAAATTTAAAATTTAAAAATAGTTATTGTTTAAATTAAAATAATTTGCTAATAATATTTTCTTGTTATATATGAATAAATATATTTATGTTGATTTTTTTAATTAGTTAGTACCAAAATAAATATTTTAATTAATCATTTGGCATGATAATTAAATTTTGTAACAAATTTTGAAATATGAACGCAAGATATAATTTGAAAGACTTATTTTAGGAGTTTGGTGGGTCATTTGGAATATTTTTTCGCATTCCAAATTGTCTCATGACCCTGTCTACTGAGTGTCATTCCATAATTGCATAACATATGAAAGGATTATTGCACGAACAATCATAGAGATATCTACATTATTAATTAACGGCCTTATTTCAGGGGTGTCATACGAGCAATGACATGCACTGTCAAGTTGAACGAATGGTCGTGTGAGTGTGGACATTTCCAAGCTTTTCGAATTCCATGCTCGCATGCAATTGCAACGTATGCGTCTTGCAACTTAAATTATCATGACTTTGTTGACCTTGTATACAAGTTGGAAAACATTTGCAAAGTTTATGAACATCATTTTCATTCCCTTGGAAGCAAAGAAAGTTGGCCTCATTATTTTGGTCCATATTTTATGCATGATGATTCAAAACGACGAAATACATTGGGAAGGTCAGTCACTACTTGTATATATAACAAGATGGATGAACCAATTCCAAATAGGGCAAAAAAATGCTCATTGTGTAGAAGTGAAGGACACAATCGTTGTAACTATTCATACAAGGAAGTTAACAACTAATATTATTTGTATTTTTTTACTTTTCTTTACTTTATCATCTTCATTTTATATTCATTAATCTTTTTAGCATTTAACTACTGCTATTACTTAAATTATATTCGGTGTTAATATAATAATTATTCTTATAATAAAATTTTAACATTAGTATCCCAAATGACTAATTAAACTTATGACAATTGACAAAATTAATAAACAAAATCAAAAGAAATATAGCTTAATTCATATTTTACAAGTTAAATTTATTACCAAACTATTTTCCTCCAACAATAAATCTTTACAAATTTCAATTTTAAACTTACTACAACATATTACAAAATTAATTAAAATATTAAATATAATTCAAAGTAATTATAACATAAATTACTAATTTTTTTATTACAATGATTTAAAAATATATACAAAATATTAAACTAAATTAAAAAATTTAAAATATTAATAATTAAATAATAAAATTAAACTACTTTGTTTCCATTTTTAAAATTAATTTCACAAAAAATTAACTCAAAACCATTTACAAGTTTTTAAAACACAACAAATTAAATTAACAAACAAAAGTAATTAATTATTTTTTTCATATGGGTTTACACTCGTAATCAATATATTTATATAAAATTATAATTTCCAAAAAGATTAATAACAAAACTAATATTAAATAAACAAATAAAATAAATGAAATATATATACATATATATATATATATATGGGGGGTGTTGTTCCTATGCTCCAAAGGTCGAACGTCGTAAATATAAAAACAACTTTAAAGTCATTTTTATATTTAAAACTTCCAAATGTGCATCTCTATAAATTGTAAAAAAAATTAAATTAAATTTAAAAATACGACTTTTGAACTAAATGAATAGTGAAATCATAAAAAAATTTACAATTTCACTTAATATATATATATATATCTGAGTTACAAGTCATGACACATTGCACGACTTACACCTAAATGGTAAATAAAAAAGCCAAAACCCTTAAATGGTAATTAATGAAAATAATTACCCCCTACTGGGGAAAAAGCCTTAAGATGATATTTTTATTGTTGTAAAAGAAAAATTATTCTAAAAAGTAAGATTTTTACCTTTTCTCATGAAAAAGATTTTGTGAAAATTGATTAAAAAATATTTCTAAAAATATCATTTCCCAGGAATGTTATTTTTAAAAAATCAATACCAAACATGGAAAACTAAATTTTACAACCTATAATTTCGGAAAAATCAAAGAAAATTCACCTACCAAGTATCCCTTAAAGTAAAAATGGATAAATATTTTTAGATAATATGTGCTAATTAAGGATCCACGAAAAGAGTGTCAAGAATCCAAATTTCTTTGGTTGGGGATTGGCTAGTCTAATATATCTATATAAATCTAATATATCTATATAAAAGAAAATTACTAGCAAAATTACAGAACTAGACATTTTATTTTGTTGACACTTGACAAAAATTAGGTTAAAATGGTAATTTTATTGCTATTTTGTTTTTTCCTATTTCATATCTCCACTTTCTGTTTTAACTTCCTGAATTTTCTTCTCTCTTTTTCTTTTTTTTTTCTCATGTTTCTACTGCCTTCCAGTTTTGCAGCTCCTCCACTTTTTGTTTCTCTTCCAAATCTTCTCCGTTCTTTTTCTTTTTTTTCCCTCACGTTTCTGCTGCCTTCTCCGCACTCTCACTGTTGTCTTCCTCATATTTAAGGTATTTTTTCCACTTTTCATTACAAAGTTTTGATTTTATGAAATGGTTATACTTTGTTTGTGCAGTTTTTTCCCTTTTTTGTTATCCCTTTTGATTAGCACCTATGGGTGTGTTGAGCTATAGTTTTATGGAGAGATATATTTAAGTACTGGATATGTAAAATTAAATTTGAAGTTGATGTAAGATGATGCTTTTGCCCAATGAGTTTATGTGATAAAAGTTACTGTACAATGCATTTCACTATCATTACCGGAAATTCATAGTAAGAAGCTGTTATTGTGACCACTGTTGCGGTGGTTTCGCCGCCGCTGTTAGCTCTTGGTGGTGGTGGTGCTGTGTAGTACTGTAGTTGACCGTGGGTGGGATGGAGAGAGAAGGAAACGAAGAAGAAAGTAATAAAAAAACAAATTTTTTTTATTCTAGTGTGGTATCCCTTTGGTAGTATCTCAGTTATTTTAACCATTAAATATAAAATATACTCCCCAAGTCTCTGGTGCAGTGCGGTAAGTGTGGTTGGCTCTACCCCTACTTTCTGTATTCAAACTAATTTAGTATTGCATTAGGTATATCAGCCTGTATTTCTCCTGAATTTGATTAACCAATGAATTTGTTTTTTCCCATTTTGTCTTTTATATACATTTACGTAAAATTGGAGAGTAGTGAGATACATATATATATTTTGTTGGGTACTAAGCAATCACACAATAATCGAGATAGGAGAAAGAGAGAAATAGAACAAGAAAACAATACACAGAGTTTATTTTGATTCATCTAATGTGGACTACGTCCAATTATTCACTATATTTTAGTGTGAGCTACTAGCAAAATTACATAACTGGACATTTTATATTAAAGACACTTGGCAAATAATGGATTAAAATGGTAATTTGACATCTCCTCTATTTTTTTGTCATGATGGGCTTGAAGAAAAACTTGGAATTTAAAACTTCCTAATCGCACCCCATTTTTGATAACCACATTCTAATATTTCTAAATTAAAACTTGCTAATTGCACTTCCTTTTTTATAAGTAAATTAATATTTTCTTTTAAATCTTAAATTCTCATTATATCATTTCTTTCATCTCCCTCACACATTATTTCTTTATCGTGTAGACAATGGTATTACCTATATATACAGGGTATCATACTAGTCAGTTACAAAAATACAAATTCCCAATATTATTTTAATTTTTCTTTCCAAAAAGACTCCAAACAACTGATAATATATTAATTCCTCTCTTATTTACTTGACAACTGTCTAGAATTATGATTTCTACAATCTCATACTTTAGGTCCTTCATATTTCTCAATATTATCACAAGAAGAAAAAATTATTATTGAACTTCACTTCTTTCTTTCTCTTATTAATTTACTTGACAACTGTCTAGAATGTAGTGATCTTCTTTCATTTTATGTTATGATTTCCATAATTTTGTCCTTTGGGCCCTTCATATTTCTCAATGTTGTTGGTTCTCACCTCAATTGGTTGAGTCTAATTATTGGCAGGTTTGCAATGGGGTGACTAAAGATGGAACCTTAAGTGAATCAATTGTTTATGGCATGATTTCAACAGAGGTATATTATCACAAGAAGAAAAAATTATTATTGAACTTCACTTCTTTCTTTTTTTTTTCTTATTTTTGCTACACATTCATTTTGTCATTAATAAACTATGTTAGATATTGCAATTATTTAAATATCTTTTCAGTCTAGATGATATTTTTAAGAGTTATGTCTGTTTAAATATATTTCTTATCATCTTCTCTCTTTTCTCAACTCTAGAACATTCTTCTTCTCTGATGTTCTCTATCTTCTCACTATTTTTCTCTCTTCTCTTACCTTCTTCATTCACTCAATTTATTTTTTTTGTCTTCTAAAAATAAACCAGTGAAATATCTTTCTACTTCTCCGTTAATCGTTCAACATCACAACTCTCCCTGAAGATGCATTTGCCAGCCACTGTCACTACAACTTCTTCATAATTTTTTCATGATTAATAGTGATCTGTAGCAACAAAGGTGAACAATTTTCTTAGTTTCTATTTTCTTGGTTGATTTTGGTTTGGTCTTATTACTTTATTTTTTTATTCTCCTTCATCAAAATTTCTCTAATATTGTGAATATGGACTAAATTTGTTAAAAAAGTTTATTTGATATGGCCTATGGGTTAAAGTATTTTGTGGAAAAAGATACTAAACGGATATTTATAAGAATAGATGAGAATTGGATAATTTTTTAAATATTTATTTGATTTTGTTCTAGACTGATTTATTAGTTGTAAATTATGTGTTTGGTCAAATGTCAAAATGACATTTTTGGGTATGTTTCCTTGTTTCTCATTTTATTTTTAAATTTATGACACTGTTGAGACTACTTTTCACATGAGAACTTTTCATTTGATTCCGTCGATTTTTTATCTTGTGAAATTCGATGCAGGATCTTTATAAAAGTGAGCATTGACACAAACAGATGTGAATAAAAGTAATCCAGTTGATGATTGAGTAGAAGATGAAGGTTCAAAGTGAAGAAAAAGTGCAAGACAAAATGGAGAGAAATGAAGGTATTATTTTGGTAAATTGAAAAAAAATAACTAAATAAGTGAGAAGTTTACTAGCAGAACATTAATTTTGCATAAAGTTTTCCAGTTTTTTTCTTTAATTTAAGTTCATAAATAAAAGTTGTTTGCTACATATTACAATTTTTGCTTAGATTGAAAATTAGTATTTTTGTTCCAATATAATTTTTTCATTTTTTATATCCATCTTATATCTTTATCTTACAGTGATGATATGAATTGAAATTCTAACAGGTTCTCAATCAGTCATGCATTAGTCATATTCCACTAAAATTATTTAAGTTCATAATAGAAAGTTGTTTGCTATATATTACAATTGTTTCTTAGATTAGAAATTAGTACGTCAAATCTAATCTAATTTATTCATTTTTTCCTATCCATCTTATATTCTAGAGAAGAAGGTTGGTCTCATTTGTGGTTTGCAAGTGTTGTGTTTGATCAAATGCCTAAATGAACTTTGTATTTCTTTATGATAATATTCATTTTTTTAAAGATTTTGTGGTTTGGTATTTGACAACACGGACAATCCTTGCTCTGTGAATCATTCTTTACAAGTTTTTTTTTGTTTTTATGAGGTAAACGATCCTCTATGAATGATATTGTATTTTTTTTAGTTGGGTGGGTCTCATTTATGGTTTACAAGTGATGTGTTTGATCAAATGCTTTAAAGAATTTTGTATTTCTTTATGACAAGCTTTATTTTTTTAAAAATTATGTGCTTTGGTATTTGACAAACATGGACAGCCATTGCTTTGTGATTCATTTTTTACAAGTGTTTTTGTTTTTGTTTTAATGACGTAAATGATCCTATAGTGTTTTTTTTTTAATTTGGATTCATCTTATTTGTGGTTTGCAAGTGATGTGTCTAATCAATTGCCTGAATGAAATTTGTATTTCTTTATGACAACTTTAGTTCATTTTTGTATGAATTGATAATATTTAGTGTGACCTATTTCACTTTTTGATTCCATTGTGAAATCTTCTTTATCTTTTTCATTTGAGTAATCAAAAAAAATTGTGGTGTGTCTGTGAGTAAGTGATTCTCAAATTTTTTTATATATTTTTAATTGTGTGATTTTGAGTTCAAAGCTTCTAATTTTTTTTTTCATTTTAACTTTTGTCATTCTAATATCAAAGCTTCAATTTTTTTTTGTTTTTATTTTCACTTTTAGAATTCTAATGTCCAATAGTGTGTCGTGGGTGGATAAGTTCAATGGTGTTCGATTTTTTCTTTTCATTTTTACTCTTCTAAGTTTTATCTTTTCCGTTACTTTTCATCTTTTGTTTTTCATATTATTCAAGCACTCTAATTTTTTATTTCAAGAATTTTAAGCTTGTGCTTTAGGTAAGTGATTCTTTTTTATTTCTCATGAAGTAGATGAAGTCTACAATTCAACTCAAAAACTATGGTGTGATAGTCTACAATTCTTTGATATATGTTTGAAATTTTGTTGATGTTTTTTAGTCTTGTTTTTGCTTCCTATATCATAAGTACAAATTCTGCTTAAAATTGTTGAAATTTGTTTTGCTTATGAGGTGTTTGACAAAATGTCTCATCCAAATTTTGTTATTATAAAAAATAAAAATCAAGGCATAACGGTTGTAATGTGAAATTTCCTTTTAAGAATTTGAAGTTCTCTATCAATACATAAATCTAATTTTGACTTCAGTGTGTTTCTTGCTACATTTTTCTCTTGGTTTAAAATTATTTTTAACTTTTTTATTTATAAGGCACTTATTGATTAATTTCAAGAAGAAACCTATAATGGTATAATTCTTAATTTATTCTTGATGAAGGGAAATAGCTCTCTTTTCAACCTTTCATGTGTTTACAGTTTTTTAATTTGCTCCTGTTGTTGATTGAAATTTATAACTTCCAGGTATATCAATAGAGATGCATTGGTTCTTTATATAAAAGTTATGAAAACCTCAGATAATATGCAATATGGTCTAACTCTATAATTTGAAAATGATTTTGCATGTTATATATTATTTATATGATTTTATCTATTAATGAAAAAATTCAGGAAATACCCTTTTGGCTAAGGTCCTATATCTATAAAGTGTGGGTTTGAGCATTTCCATTCAAGTATGATAAATTTTTTTGTTACATTAACATTTTCATCATTTTATTGTATTTTTTTCTATAACCACCATCTCATTAAAGTGACAAAATTTGATCATGATAAACTATGATATATAATTTGTGTAAATATGTTCCTAATTATTACAATCTTATTGACATCTGAGATTTAAAAGAAGCTACTTTACCTCTACGCAAATATGTCTCTTTAAGGGATTTTTTTGTTCCTACCTTGAAAGAAGGTTTCAGACCTATTGATGTTGATCCATAGTATTTGATAATGATTTTAAGATTTGAGGAGTTAAACTGAGTTGGAGTAATGATTGAACAAATTAAATCTAAAATATTTATATGTTTACTTATTATAAAAATAATTTTTCAATTTGAAACGAAATGAAACGCAACAAATTAATACATCCATGTAAACACACTGATTACCAACTAGTTTCATATGAATTTCTATTTTTGAACGGGGGATTTTAATCAATATGCAACTATAGTGTCATTATGCAAAATGCAAACCTAATGTTGTATCAGTTCAGAAACATTTTCATGTGAGATAAGAAGCGTGGTCAAGTTATTTCAGCTAATCTATAGTTTATTTGAATTAAAATAGAAATATTTGGTAAATAATTTTTCTCTTTAGCTTATTGTGTTTTGCATACTATTTGAAATATTACTTTAACTTATAATTTATTAATATTTTTATTTTTATCTTCAATTTTTTAATAAAATTTATTATTTATCTCTGCCTTATATATAAAACTATTTAATCTAATAAATAATTCAATCTTTTTGCATTATCGATATAAAAAAATTATATTATCAACTAATAAAAAATAGACTTAAATATAATTATGGTCCCTTATTTTGTTCAATCCATAATTTTGATCTTTTTCATTTTAAAATTAAGACATTGAGTTCTCTTATTTTTTTTATAAAAAAAACATGTGATTTTAATTCTCTCATTTTAAAGTTAAGACTTGAGACATTTAGACTTCATATTTTTTAAAAATTAGAATTTTGGTTGAATTCACAATTTTATTTATGTTTATTTCTTTTCTTTTTGTCCTATTGAACATTAAACTTAACATATTCATTTAAGGTATCATTAAAAAATGATTTAATTACTTAAAAATAAAAAATAAAAAAATAAAATATAGTTAAAAAAATTAAAGATTAAATCAAAATTGTAATTTTTTAAAATGTGAAGATCAAAAATTTATATATTGAAATAGGGAGATCAAAATTATGAAATTTTAAAATAGGAATATCAAATATGTTAATTTTAAAATAAAAAATCAAAATTACAAATTGAATAAAATAAAAAATCAAAATTATATTTAAACATAAAAATAATCATTCATATATACCTTTTAAAATTATTATTATAAAAGTTAATAAATTTATTATAAATAATTATTTGTGGATAGATGATAATCAGTTTATACTACTAGCGTATGTTAGGTTATGCGTCTGTCATCTAGTGACACACGTAATGTGGAAGCAGCTACACAGCTCATGTGCGTATTCCTTCAATATTGACGCCATGGACGTGCGTAGAAAACACAGTAAAAAAACACGCATGTAGTGCATATACTATTTACTTCTTAATAAATTTCTTTCATTAATATTACATTACTTATTTAAAATTTAAGAAAATATTTAACTTTCAAATAAAAATATATTAAGAGTTCAAAATTAACTATAAAAAATAAATTTATTATTACATAAAAATAGAAAAAAAATAACATAAACATATCCTTTTATATCATTTTATATTTATCAACTATACATTTTATCAAACACTAACAATTCATTAAATTAATTTAACAATTTTTAACGTTTAGTTATTAAAATTAAATTTTCAACTATAAATTATTCTTTTTTATTTATTTTAATTAGTTTGAGTTATTTTCGTGAAACATATAATGTCAAGTAAAGTCCTAGTTATGATTTTATGTACCGTTTATGGACACTTGATAATGACCATTATATATAGAAAATTAGCAATCCTGTGTGAAAGTGGGACGGTATCATAAATTCATAATATTTATTTACCTTTTTTACTTTCTACGGTGTTAGAACGAAAACAAGAGAAGAAGATAGTGTCAGTCTTTGTTAATAGTCAATATTGGATTAAAAAAATTGATACGTTGGGCTACGGGTCATTACCTATTGACATGCCCAAATTCAAATTTTATCATACAAAAGACTAAGAGTAAAAGAATATAAAAAATGAAGAGGGAAAATATCATTACTCGAAACATTTGCATTTGCCGACTGAAGACAAGCACTACGGTCTACGGTGTACAATAGGAATGCTCTTTTATTCATGATAATTTTTTTAATTAACTACTATGACATGGAGTTTATATTCTCCTTAAATTTTGCTATATCAATAAAGTGATTTTGTTTGTTTCTTAGGTTATATCAATGGAGTGATTGATACGTCATATTTAAAATGAAAAAGTAATTTAAAGACAATAAAATTCTTAAAAATCAAAGAAGGGAGGGTAAGAAAAATCGAGCCCATGAAGCAAACTCTTTTTTGTAGTGCCAAGTATCTTTCAATAATAACCTAACGCATGAGTTGAGTATTTTTAGTGAGAGATCCCAAATTGAAATTTTAGACCACATTTTGATGGATCCTACAATGTTATGTAGAATTAAAGATTTCTCAAAATTTCTCTCATTTTTTTCTTTAATGGTAGATCTCATTTTGAGATCTTAGATAAATTTTAGTAGGTCACACATAGGTCTCATTTTTAAATATTTTATTAGAATATTTATTAAACTAAATATAATTAATTAAGTAATTAAATTTAATTAATAAAACAAGTAAGGAAAAAATTTATAAATATTAAGAAATAGGAAAATGAGCATAATTTAATTTTTATGACTAAAAGTTAAACAAATGAAAAAAAATACATAAATTTGATTAAAAAATGCAACACATTAATGCTAAAGAAAAATTAAATTTCATAATTATTGTAACGGTATTGTTCCCAAATATACTTCGTCAAGTTTACTTAAAGTTGTTGATAAATTCATCATGTATGCATTATGCATCTGGTTTGCAAGTATGTAGTAAAGTCAGGAAAACATAATGAATGTATTTCATTCGTCTTCGACAATCATGTTATGAAATATAATGCATGTCAATATTATATCCTTCATTGTATCCATGTTCCAGGCACGCGATGGACAACATATAATTGTGAATCGAGATTTGAGCACACCAAATGCTTGTTCCACATCCTTTATCGCTACTTCTTAACATTTGTAAATAATTTTCTTCTGGGAGCTTGTGGCATTAGTATGGTCTTCACAAATGTGACTCAATCAGGATAAATATCATCTGCAAGATAGTACCCCATATTATATGGAGTTTCATTAATTGTAAATTGTATTGGAGGAGCTCAACCTTACAAAATGTTATCAAACACAGGCAATTGGTTTACTACATTAATATCATTGTTTGAACCTACAACTCCAAAATATGCATGTCAAATCCCCAAGTCTTGTGAAGCGACAACTTCAAGTATTATTGTGGGTTTGCAATGATCACCTCTACGATATTGGCCCTGCCATGCAAATGGATAATTTTTCCACTCTCAATGCATGTATTCAATAGAACCTAATATACCTGAAAACCCTTGTGCATCTCCAATTTGTAGTAGGCAATTGATGTCATTGTTGTTGAGTCTTCTCAAGTACTATTGTCCAAACATCTCATTGACACCCCTTACAATTTTTTGTAAGCATTGAGTTGAAGTGCATTCACCAATTATAATGTACTCATCCACACAACCGGCAAGTGATCCGTATGCCAGTACATTAATAGATACAGCCCACTTCTACAATGGCGAGAGACCCATTCTACCAAAAGCATCAGGTCTCATTTGGAAATGCTTGATGTAGGCTAAGCACGACAAGCTCACCGCTTTGTCAAGTAGTAACTCGATAAGTCCGAGGTCGATTTCCACAGGGAACTTGCTTGTCAGAGTTAATATATGTCTAAGTTTAAGCGAACAAGAATTGAATTTGAAAGTTTTCTAACCTAATTGCAGAAATGTAAAGTGCAATGTAAGTAAAGATAGTTGAGCAGGGGCGCAATAAAGGGGTAGAAACACAAACTTGGGGGTGAAATGATGGTTGATGCGGAAGATGGTCACGTGTTGGAGTTCAACAAACCGAAACTACCATTGATGTAATATTAAAGATATTTCTCTATTCAACGATTAAATTCGCTCACCCTCATCTACTAATGTGTTCTGACCTTGATTCCTCAAGCCCTAGAACCCTAAATCACTTGATTTCACTCCTGATCCCTCAGGTAGCTACATCAAATAATTTGCATTAAGAGTAAAGATTATTCGTAACCTAGGCTAAACAACATCACTCCATCCCTAGACATGACATCATTTAGAAACGTTTTTTAGTTCTAAGGAAACAACCATTTCCCAATGCATTGAAACTCTATAACAAAGCATGCACATGGGAGATCAAACCACACACATGAATAAGCTCAGAAAAACACAATGATACAAAAATAGCATTAAATAGATAGTTAGAATCATTATATCAAGAGTGTTTAGTCGTTGGAATCCCCACCATGGATGGGTTAGCTTTCCATTTCCATGAGAGAGCTTACAAAGATGGAGGAAAAGAAGAAGAGTGAAAGGGGAAGGAAGGAATTGAAGGAATAGAACCCCAAAGTGAGTGGGATCCTCCCTTCTCTCGTGCCCTAGCTCAGCCTCAGCCTCCCCAGATCTCCATGAGAGTAGATCAGCCAACAAGCTCTTCATTTCATGCCTTAACTTCTCTTTTATAGTGGCCCAGATTCGCGGTGCTCATTGAGCGGGAAAAGGTAGTGCTGAGCGCGCACTCCTTTGTCCTACTGGATAAGTGGGCACGCGCTGAGCGGGCATCTGGCGCGCTGGGCGAGCTTCGCACTGACCTTTAATTCTCATCTTCTTTCCTTGCAATGAAATCTCTACAAAAACACAACCAACACCTCACGACTTAATTAAACTTAGCATCTACTGGACAAAAGCTCGAAGAAAGTTAATTCTTATATTTTATTTACAAAAAGAAGCTTTAAAATAGGAAAAGAATAGATAATTGCTAAGTAATTAATATATAGTTTTACGTATGCTTAGCAGTTATCAATACTCACCGTGATTACTAAGAGTGTTGACAATTCAAATGAACAATTGTCGCCGCATTCAAAACCTACGTCAAAATTGAGTCTCTATGTTGACTGTTGTTGCCTCCTTGTTGTATCTCACGTAAGTAACTCATGATTTGTTCATCACTATTGTTGTCAAGTGTTTCATAAACAATTTGTTTCCAAACTATGTCGAAGTCATTATTTGGATCCATTGTATGAATGATTGATTGTATAAACGAGTGAAAGAAGAAGATTGTTTGAAGAAGACATACAAGAATGAATGAGAATTGAACAATTAAATAGCAAATTATACAACAACTAGTTTTGCAACGGTTACTTATGCAACGACTAGTTTCATAACAACTACTTTTATAACAGTCAAGTTTCACAAATAAAAAAAATTGAACAAATTATAAGATGGTTACAAATTTTTTTAAAAAAAGACAAATCAAACACGATTCCTAAAAATACAAATTAAAATATGGTTACAACATATTAAAACTACCTAACAAATTAATACTACATACCTAGTTTACACCTAATTATTTTACAAAAGGCTTGATGGTCTTGGAGTTTACTTTCGAACATTGTAGATGTGTCTTTCATTAGAATGTCGTAGTACTCATTTTCAAATTCTTTCTCCCTTAAGACTGCTAGTCTGGTGTTGAGAACATTTTTTTCCCTCATTGCTTACTCCACACCAATCAAGTCCAAAGGATTGGTAGATGTTTCTACTCCTTTCCCATTGCTCTTCCTTTTGGCTGCCTTTTTCCCCATTGGAAGGACAATTGGAGACGGTGTGACAGCTTCAAAATCTTCTACCGATATTTATGGATTAAACGACGATGAATATTTCCCATATACAAAATTCTTCGTCCTTTTAGAGCAATTTTCAGTCAACTAGTCTAACCATTTCGGTTGACCTTTCAGAAGTCGCCAAGCATGTTCCAAACCAAAATTGCTTCCTTCATCTTCCTTTCAAATGGCATATGCATGAAGCATGACATCGTTATCCGTGCAATCACTTTTCTTCAATGAAACCACTTGCTTTTAATGACCCTTGAACTTTTGCACACCCAAATTAATTTTTTGTCATTGTGATTTCAGTTGATTCACTTCTCTTTCACATAGTTCACCTCGAAATTTGTTGTAATTTTTTGTGACTCTCAATCAAAACGCTTTTTTTGCTTGACCAACACCAACAATTCGATCGATTGAGATGTTGAGCCATGAGCTAATGAGGTGCATATCTTCTTCAATTACAAAGGCAATTTGAGGCTTCCTTTTTGTAGAAGACCCTTCTATTTCTCAACGGCGATATCTCCTAGCCCAATTTGGGTAGAAAATTGTGGAAATTGCGAACCAACTTCATCATTTGAAAACATGGTAGTGTTGTTTGGTGGGATTGAAGGAAATGTTTGAGAACTTTTAGAATTTACGGTGGAAGGGGTTTAAGTGTTTGACATAAAATAATTTGGTGTTGGTGGTGGTAAAAAATGAGGGGGAAAAAGGAGTACGATTTTGTGAATTTTGGGTCGAAGGAGGCATGTGATAATTTTGTAAAAAAATTATATAATCTTGTCAATCAAATTAATTTGGATCCATTTCACAAAAATAAAATTTAACTAAGATTGAGATTGGAGAATCAAGATTGACAAATAAAGAATGAAAATGAAAATTGTATGTAGAAATTGTGTACTGAAGCAATTTATATGATGTTATTACTTAACATTGTGTATGTAATAACTGAACAAATTTTACTCCTTCACGATAAAATTTTGTAGCCAACGTTCACTGTACACACCTATTTTTTTGACAAGCGACATTCACTGTACAATGCAACATTCACCTATTTTGTAGCCAACATTCACTTTTCTTCTTCTCTCCTCACCCACCCATTATACCATCTTTCTCACTTTTCTTCTTCTTTCCTCTTTCTCCTGAGCATTGTGCTCTTTCTTCCCCACTTCTTCTTCCCCTTCCCCCCTTCCCCTCTGTCGTGACCCCCCATCCCTCTTTCCCTTTGTGTGTGTGACCCCTCCCTACTTCCCCATTCCCCTTCGCGCAAACCCCCATTCCCCTTGGTATGTATTATTTATGTTAATGTGTTTTTTTTGTTGGTTCTTCAGTTGTTGGTTTGTTTTTTTTTGTTCATCTTCATCTCTTTTTTTCTCTGCATATTTCAATTGTTCTTCTTCCTCCCTGTGTTTTAGTGGTACCAGATAAACAATAAAAAAAATTGAAAATTATGCGGATCTACAAAATTCTTTCCTAAAAATTGGATCTCTCACATGGAGATCTTGAGGGTTGTTTTATTGTTGGATCTAGAAAAGATCAAATCTTCAACTTAAGATCTATCTCCAAAATTCAACATTATAGATGCTCTAAGTGCAATTCACTCCTAACAGTTGTTACTATCTAACTTGTCCAAAGAATTGGCTGACATTAAATAAATAATCATTAAATAATAATAACAAAATATATATATATATATATATATAATTTTAATTTATAATGTTTTATAAAAGTAATATTTATTTATAATGTCGGTTCTTTTGTTGATCACAAAAGCAAGACAAATTGAGATTTTGTGTCAAACAGTTGTCTTTTGGACAAATCTTATCAAATACATGTTTTTTAAGTCTTTCCAATTTCTTTAATGATTTAAGTTTAACAGAAGAAGAAAGAGGTTTTAAGTATGATTTTAGTCCATATTATTTATTAAATTAAATCTACGACCATCTAACAATATATTATTATATCATAGAAAAGTTTTTTTAAACCATATGATAGAAAAGGTTTAATTCTGAATTATATGCTATTATAATTATAATTAATTATTTTAATAAGATAATAATATATCATTTTTTGTTGTTTTATATTGATAATATACTCATAGTCGATCTATATGATCGAAATTTATGAAAATATTTTGGAATATCACTAAAAAAAACCTAAAATCTTAATTACGATGATATCAAATTTACAAAATATTGATAATATACCAAAAGAAAAAACTTGCATTCAATATTTGAAAGAAAAAATGTGAAAAGAGCTCAAGACTTAAGATCTCATACTTTAAAAAATAATAGTATTAAATATACACAGTTTGCCTTTTGATTTTTTTTTCTCTTATAAAAGACACTTGGTTGTCTCTTCTCACTACCAAACCAACATCTGATACAGAACAAAGTAAGAAACTGCAATCAACTGCTCCTTGCTAAAGTAATTAACAACTCTTCCTGGAAACATCAGTTATCACACAAAGCCAAACACCACTCCCCACTTTTCGCTATTCTCTCTTCATCTCTCTGTTTAATTTGAGCAATTGAATATCTGATTCTGAGTCTCAGATCCTACAAAATAAGCAATGTTTGTGAAGAAACTCATGGAGAAAGCTTCCATAAAGAAGGTACCCGAACAACATTCCCTTCTCCCTTCTCTTTTTTCTTTGCTTTCATATATTCCTTTTTTGTTCCCTCAATTTGCTTCCATGCCATCATCATCATCATTCTTCGGTTATTTGTCACCACTTACTCTGCTTCATTAATTGCTTAAAGTTAAAACTGAAACACCCATAAGTTCTTTCTGCCAATTTACACTGTCTTACTCAAAGTTTCAATCCATCATCATCAATTTTCTTTCCAATCTAGATTTCATTTTTTTCTTTTGATTCTGGACTTGGATATTTTGTTTTTATTTTGAATTTTATAAATAAATAAAAAGCTTCGATCGGAGCAATACAATTTAAAAGACAAATTCGTGGATCCTATGATTGTCATAAGTAATATTTTATGCCCCTTGCTTGGATGTCGCTGCTTAATTTCTTTTTTATCCATACTCTAACGTTACTTTTACTAATTACCCTAAAAAAACTTTAATTTTACTTATTAAAAATCTATAGCTCAACGATTAAGAATAATGTAACGCATATGATAAGCATATCGGATACTTTTTTTTGGTAATGCATATCGGATATACTAAAACTGGGTTTATCAAATATTTACGTACATCATCTCTTATCTCTTTTTCTTTTTATTATGTGCGCATTTCTTTTTTTATACAATTTAATTTAATTTTGCGATATTCCATTTCTGGTTTGCAAAGAATCTGGATATTCTTTTATGTTGCAGAATCTTTAAAAAAACAAAAAAAATAACATGTCAAAGTTTTTGGTCGGTTAAGTTGTGTTGTGTATTTCAAAACGTTTTCATACTTGCATATTTATTAAATTAAGAGAAATAACTTATGCACCATGAAGTAGTTTTACATTATAAATATATGTAATAAGTTTATTGGTTTTTATAATAATTATTTAAAAAATTATATCAATGATCTTTAATTGATTAAGAGTGTATAGCCATTAAATTCATAAACTAAATGGTATCTAAATTTTTTTTAATTAAAAATTAAATGATATTATGGCAACAAGTGTTAATTAGTGTATAAATTGTTTTGTACGGTATATTTTAGAATAGTAAGTTCATTTAAAATTCAATAATTTATTTTTAGGACCTAAATCTTATTTATTATCACAATGAAATATGATAACTTAACTTCCAAATTAAGTTTCAATTCGAAAGTAATTATGATCCTCCAAAGTAATTTTAGAGATGCGTCAGCCCTCCCTGTATCTGATTTAACGGCCATGTACAGGGGTTTACCTGATTAAAGAAATAATAAGTAGGACAAGCTAAGTTGAGACTATTTGTGAAAATAATTATTTTAAAAAAAAAACTAATTAAAAATTATAAGAAAATTGTTTTAAAACAAATTAATTAACTCAAGCGCGCATTTTACTTGCTAATTTTTGCAAGTAGAGAAATGGGAAATATGGCTAATTCTAAAAAAGAAATATTCCGAAGTAATTTTGCTGATGAGGATTTTTGCTTTTTCATAAAAAATGGATATGGCTTCCACAAAAGTGAAATGAGTATTTAATGCTGACCCTGAGAAGGGGGAAACCAATTAAAAAGAAAGATACATTATCTAGTTTTAAAGTTTTTAAAGTATATGGATGTTTATGGTCGGTGATATATTAGTGAGTGGGTCCATGTTTGAAAGCGTTAATGTTGGTCAATATGAGTTAACCCACTGCAACTGCCACTGCCACTAGAATCCAAGGCCAGCGGGTAGAGGGTGCACGTTTTCGCAAAAGGGTAAAAAATACGCATTGTCTTCAGCTAAGTTAAACTCATCATAGTCATTGAACTGTTGTAAATAGAAAAGTATCTACCAACAAGGAATTGGTTTTTGAGTAGAACTATACTTCTTATTTGATTTACAGTTGAAAATTTTCAACAAATAAAAATAAAGTAAACAAAAAGCAAAGATTCTGATCCATGGTTAAAATTATTGATCATTATTTCGATGATACTCTAAAATAAGTCATACTAATGTGAGTTATATATTGTTCAATCATGTAATATTACATGACATACATTGACATTTTAAACAATTTCATTTAATTTTTTATTTAATTACGACAACGATCAAATTTTCTTTGATTGTTATGGAGAACCATTAACAACGATCAACAAGAATAAGACATTGAATTAGGAAGAGTAAGGATTAAATGGTCTTTTAAAAACATTAAATTATAAACTAAAATAAAAAAAATTAGCTTAAAAGTCCTTAGACTTTAATTACAAAAATAGAAAAATTTAAACTAAATTATCTATGTGTCGATGTATATCACATGACATTACAACATAATTGAACAATACATAGCTCATATGGTGTTACTTATTTTAAAGTCATATCGAATTAATGCCCTTTCACACTTTTTATAGCATGGTTATCCAAAATAGGAAAGTGTCTCCAATGTGAATAGTCCTTTTGAATTTTTAAGTTAACATTTATGTATTCTTTAAATTAAATTAACAATGAATACATTTAGTATTTTAACTGTTCATTTTAAAGAGATGTCGCTGATTTCGGAGGAATTATGCAAGTGGTGTCACTCACGGTTGCTATGTGAAAGTTTTATCCTAACGACTGAAGCTAAACAGAATATCAGAGTTGAAAAATTTTTGAAACTTGAAAGTAACAAGTTCTTTATCCTCCAAAAAATGTTAAGGTATTTTTACTTACACGTGTAAATAGAAGAAAAGAGTGTTCTTTCTTCTTAGTTTAAGTCTGAATTCAAATACACAAACTAGAAAGTGAATAAATTTGCATGGTATTTTTACCATGACACGAACAAATAAAATACATCAATTCTTATTTGCTTTATTGTCTTACTATAATAAAATAATATGCATATAACCTTATTGGCTTACTCATTTACAAAATATGAAAACCAGACACTGCCTTAGCAGGCAGCACTAATTAAAATACAAACATTGAATTTGTGAATTTCCATGCAGACTGGTGGAAATTCATCAGATGGATTAAAAGCTAGTGATGTAGATCCACGGTTGGTGTTTCATCATGGAGTGCCATCTGGTGGAGCCAAGTTCGCCTGTGACACCATTCAGAGGATCCTGGCTCTTTCTACCAAGTATGTTCCCCTTGCCCTTTCTTGAGTCCTTGATTAACTACTACATTTTGTCAAACTGTTCAATAGTCATATAAGGTGCCATTATGGATAGGCTTAAATTTGTCTTTTTTAGTCTCTCAAATTAAACTTTGCATTTTTTATCCCTCAATTCACAAATTGCTTTTTTCAGTCCTTCCCAACTTATTTTTTTTGGTTTAGATACACAATTTATAGTGGTTTTTTTTACCACATAAAAGACTAAAAAAAGCCTTTTGTAAATTTGAGGAACTAAAAAATATATATCCCAAATTTGAGGGACAAAACATATTTAAGCCCATATCATAAATATGATTCTCAATAGTTGTCACTTTCTAATCAATTTTGTGTTGCACTCCTTGCTATGTGACATCTAAGTGGCAGAGAAATGGATATTGTATAAATCCTGGGAACGGAACATACCATGTGAACATTTTAATGTTGTTGAATTGGACGAGTTATCATGTGTTTGAATTTGATTCTGTTGAGTTTTTTTTTTTAAAAAAAGGGATGGCCAGATTAAACTCTATGGAAAAGATAATACTCAAGCCATGCTTGAATCTAGTGAGCCCCTACCTAGCAAGTTTCTACAGGTTAAGTGCCTTATCCATGAAAAAGGGAAAATTAGCCTCTTGCTGTTGTGAAAAATGTTCCTTTGCTTAGGAATACCAAGTATGCCTGTGTACTAACAATGCTAAGATATTTAATGCATGCAGTTCATCCAGAACCAAGGCGTCCTTATAAATGTCACTTCCAATAACCATATTGAGGCAAGTATATCTATGGACTTGCTCACACTTATTGTAATATTTTGTTCTGCCTCTGAATTTCATTTACCAAATCTAGTCCACTACCAAGATTCACAATGTTACTATGTTCTTTTTTTTCGTTGTACTATGTTTTTATTATCATGTTTAAGATCAGTTTATTCAGATAATTGATTGTCCTAAAGAAATTTCACATTTAGGTTTGGGACATAGACAAGAAACTGTTGTCTGATATGTACATAGCTAAAGAAGAAATCACTTCCTTTGCAGTCATTCATCATAGCCTCTATATGTAAGTAGTAAGTCTAATTTCGGAACAAGCTATGAAGTAAAGCTCCGTAAGTAATGAGCATGTAACTGTGTTGGCAGGTACATTGGACATTCTAATGGTAATATTTCAGTTTTGAAGCTTGACCAAGAGCCATCATGGCATTTGGTTCAGATGAAATACACCATACCTCTCTCAGCTTCCTATGGTGAAATATGTAGCCTTGTTTCTTTTTCTTTCACATGTTACATGTAATATTTTAAACCTACATATGGACTTGAAAAAAATAGTACACAGTGATGACTATATGTTATGTTGATGCTTAATATGATCATTGATCAGTACTTCGGTAGCAAAAGTAAAACATGTCAGCACCGTTTAGGATGAACAATGTCCTCTTTTCATGCCTTTGGTTCTGCTATAAAGAAGATTTCATAGTTAAGGATTACTTGAGCCATATTAAATCTCAGCATGATCTGTAGGGAATTTTAAACAATATCATTGACTCATTGTGTTTGGCGTGTGAAGATCCAACAAGAGGAACGATTACACCACTCAAAACACTAACATAAAAATGTTTCTCTTTTATACAGGCATGTATTTGTAACATATGATGGATATTTTGAATTGTATCTCATTACTCAAAATAGAAACCGCACAAGAAGTTCAAATTATCATTTGTTTGTCAAGTGCATTATATGTATGCAAGCTTATAGTAATGATTGTCCTTAACCCAAATCATCATCTTTGTTTAGGGAATTCTGAAGTGTCTGATGATACTGTTGTGACGCATATACTGCCTCAACCAGCAGCTGAAAGTAAGAGGTGATCTCTACGAACACAGCCATTCTTTAGGATGTTTATATACAAGTAATTTGGTTCCTGTTTATACTTGATCATTTATTTGTAAACTCCAACTATTTCTCTTACGTGTTCCATTGCAGGGTTCTCATAATCTTTAGAAATGGCCGAATGATATTATGGAATATTCGGGAAAGTAGATCTATTTTCAGAACTGGTGAAAATATGTTGCAGCCACTGCATACTGAAACAAAAAAAGTGACTTCTGCATGTTGGGTGTGTCCTTTTGGAAGTAAAGCGATTGTAGGGTACAACAATGGAGAGCTCTTCATTTGGAGCATCCCCTCTCTAAATATAGGAAATGGTTCAGCATCTGAACATAGTAATCAAAATACTCCTTTGCTCAAACTTAACTTAGGATACAAGTCTGACAACATTTCCATAGGATCAATAAAATGGGTTTATGCTGGAGGAAAGGCTAGTCGACTATATATTATGGGAGCCTCTGACTATCCAACTTCAAACCTGCTGCAGGTATTTGAATGCTTTGCTCAACCCAATTAACAAAATATCTTCTTCTAGGACAAATTATTTGAATATTTATGTATCTATATCTTTATAATGAGATATGTTGGGAAATCTCACAAATATGTTGGTATTAAGTGAAGTTGTCCAACAGATATATAAGTTGTACCTCGAGAATTGAGGCAAACGATATGGCAATTCCTAACACCCCCCTCCCCATATGCCTGCCAAAACAGGCAAGCCTACTAGAATAGGTGAAATTTAACAAGATGGGCTATAAGCTCTAATACCATGTTAGATTTCATCTAAAAACCAATTGGCATTAAGTGAAGTTGTTCAACAAATGTATAAGTTGCTCCCCAAGAATTGAAGCAGGCAATATGAGACTTTCTAACAAGAAATTCCTAAGTGATAACCCTTTTCTAAAAGAAATAAAGCCAGAATTCAAGTTCACTATTACCACCTACATGAACTTTGTGATTTTCAGAAAGCATAGTGTCTTTTGTTCAAAGAGTTTGAGCTAGGTATAATTTGCTAGTTTAATGCATACTTTTTTTACTATAAAGTTTTCTAATTTAGCTAAATGAGATGTAAAATCAATTCGCCTTTTCCTTTAGATGTTGATTGCCGTTAGATCAGGCTAGCTTATGTGATTATACGAAGCAGGTAGTGTTGCTGAATGAGCATACAGAAGCTCGCATAATTAAGCTTGGACTTCATTTGTCTGAATGTTGTATTGACATGGAGATCATATCAACTTCAACTGAGCAAAGCAAGAATAAACAAGATTTTTTCATTTTGCTTGGGAAGTCAGGCCATCTATATCTGTATGACGATATTTTGATTGAAAGGTATCTACTACAATGCCAATCTAAGTCCACACCATCACTTCCAAAGGAAGTAACTGTAAAGTTACCACTGGCAGAATCAAGCATCACAACAGCAAAATTCATCTCCAACAATCCCAATGGGTTAACATCTGAAGATGAGGTAATAGGTTCATGAAACTATAACTTTACTCTACTATGATCATTCTGTTTGCAGTCCACCTTTTAATAAATGTCTTTCTTTGTCACAGTATTACAGACAGCTGATCACAAGCTATCCACTGTTTGTTCCTGTTGAAACAAATCAAAAAGATGGGATTAGCCCGAGTTCTGCCAAATTTACTGGATTTTCTAAAGTTCAAAACTTGTACATAACTGGACACAGCAATGGAGCCATAACCTTCTGGGATGCTTCATGCCCCATATTCACTCCAATTTTACAATTGAAGCAACAGGTAATATTTTTATCAGGCACGTCTTGTGCTCTCAAGTTCTTTACATTGAGTGGAAAGTAAGAATCAGTTTTACTACAAAGTACTTCATACCAAAATGTAAGCTTTACTAACCTTCAATATACACAACTTGCCAGCAAAATGTGCAAGGGATCTTTTTGTCTTTTAGAATATATTTCACACTTTCCAAAAGGAAGTTGTTTTCATGAATATAAAGCACCAGTCTACTTATTTGTCTAGGTGATTAAAGTTCTTGATTGTATTGGCTAATCATGGCAATGTTTTGTATTGAAGTGCCATCAAGGCTCAAGCAAGTATTGGATTAATAAAAAAAATTCTAAAGGTGCTTATAGGTCCCTATAACCACATAGATCTTGTGTAACCAAGTATGTCATACATTGAGACATTGTTAACTTTAAGCACAACCCAATCCTAGGTGAACTAAAGGCATCTATTTTGTTTTCCATGTATTTAAAAAATTTACTTTGCATTTATTTTCTCTGCATGTAAATTTTATTATTTGTTTCCTTCATCTCAATGCAGAGTGAAAATGACTGTTCATTAAGTGGTATACCCTTGACGGCATTATACTTCGATAGCAACTCCCCACTTCTTGTTTCTGGTGACCAGAGTGGAATGGTGAGGTTCCTCAATTTGGTAAAACATGATAATTTCCTTCTTTCTGTCTATCCTTTAATATTTCTAGTATGTCTAACATAAACATGATTTACAGGTTTGCGTCTTTAGATTCAAAACTGAACCATATGCGACTAACAACTTCATGTCTCTTACTGGTATGTGGCATAACTTTTTCTTGGTTATCAAAATGCTAGTATGATTCATATTATAGTCAATACTTACTTCCCTTTTCCATTCTTTTTTAATAGGAGGTACAAAGAAAGGGACTGATCATATAATCCAAAGTGTGAAACATGTAAAGATTAACGGTGTCATTCTGTCATTGAACATAGATCCCAGCTCAATGCATCTTGCTGTTGGTTCTGATCAGGGACATGTGAGATAACTTTCTAGCTTTTTCTAAAAAATTTGGAAATGTGTTTTTAGCTTGCTATTCCAAGTATTCAAAGAAATGCATTTGAGGTACAAATTCCAGATTTGCAGTTATATTAAAAGAAATAGAAGTCATCTATTCATAGGCCAGTAGAAGAATATATTGGTCTCCAGCAAGGATATTCCCATAAGCATCATTGCCAGACTAACCCCTCAGGCGCTACTGCAGCTAGGACAGGCCACCTATAAATACCATGGATCATTTGAACTACAGAACTTCCATTAAACACATTTACAAATAACGAGGATCGTTAGCATAATAAAAAAAGCATATTATATTTCTACTTTGAGCAACTTTCTAGTAGATTTCTGAAAGCCTGAGAGTTACATTCTGTCCTTGATCATATGTTTGGGTGGTATTTTCTAAATGTATTGTTACTTCAGCTCTGACGAATGATTATCAGATATTGAGTGGAACTAGCTATTTTGTGTTCCTTGTGCTGAGGTTATGGTTGTTTACTGTCTTTGCTAAATAACTTTGTGCAGTAACGTATATTAAATATTAATCCAATTTGTTGCAGGTTTCAGTTTTTAACATAGATGGCCCAACTTTGTTATACCAGAAACATATTGCCAGTGAAATTTCTGCTGGTGTCATCTCTCTGCAGTTCCTAACCAGCAGTTTACATGGTTTTGAAAAAAACATTTTAGTAGTTGGAACAAAAGATTCATCTGTTCTGGCACTAGATAAAGAAGCTGGAAATGCACTGGGCACCGGAACTATTCATCCTAAGAAGCCCTCTAAAGCTCTATTTATGCAGGTTTTGGGTAAGAGCCTGCATAGTTAGCACAACAATAAATTGTCAAAAACTGTTTGATATTAGCATTCCAAATACTCACTCTGTTAAGGATCAAAATTTCAGTACTATATTTGATTGATGTGAAGGAAATGATTGAAAATGGTAACAGCAATTTAGTGGTACACAGATGGACAAGGTGCACCGGTCAATGGATCAATTACAAAAGATGGATTAGAGTTGAGCGAAAGGAATCATATTGAGGATGCAACAACAAAGCAACAGTACATTTTGCTTTGTTCTGAGAAAGCTTTATATGTCTATTCATTGGTGCATGCGATTCAGGTGATGCATGAATCACTTACAGCCATAATAGGAGTCATGAATTACAAAAACATCGGCTGATGCTTGCAATGATTTATTCCAGGGAGTTAAAAAGGTGCTATACAAGAAAAAGTTTCATTCCTCTACGTGTGGCTGGGCATCAACATTTTACAGCCCTTCTGATGTTGGCCTTATACTTATTTTTACAAGTGGAAAAGTAGAATTAAGGTGGTGTTTTTCTCAGTCTGCACTTTATATGAACATATTTTGATGGTATAGAACATATGAAAATACTTAACACCATCTGTTAAAATAATGACTCAATGCCAATTTGGCTTTCGAGGATAGTTTCAGTGACAAAAAATAAGAAGAAATAAATATATCATTGTTTGTAATATAATGTTAACCTCCCACCATTTGCTGGCATAATCCCAGTGTGCTTTTCAAGTCAAACAAGCAAAATGTATAAATTTTATTTGAAGTTTTTTGTTGCTTCCATTTGTCCTGGAGAATAAAGAAAACAAGTAGTCCAACAAATAGCACGAGGTCAACCAATAATGTGTTTTGCGGGGGCGACCAAAATCCGAACTTCAATTATTTCTAGTTTGTTAATTGCATGTCAAGTACTTTCATTTTTTTCTCTCTTGTTATAAGGATTTAATACATAGACATATATTTTGACTGATAGGTCTTTGCCAGAGTTATCCCTGATTGTGGAAACTTCAATTAGAGGTTATAATTATTCTCCTCCAAAATTGAAGTCATTTTCTGACAGCCAGATATGTTGTTCTTCTAAAGGAGATCTTGTTTTGGTATGAGCATATTTTTCTCTTGTACAAGTTTCTTTAGATATTTGATTTTGAATGAGCTCAACATCCATTTACAGGTGAATGGTAACCAAGAAATTTTTGTCGTCTCGCTGTTGGTGCAAAGAAATATTTTCAGGTATATAACTATATACATAATGCACCTAGAGATGACCATTGTGAATCTTGTTATCTGTCTCTTGCTCCTCTATTGAGAACTACTTGGATATTGGAATAACATTTCTCAGAACATGAAAAGTGGTAGTAATATTCAAGATTAGTAGCCTCACTTTTACATTTTGCTTGACTTAGGCTTTTGGACTCTATTAGCTGCATCTACAGGAAAAAAATGATGCTGTCGCAAGAAGTGCTTGTCCCTAGCCCAGTCATCTATAAGGAAAAGAAAAAGGTAAATAGCAGTTTTTAATAACTTCTTAAATTACATATCCATTATCATTGTGACAAAAGGTGTTTGATCTTGTTTTTTGTCTTCTCAGGGTATATTCAGCTCTGTTATCAAAGATTTTGCTAGCAGTAAAGAAAAGCATGCTCCCATCTTGGAAACCAAAGATACTACAGAAAGCATCCAGGAACTCTCAGCTATCTTCTCAAATGAAAATTTTCCATGTGATGCTGATAATAATGATAATCTGACTGTTGATGAAGATGAGCTTGAATTAAACATAGGTATAAAAGTACCTTAGATATGTGCTACTGATATTACATAGCCTTCAAGGAAGAAACCGAAAATAATATCTGTTTGTATTAATGAATATATGGTCCTTTTATTGGTGGCATGACTCTGCTAGTTAGAAAACACAAATCCTATATAATATGACTGCTTCCAGAGGCAGTTCTTCTGGTTTTCCATATCTTAAGTGGGCATCTATGTGTATATATTACATTTTTTTATCAAATGGATAATTTAGTTTGAGACAATCAATTTGTGGTATTCTACTCTCCTCTTGTACAGATGACATTGACCTAGACGATCATGAAGAAAAACACAAAGATCAAAGTATATTGGGAGCTCTTAATAAGAAGAAATTGACTGGAAAGTTTCAGGCTCTAAAAGGTTGGTAACTAATTTTGTAAGAGAATTATTTACTCATGGTCAATAGCTAAGAAAAAAGATATGAACCTGAACTACCGGGGTTGGGATGAAATAAGTGTGAAATAAGAGAATATTTGTGTGTATGCTCATTTTATCATTTCATTTGTAACAAAATGAAGAAAAAAAAGCTAAAGCATCTCTATTTAGCACAAACATTACAGGTAATGCTTAATGTACTTATCAGTAATGAGATTCTCTTACTTAACAGCACTATGTTCATATTGGAAAAGTGATAAAATGCAATACCCTGCATATAGTGCCCAAGACTTCAGAGTTTGTCTTCTAGACTATTCTGGTTCTTTTTCTGCATGTGGACACTGCATTTTCCCTGCAAAAAGGAATGAACTTTTTAATTTGGAACAATTGCAGTGCTGAGGCTAGAACCTATAACCTCCTACTAACCCATTACCACTACACTAGCACACACCCATTATTGCCTCGCATAAAGGAATAGGGTAACATGATTGTGGCTGGACTTCGAAGTTGGAAGTATGTGGTGTGCATAAAAATCATGACAGAGAAAATTTCATCAAAAATCTTTCATGCTGCTTCCGTTCTAGATTCCTTGTTTTCAAATGCCACCTTCCTACAACCAAGTAACTCTGGCTAACAAAATTGCATTCTTAAAATTTAGTGAACTACAACTTATGAGAAAATAGGAGCATGAAACTCTGCTTTATATAACTTTCAAGAACCTTTGATCGCCTACATGCTACCTGAGTAGGCTGAAGATGATCAAAGTGCTTACCCTAATTGCTGCTAGCTAAATTAGTTGAGCGTGCAATATGCAGGTAGACTGAAGGAGATGAAGGGCAACATCCAGAAAACATCAAGTAAGGAAGAGCAGCAAGATGAGCAAGCTGGAGCAGTCGATCAAATCAAGAAGAAATATGGCTTTTCTTCTTCCAATGTAAGTATATATCCAATTTCAACATTATCCAATGTAAGAAATATGAATGAAACCATGTAAGAAACCCAAAGTAAGATGAGCTTTGTTAATTCTTTTTCTGGAGTCCATTATTTGTTCTTGAATGTGATGAAAATCTTGAATCTGGCACTGCAGGAAACAAGCTTCGCTAAATTGGCAGAAAGCAAGCTGCAGGAGAACATGAAAAAATTGCAGGTACCCTTATTGATAAAACACTAGAGTTTGACTCGGTATGTTATTTGTTTACCTACACTTCGATGTTTTTTTACCTACACATCATTCTTCGGATTTGGCAGGGTATCAACCTTCGAACCACAGAAATGCAAGATAAAGCAAAATCATTTTCAACATTGGCAAACCAAGTGCTGCGGACGGCAGAACAGGAAAGACGAAATTAAGAAGCACCTACTCATTGACCAAAAATTACAATGTCTTTTTACCCCCTCCTATTGTACCTGAGCTTCTTTATTTTTTTGTATTATTTTTTTGTTCTACCGTGGAAGACTGAATTATCATCTCAGTTTTGGGTTGTTCTTTACATCGAGTGAATGTAAATTAAGAACAATGTCTTCCCTCTTTTGCCAATTTCATAAATTTACCGAGAATGAAGTGAAAAGCACTACTGCAGAAGGGGCCAATTATAAACATTACTCAACAACGAGTTTCCACCGTAATCGATCAAAATATAAAATGAACCGCAAAAGACAAGTTCAAAATGATTAACGAAACCTTAAAAAAAAAAAATTAACGAAACCATGAGGAACTGACTACATCTTTCATTCTGAGCTCAATATCCATAAGCACCATCGACAGAAACAATCAGCAAGCTGCCTTACGCTAATAACATTGCACGATGCTCGTAAATGAAAAAAACAAAGAATTACGATAGAACATTTGACCAAAACAAAACTACAAACCAATGGAATTTCTTAAGGACAAAGTACTCGAATAGAAATTGCAACAATAGTCAAATTGCTCAGCGCAAGCGCGAATCCCACTGGTGGGGACATTGGTAATTGGAAACACTGCGTGAGTTCAAAAAAGTTCAAACTCTTCCACATTATAAAAAGTCAACTGAATTTTAGATACTTCTGTGTCGCTGAACCAAGAAACAATGCTATCAACAAAACGGCCACAAATTATAACGACAGCAAAAAAACAAAAATGTTGAAATTGAAACGGCTGTGGAATTTCTTCGAGAATGGAATTGAAACGTGTCATAGCATTGACTTTAAGTACAGGATCATGATACTGAACCCTAATTACGATTGTGCCCTAATCTAACCCTACTGAGGGAGGACAAAATAAAAATCAGAAACTAATTATCAGAAAGGGGTGTGGGTTGGGAACCATCCTATGAAATTCTAAACCCAACAACTATGCAAAACAATTTTCTTTTTCCCACATCCACCTACGCTTCATCATGTATCACCATCTTCACTCATCATCATCATCCTCCTCCTAGAGAATAAAACAAACAACGCATTAATTAAACAATTAGATACACAAAAGCACAAATCAAAATATCAAATTTGATCAATCTACCTCATCTTCCTCATCATCATTGACTTCAGACTTTGACTTGTCAGACTCGTCTTCCTCTGAATTTTTTCCCTCCTAACACATCAAAATGACAAGTTCAACACATTATAAACAATTATATACAATAAGAGTAAGAAGTAAAAAAGTACATAGGGTAAAAAGTATTCACCAATTTCTTATTGTAAGCCAAAATAGTTTTCTCATACTCTTGTTTCTTCTTCTCAGCAGTAGCAACGAAGGGGGCCTTTTCCTGAAACATTAAATTAACGCAAACTAGGTTACAGAAAAAGTAGATATGATTGGTTAAATTAAATCATATACAACCACGCAAAAAATTATCATTAAAATATTTCTCAAAATCATAATACTCACAGCATCAGACAGCGATTTCCATTTGTCACCACCAGCTTTACCGACCTAAAATATTTTTCAGCGAAATACGGATGAGAATAAACGAAAAATAGCATCAAATTTTCAAGCGGAGAGAAAAAAAAAAAAAAGAGGCGAAATCACTCACAACAGCGACGGATTTGTTGTTAGGATGTTCCTTCTTGAACTGCTCTCTGAACTCAGACCTAAACAAAAACAATCTCAAAAATCTTAATCGCCATAACACAATAAAAAAAACGAAAACAGATTCGGTAATAAAACGAAACGAAAATTCGCACATGAAAACGAAGAAAGCGCTTGGAGGTCTCTTCGGCTTGTTAGGGTCCTTAGCAGCTTTCCTCGATTGCTTCCTCCCAGCACCAGCGCCCTTGCGCTTCAACCTAAACGATGCATCGCAAAACGAAAACGAAAACGTAAAATATTAAGCAACTGCGACAAAGCAAAAACGCAGACCGCGAAACGCCAGATCGGGAAAACCAGATCTCATAATTATTAAAATTACAGATTCCGAAGAGAGATAAGAACACGGTACCTGCTATCGGCGGCTTTGGCGTCGGATTTGGCTTTCGGCATGGCAAGAATCGGCGAAAACGCGAAGAACGATAGGGGTTTTGCGAAGAGAGAACAAAAAACGAAAGAGAAAAAGAGACTGCGCTTTGTGTTGTGTTGTGTTGTGAGGTTAGAGCGCGCGAGCGAGGGGATAAGAAGGGGTTGCGAGGAAGGGCAGTGTAGAGAAAACGCAAACAAAAAATCGAATCGCGAAAAAATTGAAGTTTCGGGTTTACGCGGGATTTGGACGATCTATCGCCACGTCAGCGATCCGCGTGCTGAGAAACCATAGGCTCTCGCGCGACCCTTCGAATCGCTTGTGCTTCCTTTGTGTGTGTGTTTCGTAGATGAGGCGGGTTCCTTTGGAGCGCGAGGCACTGTGCAATGTGTTTTGGGAACTTCCTGCCACGTGGCGGTGGGTGAGTGGGATGACTGTTTTGGCCTTGTGAGGGATTGAGATTTTACCAAGATGCCACAGGACTATGAGCGACGCGCCACGCGAAGTTGCGAAGTTGGGTGGAGATATTTTGGGCCTCGTAGGGGTATGTTCGTAACTTAACTAATCTGAGAACTTGAAAAATGCCAATAGGCATTGCTCATCGTACTATATACTCTCGATAAATAAATATCCTTATACACAAATGCTTGATAATTGTAATGGACAAAAATTAAAAATCTCCTCACATCACATTAACCGTACAAAAATTCAAAAGGGCACATAATATCAAAAAATATTAGGAAGAAATAAAAGATAAATGATTAAACTGTACCAAAAAATAAAATAACTAAATTAATTTTTATAAAAGATAAATGATCTAATTGAGTAAAAAAGAAGATGAATAACCAAATAGGTTATTAAGTCAAAATATTGTTATTTTAAGTGGGAAAGTATGTAATTAACAAAGGACATAATGGGATTAAAAAAATGGAGACCAAAACAATTATAAAAAGTATCTCCTTCTTACAATGGTACATATTTTTATTTTAGTTTGTATAGTACACAAAATAAATGTTTATTTTATTTAATTAAAATTTATAATATACATATTTTTAAATATATAAAATATGTAATAAATAAATGTTTGTAAACATATAAAATCATATTATATATTTATGTACATAGAGAGAGGGGGGGATAGGGAGAGAAATTTTTAAGTTTACTAATTTTATAATAGTATATTTAAATTATTTACTAAAAAAAAATTAGACTTAAATTTATCACATCAACATCAACAACACGTTTAACTCAAGTTAATTGGAATTGGTGGTAGATGAACCCAATGATAGATTGAAAATAAGACAAAGAGAAAGGGAGGTGGGAAGAAAAATGGAAACTAAGACAAAAGAAAAGAAAAATAAGCTAAAATAAAAGAAGAGTGAAAGGAGAATGGGAGAAATAAAGAGGAAAAGAACTAAAACAAGAATGATTGGAATATATCATACTAACAGGTTTAACCTTTCACTAAGCTTATAGTTTTTCTCCACTCCGTCCTAATACACACCGTCTATCAATCTATATCTCACTCTATTAGGTATTGTTTAACTACATTTCCCCAGGTGAGTTTCGGTTGACCTCTACCTCTCTTTTTGTCGAGCTCTTGGTAACAAACTCTTGTTCTAACAGGAGCATACAGTGGTCGTCTCATAACGTGTCCAAACCATCTCAATATATGCTCCCTCATCTTTTCATACACCGGAACTACTGCTACCTTTCGTCGAATATCCTCATTTTTTATCTTATCCATCTTCATATAACCACACATCCACATTAACATTCTCATTTCTGCTACCCATATTTTGTGCTCATGTTGCTTATGTATTGGCCAGCATTTCACTTCATATAACATTGTCGGTCTTACAGTTGTTCTAAAGAATTTTCCTTTTAGTTTAAGAGAAATTTCTCGGTCACACAAAAATTCAGATGCACTCTGTCATTTCATCCATCATGCTTTGATTCTATGATTTACATCCTCATCAATCTCACCACCTTTTTGCAAAATTGATCTCAAGTATCTAAAAACATGTTTCTTGGGTACCTCTTGACCAAATAGATGCACTGTGTCTTGACTACTATCTCTTCCCCGCAAAAACTCACATTTCATATACTCCATCTTGCTCTTGCTTATCGTGAATCCTTTAGACACCAAAGTGTTTCTCCACAATTTCAGTTTCCTATTAACACCATCTTTGGTCTCATCAATAAGCACGATATCATCTGCAAAAAGTATACACCACAACACTTCCTCTTGAATATCTTTCATTGGTTCATCCATCACTAAGGCAAAGAGATAAGGACTAAGAGCTGAATCTTGGTGAACACCTACCGTGATAGGGAAATACCTTGATGTTCCATTACAAGCTTTCACACATGTAGTAACCACATCATACATATCCTTGATTGCATTAATATACTTTAATGCTACATTTTTCTTCTCAAGAGTCCACTATAAGACTTTTATTGGGACCCTATCGTATGTTTTCTCAAGATCTATGAACACCATATGTAAGTCTTTCTTCTTTTCCCGATACCATTCTACTAATTGTCGCATCAAGAAAATAGCTTCCATGGTACACCTTCCTGGCATAAATCCAAATTGATTTACAAAAACCTTGGTCTCCCTCCTTAGGCGATGTTCAATAAGTCTCTCCCACAACTTCATAGTATGACTCATAAGTTTGATGTCTCTATAGTTAGAACAAGTCTAAATATCTCCCTTGTTTTTGTACATATGCACAAACATATTTTTCCTCCAAGCATCAGACATCTTATTTGTTTGAATAATCTTATTGAAAAGATTGGTCAACCATTTTATTATCACATCTCTCAAGTCTCTCCACACTTCAATAGGGACATCATCGAGTTCCAAAGCTTTATTATTCTTCATCCTCTTTAAAGCCTCCTTAATTTCATGTGTCTTAATGCACAAATTTTCTGTTCAGATCATCAGAAACGTCCTCCAAATCCACCTCACTTTTATCGCCATCCCTATTAAAAAGTTTGTTAAAGTAGTTCATCCATCTTTTACTTACATCTTCATCTCTTACCAAAAGTTTTTATTTTCATCCTTGAAACATCTAACTTGGGTAAGGTCTTTACTCTTCTTATCCCTCATTTTAGCAAGTTTGTAAATACCTTTTTCACCATCCTTACTTTCAAGATTTTTATACAAATCATAAAAAACTTTGTCTCTAGCTTCCCGCAATGTTTTCTTTGCATTTTTTCTCGCTTGTCTAAACTTTTGCAAATTTTCATCATTGGGACATTTATGCAAATATCTAAAGCATTTTTTCTTATGTTTAATAGTCTTATGCACCTCTCCATTCCACCACCATGTTTCCTTTATAAGAGCTTTGTTTCCTTTGCTTTCACCTAGTACTTTCATTCCCACATTTTGGACACACATAATCATCTTATTCCATATTTCATTAGCTTCTCCAATAAACTCTTACGGTTCTTCACGCAACATATTTTCCTTAAACTCTATTTGTTTTTCCTTATTTAGTTTCCACCATTTTATCCTTGAGTTTTTAGCCTTCTTCCTCAAATTAAGAACTTTGTTTCCTTTTGACGTCCATGACTTTTTCTCTGAAACTTCTATAGATCATAATTTTAACCACATTCCAACTCTTGGATATACCTGTATACCACAACTTAAAACTAGTGTCCTCCACTTCCATAGTATTTTCTCCAACCCACTTAGTTTCTTGCAAACACACAATATTCAAAATTATGATTATATAAATTTATCACATATAGAAGAAAAATTATGTATCAAATGTATGAATTATTAAGTTATGATTATATAAAGAAAATAGATTATTACTTGTGTAAGTTTATGAACTTTTAAAATAACTACCTGAATTCAAATTGTATAATATTATTTTTTTAAAAAAAATAATAAATAAATATGTATAATTAATTTGTTATTTTTAAAAGAAAAATTCAAAATGTATGTCTTGAATAATTTGTCATTACGTATATGGCTTATCTTTTATTCAACTTAATTGTCACTTTTTCATATATTTGATGAACTTTTTGTTGAAAATTGTATTTGTTATATTTGACTTGTTAAACCTATGTTTTGTTTACCATACGATCTTTTCTAATTTTTGTTTTTCTAGTAAATTGAATTTGATGATACGTTTGTATGAATTTCAAACTTAAATCTACAAATTTTAATCGAAACATGTACTAATTATTTTTTTGATAAAATAACATCATAATTTAGTAATTAGGATTTTTTATTAATTTAAAAAATGTGACAATAATTATACATTTCATATAAGATTAATTGTATGTTAAAAAACAATTAAAATACACAAATAGATCATGTATGTAATGTAACATTCCAAAAATTTAAATATGTTAATTAGAGATAAAAAGAGATATTATAAAAAATGCTTGAAGGAGCATGAGCATATTACTCTTTTCCTTGATGTAACAATTACCATAGTACCCTTGAAGTTAAAATTACAAAAATGTCCTTGAAGTGAAAATTGCAATAATATCCTTAGATATTTTTGGTTAGATATTTTGAAGTTGAAATTACAATAATACCCCTTGGATATTTTGCCTTAGATATTTTTTGGAAACTTTAAGAAATTACAAAAATGTCCCTGAGTTGACAAATTACCGTTAGTAACAGATAAATATTACAAGAAAACTAGGAGTACCTAGACTGACTGAAAATTTATGATTAGTTTATAAAACTTTCACATGAGGAACACCTATGATCGTAGTGTGATACAAGAAGGAACGAATAGAATTTTATATCTCCATCTATACTTATCCAAATGAGGTGTTTGACCACTCATTTTAAAGCTTAGGATGTCCTCTATGTTATTCTAAAATATAGGACCAAATTGAGCAATAAAATTATGCCTAGAATTTAATTAAACACAAGCTGTCCAATACTGTGCATACTCAAAAACAGTTTCTACCACCCGTATTGAAAAATTTATTTCTCTCTTATTTATTATTCAAATTAGGTGTATGATATATGGAATTAAAGATCTAGATGTCAAATATAACATATAAAAATTTCAGCTAAATCTAGAAGTTGTACTTCCTGTGGTAACAAGAATACCAAGAGATGTCATTGTTCTAAGTTGAATTTGCTGGCAGCTTTGGAAGTCTAGATTAAAAATGCTATATCTTGAGTTTTATAACTCCAAATAAGGCATGTGATATCTTGTTAGAAAGCTTAGGAAGTCTAGTTTAACATACTAAAAGATGAGAATTTTTGGACTAGTATATTGGTACAGAATAAACTCTAGTTAATTTTTTCTATCCTTTTGGACCTTTTGGATTGGACACAACTTATAACTCTTGGATTTTGGCCCAAGGAATCAAATATTCAGCTCAAATTTGGACTATTCAGAAGTGGATTCATGTGCAACAACCATAGAATAGGCATAGCTAAGTGAACTAATAGGAAGAAAAGTTTGGTAAACCAAAGTCAATGGTAAGTCAATGAAGATAAGCTTTTTGAACCAACCTTTCTTGGTGGCCTTCAAGGTGGAAAGCAAGCATTAAATGAGGGAATCTTGCAAATAAAAATCTAGTTTCAGCCAAGAGATAAGCACCAATCAGATTGTGTTTCATGTCCAAGCCTTTCCACATGGCATAAAATCAAGCTTAGGAAATCATTGCTTTTAGAAAATTAACACCAAATGAAGGTGCAACTGCTAGTATATATGTACAGCCGTGGATTTGTATGCCTTAGGTGAATCAATAAACAAAAATCAAGCTTTAGGAAGCCTGTCCATGTGCACATGTGCCATTAATGAAGGGAATATTGGTAATGATGATTAGATAAGGAAAATCTAGATATTTTCTTAGTCTATAATGACTTAGTCAACCTAGAACTTAATTAACTACTAACTAAGTTTCTTTCTAACCAATTCCTTTCCATCCTAACTAAATCAATTAGTATAAATAGATTATAACACCCCAAAATTCTGCACGTAAGGCCACAACCTAAGACTCACAGCCAAATTGCTTTCCTTTGCATTTTATTTTGTTCACTTCCTCACTTCCTACCTCCTTTGTTGCTCCTAACCGTGACATCTTCTACCACCTCACCCATCAACCATTTTCCTTTTAAAGACCTCATTTCTTAGAGGATTTTCCCAAGGAAGACAGCCCTTACTTCATTCCATTTCAAAAATCAAACTCACTTGAGGTAGGCTATGCTTCAATCTTTAGTTAAGAATTTATTTGGACTAATTTACATGCTTATATGTACATATTTATGGCTATTATTTAGGCTGGAATTTCATGTTATTAGAAGGTATTTTATGATGTGAAAATTTTGATTTAAAACCATAGGATAGGTGATGATTTGTAGGCTGAAATGTTAGTGATGTTTGGAAGTATATTTAGTGATCTTTGGAAGTGATTTAATGATATTTGGGCTGTTTATTCATATTTTTATTATGGGATTGTTTTGTATTAATTTTTAGAAGTAGAGGTTGAATGGTGTGTAGTTAAATGGTTCAAATACTAGAATGATTCAATTTTGAGGATGAAGTAGTAAGGCGGTAGGTGAAAAAGGAGATTAACATGCATGCTAGGTTATGATCTTTTCTTGTGAAAGTTTAAAGGAATTAGAAATTATTTGGAAGATATATTGTGGTTTATTAGTTAGAATACTAACATGATTTGTCTGTAGCTTGAGGATAATCAATTATTATGCCTAAGTTGGTATGGTTTTGCTTGAATAAGGTATGGTAGCCTAACCATACTTTTGGTACGTAGGATGTTATGATCGAAATATTTTCCATGAGGTTATATGTATTTACTCATGGATTTTATTATTGATGAAAATGATGGATTTTGATGTGATGATATGTTGATTCATGTTTCCAAGTCCAGTACGAGATTTGTGAAACATAATCTGAGACTACATCCAGTACGAGATGTAGAGACCAGGTGCAAATACATGGAATGACATGCATGACTAGCGTAAGACGACCGCAACATTTCTACATCCAGTACGAGGTGTAGTTACATACAGTACGATATGTAGAGGCTACGTGCACCTTGGGAAAATTCATTTCATGCATACATGTAGTTGCATAATTATTTATTATATGGATTCATTTATATTGATAAGTTACTAACGTACTAACGTGTTTGATGGTTTAGATTTTGCTTACTAAGAAATTTTATTTCTCACGAGATTTGTTTCATTTTTTTATATATATAGATGACCTTGGTGATAATCTTTCTTGATGGATCTGAACTGAAGGTGGAACAGAGATGAAGCTAGCACAAGACTTTTACTAGTACTCTTATGTTTTACAATATTAGCAAGTATGGTAGATTTCGTGCTTGTATAACAAGAAGGGATGTAACAAGGACTGTGGCTACGTATAAAATATATATTAGTTGAACAATTTCATTTTAGAATTTTTACTAAAATACGTTCTTTGAAAATGAATTAGTATTAAAATCATCTAGAAATAAATTAGGTCGTTACATGTAATATATTTAATTTTCTTCTTTTTGACCCATGTATCTTAGGACAATAGATTATGTTTAGGCATTTTCCCACAACATAGGTGTGATTTCTCGTATAGTCAGATATATAGAACCCATAAACTTGGCCTTTAACTACCTCAAAGTTATGTCTCACCATAGGTTGCCTAGCAAATTCATTCAAACACATAGTACAAAACCCATGATTTTGGTCTCTATTTTTTAATATCTTAATTTTAGTTCAATCCTTAATTTTACATACATTTTTTTACATTTTATTTAACATCTACAAAGCTTAGATAGAAGATACAATAAGGATACGATGCAACAAGAATAGGAATATGACAACTTTTTTAAAAAAAGGATATCATACGTCTTAGATATGTTAATAAAAAAATATGTGGATGCAAATATGCAGATTCTATTGGTCTGTAGAATATAAATCATTGGTCTACAGAATAGACAAAATAAATTTATTAAATTAAAATAGGCCATTTGTGAGACTCATTCATATTAAACCCTCAATACTTTGATCATTTGTCATTAATTCACAACTATAATAATGATCACAATTTACAAAAATGATATTTGTGATCATAAACAAAAAAAAAGTATAATTTTTGCCCATATCATCACTAGTATTGGCAAACTATATCAATAAAACTATAAAAGTATATTTGATAAAACTCAACAAGTATGGGCACTTTATACAATAGCCTATTCAAAAGCATCATTACTATTTAGTACTTACTAAATTATTGTCTAACTCGTTAACAAAAAAAATTAACGTCTAACTCTAACTATAATTTTCTTCTCCTTCATTGCCATCATAAAAAAAAACATAGCTTCTAACTTTGGTTCACCAAGGGACAAAATTGCCATATCAAGAACTCCGACACCACCATCAAGTGGATCATGTACATCTTGTAAACACCCTAGAGAATATTACCTTTTGTCTCTTTATATTACTAAATTATAAAACTTAGTATATAAGTGCATTAGAGTTTAACTACACAGAAATTAAAACATAAACTTATACAGAGCTCTTGGCTCTTATGTGTCTTACAAAACATAAGAAAGATACATAAACATAAACTGAAATCCTATACATTGGTAACTACAAACTATACTAGTCTTCCTCCAAGCAAGTAGCTCCAAGTTCCAAGCTTCTCCACAAGGCATCCATATGCTAACCTATAAAACATGAAAACTAAATGGATGAGATATAATGTCTCAATGAATGCTCTCAAGACTCTAGGCTGACTCTTTATCTTAGGTATCATTTTCTTACCCCTCTAGGTTTCTCTAGTCTTTTCTTAGTTCTCACGTTCATAATTATTCCTTTCTAATAATATATTTACCTTAGACCTTGGGTTATACTCTAACTTTTCCTTAGACTCTTAGAATTAGCCTCCTATGCCAATTCTAAGACCGCTGGTGCATAGGGACACATAACATACCTCTAATATATACTTGACCACTCTCTAGGGTCTCACTTCCAATCACACTGGAATAGGACATGCCTGAGGTTTATTTTCTTTTTTACATGCTTGGCTAGGGTTTACATCACCTCTCTCTAAGCTATCTGAACTTGCCTATCCTCTTAGGATAGTTCTCATCATGCACACATCTACATCTAAGGTATAGGTCTCACTTACCTCCCTCACCTAGCAACTAAGCTCAAGACTACTCTAAAGCATGCACAAGGAACACATACATAAGCATATAGTTATCCATTAGTTGATTTCTAACTGTGTTTTATGTTATCTTTGTATTTAAGTTACACTTGACTTCCATCATTACCTAGTACTGACTGAGCTCAAGCCAGGAGAGGCATCCCTCCACTATTGAAATCACAAATTGGATTGAAATATCATCCAAACAATCTATGATTAAAATTCAAAATTAGAAAATAAATCTATAACCTAATTTATTTTAAATCCTAAACATATTCATAATCATGAAAATCGAAAAGAGGATTGAAGAAGAAGATGAACATTCACATAGAAATTAAAATACCGAACCAGAACTCAAATTCTCCTTGCTTGGACTGGATCCTTAGATTGATTGATTATTTAGTCTTCCATGATCATCATCAATGTAAGAACCACAAAATTTGTATGATAAAAATAAAAGAACAAAGATGAAAGGAAGAATAAAAATAAATAACAATGAAGAACAATTCAAAGAGAAAGAGAGAGAATTTTTTAATTCTGAAAACTTCTAAAAGAAACTACAAATTCTGTTTATGACTGAATGAAGTGTATCTCTTCACTAACTAATCGCACTAAAATATAGTGACTGAGTCAGTAAGAAAGGATGAGCCATGATTAGGCCCATCTAATTTAACTAATTACTAATTACACCAATTCGTAGCCCAAAACTCAAGTGCAGGAGTTTTAACTTCCAAGCCTAAAATGACCCTCAAAATGACAGAATTGGCCTCAGCTTATCTCTGACAAATCTTTTCCTTATCTTTCCAGGGAGTACTCATATGCGTCATTTGGAGTTCTGTAGAACTCTCTAGGTTCTGCACAAGGAAGATAGGTCAAGTAAGCAAAAAAATCTGAAAATAAGCAACAATTATCAATTAAGCCCACTTGTTTGCCTAAGACAAAAACTGAGTTAGAATGAGAAAATAAAAATCCAAGAGAAGTCAAATAAGTTAAGAAGAATAGAAAAATATTAAACTAAAAACACTCAATCAGTCTCATTTACCTCTCTCACCTAGCAACTAAGCTTAAGACTACTCTAAAGCATGCACAAGGAACACATGCGTAAGCATATAGTTATCCACTAGTTGATTTCTAACTATGTGTTTTGTGTTATCTTTGTATTTAAGTTACACTTGACTTCCATCATTACCTAGTATTGACTGAGTTTGATAGAGGTCCATTGCAATCTAAAGGTCTAGAAGGAGAGCTTGAAGCACTTCCTTTGGTGAGCTTTAAAGGACCCATGACAAGAGCTAAAACCCAAGCATTTCAAGATCACATCAAGGCTAACTAGCAAGAGGAAGCACACCAACTTAAGAATAACAATGGCTGGATTTTAATGTCTCAAGTTCAATTTAATTCTAATTAAATTCAGCACTTGTTAGAAGCAAAAGTAGAAACAATAAAAAAAAGGCTTTTTAGTGCAATTGTGTAAAGAGGTGTAGGTGCACTTCTGTGTAATTTGTGTAGCAACTTAGTAAATTAGTTAGCTGCACTTAGAAGCTAAAATACTGCACCATTTCACAAATTTGGGACAACCAAGGGTCACTCAAGGAAGCTTGCACCACAAGCTTCATTAAGCTTGCCTTAGGTTCCTTTAGTGTGCACTACAAGCTTCATTTCAATTTGCAATTCCCTTGCATTTACCTTGTAATTTCGTGGGCTATACATGGCTGCCCAAAACTGATTGTAACTAACTTTTGTTCATTAATACAAATTTGAAATTTGTGTGAGAGTTTCTCTCTTGTTCTTGTGCAAGAACTTCTTGAGTCTTATCAATGGCTTCTCAATGCTATTGTGGTGATTCTTCCTAGACTTATTGGAGAGCTTCTCCATGGCGTCTTCCATCTTCATCTCTAACCTTTCTTCCATATTCCATTGCTGCCATTAAAGCTTCCAAACAGCCACATGTTTCATGTGAAATGTTCTTGAAGTTTGTTGAAGATTGAGTTTCATTGCAAGGTAGATTTGGGAAAACTAATGGCTAATGGTACAACCATACATCAGAGCTCAAGCCAGGAGAGGCATCCCTCCCACTATGACCTTGTCACACGCTACCAGTCAAACCACCTTCTGTTATCTAAAGGCATGTTCAATCCAAACATTATTCTTTTCACTTTGAAGAATGAGTTGTTATTGTCTATGAAGAACCCCCTTTCCACTAGTGAAAATGATTGGATTCCCCCCATGGGTGTCTAGGTGATAGTCCCTTTGCTCGCCAGGGGGCCTCTTAGACTTGCTTTCTTGCAACACGTTTTGGTTGCTTATCTATTCCTTATTTGAGATCTTAACTTTCTCTTTGAAATTATCCCTTAATAACCTGCTCATAAGGAATCATTCTCATAAACATTTTATAAACTAATCACTCCTTGGTGACATAAAGGATCCTTAGCCCTTTGCAAACCATGGTACGTCACCAAGCATGCGACTCTCAGGCGTGATTGGTATCAAGGAAGGTTCTACCTTATGGCATTGAGAGGATACTCTTTTCTAAACCCTTTATTGAAACTAAAACACTTTTCATAAAACCCTTTACTTGAAACCTTAGGGGAAACGCCCCACCCTTTTCTTTTCTAAGAGGCATAAGGATAATTTTAAGTATTGTTTTATTAAAAGATTCATCGTTTCATACAATGCTAAGCATACGCCACAATCCACAAGGATACATCTACCAACAAGGAAATTATCAACAACAATCCACACATCATGGCATCACATCAAGGATTATATATGGAGGCAAGCATAGGGAACAACTAAGTTAATATAACATGTTATTATCCTTAAACAACTCTTTGGAGGGTTATAAATCTATCCTAGACTGCCCACACTCGCCTAGTGAGCATTGCTCGCCAACCATCAAACTTCACCGATAACTTACTCACCCAGCCAACAAATTATCATCGGAACTTGCTTGCCCAACAAGCACTGCGATTATGCAGAATGCGATTTTGCGAGATCTGCACAAAGGTACCAACATTGGCCTTCTATGCGTCCTTAAGCTTGGAAATCAAGTCCTAAACACTTTTATTACATTTCTAACTAATTAAACTTCTCAAAAAACTCATCAATAAAACCTAATCATCAAAACCCACATCTATTAACTTAGGGTTCAATAGGGGAAAATGAGGGAAGAGGGGAAAACAAACACAAACAATGAAACAATGGAGCTAAGGGGAAAATACTAACACTATGGATGTAACATCCCAAATTTACGGACTTTAGTCATACATAATAAAGAGATATCTTTTACGACATAGTCGTTATATTTAATGGTTAAAGGATATCCTTATGCATTATTAATAATAGTTTGCCTCATATTAGGAATTGATGAGAATAGGATAACAAGATCCAAATGGGGAGCCAAGGCACACTAAACCACACCCCCTATGGTTTAAGTAAAAAGGAGAAGGAAAAGTTAGAGAGAGAAAAGAGAAAAGAATGAAGGAGGTTAGAGAGAAAAAGAAAGAAGAGAAGAGGAAGAAAGAGAAAGAGCAGAGATGCCAAGACTCAGTTCCCGAAGATCATTTCCACACATTCCTAGAGGTGAGTGCTTCCTCCTTTGTCCATCCTCATTCCTTAAATTTTTTGTTTTCTCATTTTCCCCCTTTGAACCCTAAGTTTGGAGACAATGAGATTTTGAGGATTATGTAAGTTTAGTGATGTTTTTGAGTAAATTAATTGATTAAAAAGCATAGGAGATCTTTCCTTTAAAAGATCAATACTTTATTGTTGAGATGGTTGGGTGATTATTGAAATGTTATTTCTTGGGAATAAGAACTTGAATGAATTATCTTAATGTAATATGTTATTAATGAAATTATGATACGTATGATCTAAGTGTGGACTTGATGCTAGAAGCATCCCTAGATATAATGAATGAGTTTTTGTTGTGTTTATCATTATCATTGGTATATGGTGTGTACAATAATGTACTATTGTTGTCGTTAGTACACAGTGAGTGCATGAAGGTGTGCTATTGTCATTTGTATATGTCGTGTGCATAATTAGTCCATAGACATGTGAGTAGGCATGTAAGTTAAGGATTCTAGGTGGGCTCTCAACCTAGTGTTGAAGGTTTTAGTGGTGGCTAATAGGAATGAACCTATAGAATAGACAAGTGGATGAATCCCTATAGATGCATGGTCTTGCAAACCTACAAAGGTAAGCTAATATGCACACTTGTCTTTATTTGATAAACCCATACTTCCTCCATAGGTCAACCCAAGAGACTCACTAAATAGGCAAAGTGTGAGTACCATGTTAGGGGATGAGGTTCATGGGGGTCACTCGTATTGTGTTGAAAACTCCATGGAGCAGAGTCAATGTTGAGGTTAAAACTTAAGGTGGCCTGGTTAGCTACTAGTGTATGACAATTATAATAATTGAGTTTGATGAGAAATTGTGAGGATTGATTATTAATATGTGATTATGTTGATAAAAGTATGTTGTTGACGATGTTGTTTAAGTTAGATGTTATGATGATTGGATGATGATGATAACTATTGGTAGTTGATGTTTGAATTCAGATGGTGATATCTAGTGATTGATCTATGATATTATGGTCTATTGATGTGTACATGTATAAGATAACTTTTTATGAATGTTATACACACTTTGTATTCTGGGTAATAATGAAGATAGTGAGTGATCAAAAGGTTGGAGAATGATGTTTACGTGTCATAAGACATTAGAAGCCTAAGAGATGGTTAAGTTGATAAACTCTAGGTGCCTAGGTGAAGGTTAAGGTGTGGTTTAAGGAGATAGAAATGATAAAGAGGTGGGATAATAGTTGTGAGATGAAAGTGCTTAAGAAACCACGATAGTTAAGAAAATAATCTCTAGAATAGAGAGTCAACCTAGAGTCCTTAGAGCACCCACTAAAACATTTTACCTTATTCCTTTAAGGTTCATGTTTTAACAAGTTAAGCAGGTTGGCATGCTCATAGGAGAAGCTTGGAGCATGGAGTTGTTTGTGTGGAAGAAGATTACTATAATATGTATCTCTGAATGTATGAGAATTGGCTTATGCTTTATGTACCTTAGTCATGGTTTATAAGGCACATAAGTGTCAAAGCCTTTGTATAAGTTTTGTCCTTATGATGTATATTTTGGTTTTAGTTTTTGCACAATTAACTATGATATTCTTATATTTGATGTTTTCAAATTTAGTAATATAAGCAGACAAAAGATAACATTCTTTAGGGTGTTATAATGGAGGTCTCGGGTTGAAGCTTTGGGCACTAGGTCTTTGATCTTACTCCTTCTCCCTCTTGCTCTTCTTCTCCTCCTTCTCTCTAACTTTTTCTTTCTCTCACTAACTCTCCCTTCATTCTTCCATATAAATCATGTGTGTGCGTGTGTAGATCTGTTGGGCCTTGGCTCCCTATCTAGGTCTTATTCTCCTATGCTCATTAGTTCCTAATATATGGTATCTATTATTAATAATGCCTAAGGGTATCCTTTAACCGTTAATTATTAAAGCTAATCCTTAAAAGGTATATTTTATTAATATTTCTAAAGTCCATAAATTTGGAATGTTACACATCTCCACCAATGTCCCACAATCTTGCTCCTCTTTTTAATAACTTTTATCCTTTCTAGTCAAAAGTTGATGATTGGAGTGCACATAAACAAATTTTCGCCCTTTTTGGGATCCATTTTGTTTCTCTTCAAATAATTAATAAATGAGTATGTACTTTAATTCCTCTTACAACAAGAGGAAAAACATGGTTGTACAAGAAGCTTTAAGGGAAGCTTTTGGAGTGGATGTGTAAAAGATCCATGCACTACCCACCAAATTTTTGGATCTAATGTTCATGGATCCTCAACTGAATGAAATAAAGCAAAGTCACCCTCACAAGATAAGAATTTAGAGAATTCTTCATAAACTTTTTTTCTCTCCTCAACATGTGAAAATATCTCTTTAGACATTTATTCCTCTCCATCATCTTGAGGAGGAGGAACCCTATTTGGAGCTTCACTAAGTCATTATTCACTATAATACCTATAAATAATAAAAATATTTTAGTCATATGATAAATTGAAAATGAGCTATGGTAAGCTATAATTCATCATTGATAAATTAACATAAAAATATTATATTGGATTCAAATAGTGGGCTAAGCAATGAAGTGGAGTACAATTCTTGCTCCACCTATAATTAAGTATTTTTTTAACATTATAAAAAATGTAAACTTTATTTGCTTACTTTTTCTCACACTTATAGAAGGTTGCCTTCACCTTTTCTATCATAGAATTCCACATTTAATACACCAAATGAAGAATAAAAACATCAGTGTCACATATCCTATTCATGTTTTATATAAGATCCATGAAAGAAAGAATGCAATCTATTTTATCCCACCATATATCATTAAAAATAATTTATTTCATATGTGCAGCTTTTCACACATCATCTTCTCTATAACTATTTCATTGATCACTTATGACCATAGTTTGCAAACATTTTTTAAACAATTACAATCTTTTAGCATGACAACCATGGAGGCAAAGTGAATTTTAGCAATTGAAAGTAATTTAAGAGAAGAAAACTCATTAGAAATAGTTAATCTCATTGAATGAGTCATGATAAAAGTATTGATGAAAGATGTATCATCAATTACTTCAACAATCCACCCACATTCATTGAAAACATTCACATCACCATCAACATTCTTTGTTACACATATTTTTTACTCTAAGATTCAAAGTATGAACCACACTAGGAGTCCAAAAAAGACAAGGGAATTCAACTTCTACCAATAACCCAAATGTTTATAAACAACAACATTGTCCATTATGATTTGGAACACATTTTGTGCTTTTACCTCCTTGATTACATCTTTTATTATGTTATTCATGTAATGCTTACCCTTATACTCCTTTCATCCATCAATAGCCTTTAAAATATAAGTCATTCTTCACGTATAGTCGTGAACTTTGTCAAAGGCCTTCTTTGAGCATTTTTCCAACCATTAAAAACCAACATAACTTCTTTTAAAGTCTAGAATGATTTGATATGTTGAAGTATCCCTTTCAATATGAAGCCTTCTTGCTAATGTGTTATAACTAGGAGGAATAAAGCCATAAAGATTATAGTTAGTAACAAATGAATAAGAATTAACACAATATGAATTTTTAGCAAGATGAAATGATATATCACAGAATAAAATGTGATTGTTATCTCATCTCTAAGTTTATTTCTATCGTCAACATTGAAAGCATAATTATATTGTTTGTATCATTGCAATTCCCATTCTTCTTCATTTTGGTAGCAATGTTTGTGTCATTTGACTCTTTTCACTAGTAGGAATTAGGTCCTTTTTGGGTTTTAATATGTTTCAATTTCATCCCAAATTCTTTTCAACTCAATTTAATATTCTACACTAACTTTATGATAAACAACTCTTTAGCAATTTTTCACAAAAATTACAAGTCCAATTCTTATTGCATCCCCTCTCCACCCTTGTCTTTGTTTGTAACAAGTTTTCATAGTGGTGTATGATCATCTTGATTTTCTAAGGAAACAAATTTATAGGTAACACAATAATTAATCTTAGCATTTAAACTCTCTCCCCTAATTGATGTAAACATTTTTATCAAAAAACACAACTACAGAAGTGATAATAGAATAATGTAACAATGTCATAGAACAGAACATGAGAAATGAGAACTCTGAACAACAAAACAACCATAGAGAAATATGTTGAACCTAGAAAAGGTGGCTCGATGTTGTCAAAAAGAATAAATAAATGAAAAATGTAAGGGAAGATGCTGCTTCACCAAAAAGAAAAGCCTTATTATTGATAAACACAAATTCACCAGTGAAAGATATTATTGCTCTTGAAGAAGAAAATAAAATTATATTTCGTGAATAAAGACACTCACTTGTCTCCCTCATTGAAAAAATAAATCACTTCACTGAAATAATGACAAGAATTGTCATGCTCAAAGAACCCACTTGTCATGCTCGTTGGAGAACCACCAAGGCATGTCATATTTTTTGTTTTTGAGAAGAGGAAAGAGTAACATGTTTACTCTTAACCTTTTCTCCCCTAAATTAAAAAGGTTAAAATTATAAAATATTTAAAAACTCAAAGTGATTCAAGCTATATCAGAGTCATTTCTCAAATAACTTGAGTTGTATTCCTTCATCTTGAGTCATATTGTCACTGTGTCCTCTATTTTTTTTTTAAATATATATCAAGGAAACATGTGCTTGAAAAGATAAGAAAATTGTGTCATGTAAAGAGATGCTCACTTGCTCCCTTCATTGAAAAAAACAAATTATCTCATCGAAAAGATGTCCAAAATTGTCGTGCTCGTACAATGCACTTGTCATGCTTGTGGAGAACTATTAAGGAGTGTCATGTTTTTTGCTTTTGAGAACAGGGGGAAGTATTGTGTTATTTACTCTGAACCTTTTTTATTTTAAAATTCCTAAATTTAAAAGATTAAAATTATAAAATATTTAAAATTTGGAAAGTGGCTCAAGCTATATTGGGTCATTGATTGAGTATTTTTAATTTAATATTTTTCTATTCTTCTTAGCTTATTTTACTTCTCTTGGACTTTTATTTTCCCATTCTAATTCAGTTTCTGCCTTAGGCAAACAAGTGGGCTTAATTGATAATTGTTGCTTATTTTCGGAGTTTTTGCTTACTTGATCTATCTTCCTTGTGCAAGACCTAGAAAGCTCTACAAAACTCCAAATGGTGCATATGAGTAGTCCCTAGAAAGATAAGGAAAAGATCTACAAGTTTGTCGAAGATAAGCCGAGGCTAAATCTGTCATTTTGAGGGTCATTTAGGCTTGGAAGTCAGAATCACTGCACTTAGATTTTGGGCTGGGAAATTAGTGTAATTAGTAGTTAGTTAGATAATTCGTATTGCTTGGTTTGGTGAATTGGATTGACGCTTTTTAATCTATTTTACATTACCTTTAATCCATTCTACTAGTTTCTACAATTTTTGTTTATTGCATGCAAACTATTTGATAAAAATCCCCTTATTATTTACTAGTGAATTGAAGTTGAAACCATATTGATTGTTTCTCTAAGTCGACCTAGGTTAATCCTGTGCTACAGAATTAGCATAGTTTAGTTATTTTGAAGCGATACGACATCGGTTATCAGTCGTATTTGAAACAACTTGAGTTGTATTATTGTTGTGACTTCTATTTTTTTTAATTATCAAAGGCATATCAATGTTCAATACAAGTACAACATTGATACTTTTGTCTTTTTTTCAAATCCAAGTTTCATAGATTAACATTAAGGATAAAGAAATTATTAATGCATCTAAGGGTTATGTCTTGTTAATGCACTAGTTTGACATAATTCATTGCACGCGTACTTCAAATTATAATCAATTAACAAACTTGTTGATGTTAGTGTAAATAATTTCTTCAAATTTCACAATATCATTTTTATTTCAATTGTTATCATAATCTTATGAGCTTAGTCATTTTATAAATGTTACCTAATGTTTAGATAATTAATCATGTGAAAAAGAAATAAATTGTTTAGACAAAAGTAAAGATTAATGAAAAATTAATAACACAAAAATAGATGATTAATCATGTGAAAAAGAAATAAAGTTTAGACAAATAGTGTTTTAGGGAAAATTTTCAAAGTTTAAATTTATTTGTAGCCAATAATAAATTTTGGTGTGATTGGAATTCATGAATATCACACAAATATTGGTTGATATTGGATTTCTGAATTCTTGTTACAAATTTATAATTCTTTGAATCCTTGTAGAGTGCCAAGTGCATGGTTAAACATTAGACACACAAGTTATTTATATTGAAACCCAAGTAAAGTACACCTTTAGCTATTAGCCAAACAACTGAAATCAATACTTCCTCCTGCAACCAAACATGATATGGACTAAAGCAAACTAATGAAGTACATATTTAATTATTTAGTGCTCTACTAGTACTTCTTAGCTTTTTAATTTTTTCTCTATCATACTCTAATGGTCTAATTGTTGTTGCAACTTCCATCTGAAAAAAAACTACAACTTGTTTCACCCCCTAACTTGAAATAATTGATAATGAAGCCAAGTTTAATAATAATCATCTTTTAAATAAAAATAAGTTACCTGAAATATTAACTAGTTATATATTATAACCAATTTTAAATAATTGATTATTATATAACCAATTATTGCTAATTATGATTTTTTTAAAATAATTTTTTTAGCAACTCTAATTATTGGTTTGCATGAATCAAAGCTCAAGTGGGATGCATTAGTCGATGACCATCAAATCCCAAAATCCTACACATGTAGGAGAATCTACTTCCATCTCTGTCCATATTTCTAATAAGTGTAAAAGTCTAGGCATTTTCTCTTTTCCTTTTCATGTTCATAATAATGACTTGCATCTAAATAATACATTATTCAATGCTATTATGCTTTCTTTCATTAGTTTTGTAATTGTTGTTTTTGAGTTGCAATTTAACTAATCTATACTTTATAAAACTATTTCTAACAAAATGTTTGGGGTTATTCCTAAAATTAAGGCATTATGTGAACATGGTAAAGTTTTGAAAATGAATTTGATTCAAAGTAAAGAGGTGAATTCTCATTATCTAAATGAAACAAAATATTATTTAGGAATTGTATATGTCAATGCTAGTTCAGGTTTTCTTATCCATGTAAATACTACATACAAATATTGCATATGATATATGTTTATTACAAAGGAATTATGGCTTAACTTAAAGTGATTTAGTTCCCTATCTCATAGATCATGGAGCTTTCCCAAAATAGCACCTAACAAAAATGTAAGACAAAACATGAAACTAAAAAGGCCCAAAATGGTTAGTGCAATTACAAGCATAGGGAATAGATCAATTTGCCTCGATGTGCTTCAAAGCGCCTTGTTGGAATTAAGGTTGACCTAATTATAAAGCTAGACGAGTTTTCATTAATCAATCATGTGAAGGGGAAATCATTACAAAAATGGATGAACATGCTTGCTGCTTGCCCATTGGTATAGTAAAAGAGTTTAAGGTGGAACAAAAAGTAAGAGAAACTTTGACGATACCACAAACATAATGCAGTCAACTAATAAGTCAACTTGAAATGAGTACTATTATGGGAAACTGCCTACTCTAGAAAGTCTTCTTGAGAAGACAATAAAAGATCATGGAACTAATAAAGATCACTAATGCTTTTCTTTTTTGCATATGGATAACCAAGGTACTTTTGAATAACATATATGAGTCCTTGAAAATGGAGAAAAAGGTTTATTGAAAGTTAGATTATTTCCTTGAATTTCTCTTTGCAAAACTACTAAAAGACTCATGTATTCCATTTGTAGTATAAAATCTCACTAGAGTTTCATTTGAAACCTATTACAAAAATTCCCAAATGTCTTATGAATTTATGAACATAAAACATTTTGAAACTTTCACAACTTCTAAAGGGCAAAATATTGATGTTGAACAAGAATGGTGCAAAAAAAGTGTTATCATCTCCATAAAATATTCTTATCCCAAAAGAATGTGTCATTGATGTTGTTAATGAAATTGGTCATGTTGACAAAGATAATGAGAATTTCAAACCTTCTTTTGAAATGACACGATATTTCTTGGATGAGTCTATATATAGAAGTTGTAATTAAAACTCTCTAATAGTGGCAATACTACCCTTTAGATACTAATTCATGAAATGTCACGCAACACCACAACAATGACTTTCACAATGCGACATTAGGACCTCTCTTGCTCGCATTACAATGACTACTCCACAGAGATTCACAAAGTCGAGAGATCAGGTCAAAGAATCCCTCAATCATAGTAAAATAAACAACAACACCAAGTTGGGTAAATAACATTGCACATGCCGATAACTATTTGGGGGATCTAGAACAATTGATTTGTAAAGTGATATAGAGACCTAGTCAAGATAGAAGTCTATGGGTAGTGACTTACCTCAACATAAGATCTACAACAATCCTGGCCTAAAATGTGGAGTCTCCTGTCCATCTATCCTTGAGGAAGTCCATCCTCCACTAACCTTTCTCACACTTTGTATTGGTTTGCACAAGCAACCCCAAACTTACATGAATTCTCACTAACTCAGCCGAACCTACAAAGAGCATACCTCACACTACAACAACAACAACACAGTCGAAGCCGCCAACTCATTCATGTTTGCTTTACACATCACCATCAACAACATCAAGAGCCACAACACATATAACTCTTATTAAGCCAATAAGGTAGAACACTTATCATCTTTCCATTAACAACAACAGTAGGATCCTATCCAGAGAGATACCAAATTGAGGATAAGCAAAGGTTCTCCTAGAGCAACACCTCAACATAAAGCTCTCATTGAACAACTTTGTCAATAACAAGTTGAGCCATTGCTTAGAATAATCTCAACTCAACCATAGAGTATACTTGTTTTTTATTAATAATTATTTCGCTTGAATTATATTAAACTAATTGGTATTCTTAAAATGATTGACATAAATTTAAAAATCAAATAAATTACCAAAAATTCAAAGAAAGTCAACTTCTACTTAAGGAGGATAAAATTTCATATTATTTTCATAAATAAAAAGTCTTAATAATTATAAAACCATAAAACCTTACTTATTAACTTTAATGATCAGATATAAACTCACAAATTTAATTATCAAATCATTAATGTCCATTTTAAAGGTAGAAATCATTTAATTAATTTTCTTAAGATAGCTTGAAAAGCTTAGGTTTTTGTTGTTTTGTTTTCTAGGTCTAGAATAAATAACAGTTTGAGTGACTAAAGCATTTTTGTTTCATACAATTTATATATCATTTTAAAACTTATATTATCTATTTTTCTACAACATTAGCTCATTTATCAAGTAAAACCCCACAAATTTAAATAAAATAAAGAAGAAAGAGAGTTTAGACCATTGTTGCAAGAGGACAAGTCCACTCATATCTCAAATTTAGCTCATAAAAGTACTTATTTTTTAGAAAATATTTTCAAAACATTTTAAATGATTCTTTCCAATCTCTAAAAGGTCCAACCATGCAAAAGTCCAATGTATAGATTATTTGTTATGATTGCAGTACCAAAGATGTCCAAAGATACTTTTCTATCAGAATCTACTACTAAAGTTACAAATATAAAATTATAGAAAATAAAAAACTCATTGGAATTTAACAAGTGATACGTACTTTTAAAGATTAAGAACTATAGTTTTAGGTGGATTAAACTTAAGGATTAGGAGCTTCATAGGTAGCCACAGAATTGCAAAAAGGTTCGTATTGCGCGATAACATTTTCCATAAAGCACAAATAAACTTTTGGTAGGCTTATCTCCTATGTTTCTGAGCCTTTTTTGGTGTTTCAGGTGTCCATTTTGTAGGCTTTTAAGTATTATTTCATTTATAAGTGGAATCAAGAGACAACAACCATAAGTCATGATATAGAAAAAACAAGCCACAATGTTTAGACAAAACATCAACAAATTCATGCCATCTTCAAGTATATCATGACATAAACATCAAACGTAGAAACAACACAACACCATAAACATGCATAACACACACAAGGTAGCTTTCCTTATGGTTTCTCCTTGGCCAACACAAACAAGAAACAAACAAGTGGTGGAAATGACCTCTTTTTAGCTTCACCTCCACTTAACCTTGAGAGAATGGAAACATGGAAGCCCAAAACAAAGAGAATATCTTGAGATGTTAAAATGAAAAGGAAAGAGTATGAATCAAGAGGAAATATAAGGATTCAAGAGAATGACACTTACCTTTCTTATTTCTCTTCTTCTCTTAACATTTTTGGAAATGAATGAAATTGAGAGTGTGTGTGTGTGTCTACCAATTCACGTGAATATGAGGGGAGAATGTATGTGTTTTTGTGAAAAAAAAATGACACTGGGTTAAAGACATAAGTGAGAGTAAATGGTAAATAACAAAATAGGTAAAATTTAAATGAAGAAGTAGTTGTAAAATTTGAATTTTGGTATCTCTCCCAAGGAGATATTTTTAACCAACCAATAGCTAGGGGAGCAGGAAACATGATTTAAGTTAAGCTTATCTTAAGTACAATGCATGAAAATAGGTAAAAGTTAAGGTGTACTTAGCTAGTACATGTAGTTAAGGTAGTTTGGTTACTTTTCGATGAGTTTAGTTGAAATAGAACAACTTAGTTAGGTGGAAGAGAGAGAGAATTTCATGGGGAACTGTTTAGGAAAAATAAAAAGCGAAATACAATAAATTACACTAGAAGGGAGGTTGAATAGTGTGTTAGTCAAAATATGAAACATTTTCCGAAATAGAAGATGTTTATAACAAGTTTATAAAACCCTCGTCCAGTGACTAAAAATGGACTGTCGTCCAATGATGTATAAAGCTTATTTTTTAGTAAAATCTTTGTGTGTAAAATGTATCAATAATGGACTTTGAAATACTTTGGTAAGCTAAAAAAGAAAAGTAAAAATACTTTATTTTATACTGGTTCACTCAACCTGAGCTACATCTAGTTATCTTTTACCAACCAGTAAAGGGTTTCATTAATCAAACTTGATTACAACGAGCATTCTTTTCTACCACTTCTGACTTTCAAGTATTCTCAAGGCCACTACTAGCATAACCCTTAGATTCTCCTTAAATCTAAGAATACTCAAGTATTGTTTTATCACTAAGTCACTTCTGGCTTTCACAAACAAAAGTTTGATATAGAACCAAAGATTCTTTACAACACCCAAAGAGTGAATTTACAATGAAGTTTTAATCTCTCACAAGTACTTTGTATATCACAAAGGATGAACTCTCTTAAGCTCAGTGTATTTCTTAAAAATTCTTTTCTTGTTTCTTGATTCACGACTTCTTGTTTTTCTATACGTGTTCGTCGTTATTCTTCAATCCTTGATGTCATATTTATAGGTAGAGAGAAACTCGTAATTTTGGAGAGTATATTTAGGATTGATTATATGACTGTTGTGTAGATTGATCTTGTTTTTTGCAAGTAGCAGATCCTACATATCTATCATTCATAATTCAATATGGTTGTTATACTCATAAAAGGAAATATAAGATTGATTCACATATAAAAGTCATATAAACTGGTATAAATTTATATTTCAAATAAAATGCTCAATTCAATCGGTGTTTGGATATACTAGAGTATTTACTGCTTTTAGTAGACGAGGTATCCACTAATGGATAAGTTTCACCTTGTGTTGCTTCTAGTCATCAAACATGTTGACTTACATGCAACCAAATGGTTGACACAAATTTATATCTTTGTTTTCTTCAAAACCTTAAGAGATGTATGGGTCGTTCAGTTGTAGATCATCCAGTGTCTAACAAAAAGTTTTATTGTGTATTGATAGAAAATACACAAAGAAATCTCAATATGTTTTATTAGAAATCTCATGTCTAGGTATTTCTTGACCATATGGAATTATGTGCCTTGAAATAAATTCTTAGAATGAATATAAGGTCTCTTATGTGTCTTTGAGTATGATGTAAAAGTCTTATTTAAGTGTCAAATAGTCAATTCCACCTTATAATGTAGTTTGGGTTCTCAAACTTATTCAAATAGTCCTTGTTTCTTCATTTTGACACACAAGGTGAGAAAACCACTTTACATAACTTGAATCTAATTATAATTAATTTAATTAATTATAAGCCATTTAACATAATTATTTTTAGAGTGTCAACAAAAATCTTTATATAAATACACAAAAACATAATCGTAAGTTCTTAATTAAATATTAGCATTGAAATTAAATTAAATTAAATTATTTAATTATTTAATCACTTATTCACAAATTAGAAAAATACAAGTCTTATATTTTGTGTATATTGTAGAAATTGTTATCCAACCCCACTTGACTAGTCTTCATGTAACCTCTAAAATTTTATCTTCATTCAATTAATTCTTTCTTTTTATTGCTTATTCAAATCTTATTTTAATTTTAATTCCTCCAATTTTAATTTTCTAAGGATGTAAAATAAATTATTTTAATTGTAAATTAAGTTTAATGGCAACACATTGTTAGTGTCAAAACTTTTTTATTGTTACCAAATTATAAATTCACGTTAATATGACTTTTAAGATAGTTATTGTAATAATCAACATGTTAATATGATTTGTTATAAAATAAAACATGAAATTGTTTTACATTGTTTATTCATCCTATATAATCTTTTATTAATTTATGGTGGAAACTAGTATAAATGATGAACACTAACAATTTGTTGGTCTAAATGGTACTAGGTTCAATCTAATTAAGCAAAATCTCAGGTTTCAGTTGTGAGTGAAATAAATGTGATTGCAAGGGGAAACCCACTAAACCTGATTAGTCAGGATTCTCGATAGAAATTATTAAAAATAAAATCAAGAATACTCTATACTAATAATATAATAATAAAAAAATGGCGACAAATATTATAAAGATTAAAAATAAAAAAATAAAATTATAAAAGCAAAAGACAAATTCCTTTTTTATAGAAAATTTGAATAGATTTCAATATTTCAAAGATTAATTGCCTCAAATATATTTAAGTTAAAAAAAAAAGAAAAAAGTTTCAAGTTTTCATTAAGCAATAGTAGAGTTTATGGAGTTAAAGGTAAAAAAAAAATATTAGAAGGAAAAAATGATAAAGGAAGCTATGTATATGTGATAAGAATAAAAAATTGTTGTTGCAACCTCCAGCACAGTTACAACTTGTTATGAAACCAACTGCAGCCATAACCATTTTTTTAATAAAAATAAGTTACTCAAAATAGTCATTTCTATAAAATTGGTTATATGTTTATAACATTTTTTTTATAATTAGTTATTACATAAACAATTATTGCTAAATCATGTTTTTTTGAATCAATTTTTTTAGTCGCTCTACATGTGTTTATTAAAAAGTTGTATCAAAATAGATTATTGAAAATAGAACCTTATCAAAACACGTTATGTTTTACATACTATGTATAGATACATGCTAAATAATGTTTGTTTATAAAAATAAATGTATCTAAATAGATTGTTGAAAACAAAACTTGATCAAAATACATTAACACTTCAACACTATATACATATACATGCTACATATTATATGAATTTCTTACATATTAATACATCAACACAAACACTTGCATTAGTAATTACCTCAAATTGTGGGAAATGATATACATTTTGATGTATCACTAGTAGATCTTGTTCCTGGACTATGGTTCTTTTGGCAAAAATTAACTTGTATCCATGTTTTGATTCCTTATATTGTGAATTGTTTAGTCTTGACTTTAAATTTTTTGAGAATGTAAGACCTACCCTCTTTCGTAAGACCTTTCAATTTTTTATTGTCCAAATTCTCTCCACTTAAGAAATTATTTTGTTCCCCTAGGTCATCAATAGAGCAAACAAAATACATTAATAATCAAATAAATATGAAAGATAATGTGTTTCATCCATTATAAAAACAAATTTGATTTCTTACAGAAAATAACCTTTTTTCTCCATGAAAATCATTTTTAATTGTTAGCCATGAAGATCTCTGAATGCTTCAAATATTTATGATTCTCACAACTAATTTTCAAGTTTCTTTGGACTTGTCAATCTCCTTAAGGAAGTTTAGTTTACAAACCATCCTTAGTTATTCCAAAATTGTAAAACAAAAAACAAAATTTACCAGGTGAGACTATCTTAGAAAACAACAAAGCTACCAAACACACTTGACAAAATATTTGTCTATATAGTCAATATCCTCTTTTCTAGCATGCCATCCACCCAACTTGATTCAACAACAAAACATAGTGATTTGATTAAATAACAACACAAATAACTACATAACACTCCGCAAATAAGCATTTCATATTTTAATAATTAAAATTTGTGTAGCATCCCAATTTTCTTAGGTTGGAAAGTTCTATGTAGAAATAACTTGTGTTTGTTTGATATGCAGTGTGGTAGTATTATCCTTAATGAAATCATTCATATAAGAGATGAAACCATTATTAGACAATCGAGTGATCTAGATTTAAGTGCTGAGTCTAGGAATAAATGGTTTAGATGTAAAAAACCTTTGGTCAAACCATCGGTTAACAAAAGTCTATTGCAGTTTAGAAAGTCAAAGTAAGGGAACCTCATATTAATTGCAATTTAGTAATTAAAGACTTTCAGGCTAAAATGAAATATTTAAACTCATTAATGGAAATTTAGAACATTAATATGCCTAGATGAGATAAACCATTAGTTTAAATAATAAAGAAAAAGGAGAATTAATTTCTCACTCACTTTAATTATTTTTAGTTAAGTCTAAAAATAAAAGGGGTTAATAAATGCCTCTATTACTTTAGGTTCAATTTAGAAGTGATAATTAATTAGGGACTAATCAAGAGCTCAAGTCATTAAGAGTAGTTAGTTTGTCTTTTAAAAAAAAAGAAGGAAAATACGTAAGGGACCCCTCATGACCTATGACTCTCCATATAAGAGAGAAATGAGCTCATCCTTGTCCCCCTAGAGTGATGTCGTTGGCTAGAGAGAGAGGGGAGTTCTCTTTCATTTCTTCTATTCTCCTTTCATTGTTGAGGTGCTTGAAGATTTGTGAAGAGGTCCATGCGAGTTTGCTAGTCTTTTTCCCATGCTCATCTTCATTCTTCCATCTTCAACTCATTAAGAATCTCATATCCCTCTTTTGCTCCATCTTCATGTCCAAGTGTCAAGAGAAGCTCAAAGTTCCAACTCAACCCACACTCATATCTTTGCTTCTTTGTGTCCAATAAGAGGTAAGGGAGGAGTTCTTGATATCTTAGGACCCATACTTTGATGTTAAGAAGTTAAACTTCATGTACGTTGTAATTTTGTATGTTTTTGTGTGAAACTCGTAATCTGTGACTAAGATTCTATGATTGTTGAGTGTTGAGTTTGTGAATTCTGGGTTCAAAAATGAGTTCCTTGACCTCAAAAATCTAGGAAAACATATATGATTGTCATTTGGAGTTGTATAGCCTTTGAAATTAAATTTTTAAGTTAGGGCAAGTTATATGTGTATAATGCTCTGTTTTTGATTTTTTTTTTTAAATTAGGACTGGAATCTGTGATTATGAACATCAAGATGGAACTCACTAGGTCTAAAAACCTAAGGTTAGCCATAAAATACACCCCATTTGAGTTAGTATAGCACATGGAATCACAATTTCAAGTTTTGCTCTTTTTCGATAAATTTTCCTCTTTTTTGAACAAAATGCACATATGCACTTCATTTCTGTATATTTTGACCATGAAAATGAGCTCCTCATGTTTTAAAACATAGTATTTGATATAAAATTTGTAGGAAATGAATTTCTACAACTCTTGGAAATTAGAGAATAAGTTATGTGAACTTTGTGATTCAAGTGCAAGGCAGTTTTGTGTTGGGGCCAAATGGGAGTGGATTTAGGAAATTCCAAGTCCAAAATTGAGTTCCTTGCATTTGTAAACCTTGAGAAAAATATATGGTTTTTCCTAATTGGATTTCTACATCAATAAGAAAGTTGATTTCAAAGTGGGTAATTAAGTGTAATTCCAAATCAGAATGTGTCATAAATATGAATGGATGATGTTAAATATGGAATGAATTGTTTCTTTAATTGAGACTTTATTTTGTGGAAGTATGAAAATTGTTAGGTTAATTGTTGTAAGACCAAGTGAGTGTGACCACTTGGAAAGGCATGTTCATTGTTATGAAATGATTTATTAATGATATTGATTATGAACTGTCGTGCTTTGGGATTGGGTATTGGGTGTGTTCAACACTCTATAAAACTTATTTGGAATATCTTGCAATGTTTTAGTGATTGGATATATGGTGATGAGTGATTTGGTAAAGTGGTCTTTTCCACTTGAAAGACCATGTTAATTAATGACCCTAAAGAGGGAAGAGGATTAATTTCCCTCCTTTCTTTAAATGTTTGTGCGTGTGCACATTAGAGGATAGTTGTGGTCGGTAGCTTCATGAGGATCAACATGCATTTGAAGGAAGGAATAGACAAATGAGGTTGCAAGATTGTGTTAGAATTAGAGAGATTGTTGTGTCGGGAGTAAGAGGTTGTATACTAAGTGGGAATAGATTTTCTAATGTCTATTCACAAGTACCAACCCGACAGTCGTTCATGCTTATCATCATGAAGGATGAGTGAGGATTCTTTAAATGATAGTGGATAATACACAATAGGTACATCAAGGGACAGTCCGAACGGGTCAAAGGAACATGGGGAAACATTGAGTGATGATAACATAACTAAGGGCATTTCCAGTTAGTTTGGGGGACTTATGGGCCTCAATTGACATTTTTGACTACAACAAAGATGTATACATGGTTAGTGAGATTTGACACCACACCTTAACCCAAAATCTTAAGGCTCCGATTTATGGGTTTTTCCTTTACTTATATGGTGTTTAACCTTCTCATTCCTACACAATGTGGGACTTCACCTTACACTTGTACTCCAACAATCTCCCCCTAAAGTGTGAGTCTCATTCAGATGGTAGCCTTCCCCTCGAGTGAAAGCCATTTTCATCCATGAGTATTTCCATGGTGGCCATTAGAGTGTTAAACCTTATATGGTGTTTAACCTTCTCATTCCATGCTCTAGATACTGACACCACCACTCCACCCACGGGACATGCAACTTGGACCCTTCACTAGGAAGAATTTCAATATAAGGGATCCTAAGGCCAAGGATCCCCTGCCATCATCTTTCTCGTCCAAGCCGGTCATTAAGTCAAACCATCAACTTTGATACCAATTATTTTGCAACCAAGAGGGGTAAATGTTGCGACCACGGCAAGTGCACCGATCGTTCCAAGTAATAAAGTGATAAGAAAGTATCGTCTCCACGACGATTGAGGCACTAATATCAATTGTAATTTATAATTCTTAATATTGGAGAAGGAATGAAATTGTTGAAAGAATTGAATTGTATTTTGAATTTAATGATTGTAAATAACAAAATATTAAAACGATGTAATTTAAATGTTGATCAAGACTTAAGAATAATTATGGCAAAGCACAATCACCGCAGTGCACTCTATGTAATTGAATTGATAATTTAACTCTATTTAATGTAATTATTCAGATTTATGTTTTTCTAATATAGCTAAACCTTGATTCCTCGGTCATTTAATCCTTTAACCTAAGTTAAGAATCCTAATCCCTTAGTAATTCCCTTTAGATTAAGCATGAAGATAGCATAACAAGAATCTGCAGTCCTTTATCCCTATCCCTAGGTAATATCGCAACTGTCACTCTACTGCGTTCAGAAACTAAAATCCCAATATTCCTATTGCGAATTATAGCCCTAAGTAATCTAATAGATTGATCAGGTCTAATTAGATATAAGAATGGAAGAATAAAGTAGAGTAAAACAATTATAAGAAACTTTATTAAACCCAATTCAAGAAACACAGAGTTCACATTAGCTTTTGGCTAAACCATAATTACAAAGGATTTAGCCAGACATAATGGTGTCTGGCCTAACACAATGTGAAGAAAGTAGAAAAGGAAGAGGCTAATGTATGCAGAGTCCCAAACCCCTCAATCTTGCCTCTTTCTTGTTCTTCTTGCTTCTTCTGGATTTTCAATCTTTTTCCTTTGCTATTCCCTCTTTCTCTCTGTTTTTCAGTGTCTTCTCCTCCTTTAATGTGTCCTACCTAGGTTCTATTTATACCTATGTTATAAAACCCTAAAAACCCATCATTCTTATGTTATCTTTTAGCTAATTCTGAAATCCTGTAGTGCTCACGCGACTGGCGCGAGATCTGGCGCGACTGGCGCCAGCCTCCAGTACTTCTGGCACGAATGACGCGAGTTGGGCGCGACTAACGCGAGACTCCAGTGCTTCTGGCGCGAATGGCGTGGCCCTGGCACGGTTAGCGTGAAGTCCCAGCCTTAGTTGACTCTTTGTTTTGCTTCTTTTCTTGCTTTTCTTGACTCTAAACATCAAAATAGCATATAATCAATGATAAACATAAAAGTAATGAATTCTACACTTATTCTCACATTTATTCACTTTATTCTTCCTATTTTCCTAATAAAACTATCCTAAAAACTATATATGCTAACAACATATCAAATAATTCCCAGATTTAGATATTGCTGTCCCAAGCAATAAAATAAAATAAAACTTAATTGTAATGGAAATCATATTCAATCAGTCAAGCATATTATCACATACACAATCTCAGAACTATTCTGTTAAATGCAATTGAATTTCATGTGAAAATAACAAGAATACTCTTCAAGTCCATCAATCATAGAATTTTAACTTGATTACCCCTTCACTGGAGATATAAATCACTCATTACTCAAGTGTTTTGGGTAATTATAATCTCTCAATTCCTCCAAAGCTATAATACTACCATAAGCTTGACTATATTCTCAGATTCCTGAAAATAAGAAATATGAATAAATGCAGAGTTAATCAAAAGGTCTTTTCAAGGTTGTAACTTGGCCTGGCTTCAGGTAGGAAGGATTTGGATAGTAGCTATGTATTGAGATTGGATTCTTGCTAGAATTATTCAAGTCTACTTATCTAGTCCACCTTTCTTATTCTTTTGCCTATCTTTATTCTTGTGATCCTCCTGTTTCTTTATTTCTTCCATCTTCTCTTTTCTCTTATTTTTCCTTTTGTTAACAACTGAGACAAAAAGAATGAGGAAAAAATATATTTAGATCCCCTAGCTGGTATTTCAGACTTGTTACTTCCCAACTGGACTTTTTACTAACTTGATGTTTTCAGCTCTTTTCTGTTGGTACTTCAACTTTACACAATAATTGTCTTCTTGGGTAACATCTTTCTTCTTTCCCTTTTCTATGGACATTCATCTTTCTATATTTTCATATCTAGTAGACTTGATTCTAACTCTCATTCTTCCAATCTCACTCAAGGTTGTCAAGGATACATTTTAAGTTTCAGGTGAATGAATAGAAAAGGCTTAAGCCCAAAGAGTTTTAACAATGGAAATTTATTATTAAGGTAAGGTCTTTTGGCTCTAGCTTAAAAGAAATAAACTGCCTTTATCATATTGACCCTGCAATTATTTTAGAGAAACAAGTCAAGTTCTAGAGTATTATTCACAATGGGGTCACTCTGAAAAAATATACTGTATAGGCTCAATTCTCACAAGCTATGGTATCAAGCTAAATTCATGTGATTTCCTATCAAGCATCTATTTTCTTCATCATGTAATTTAATCACAAAAATGTAATAATTCTAATCAAGTAATATGTAATTCTATACTCTACCTATCTCATATATCATTCCCAAAACAATCATCATCAATTTCACTTATCACTATATTAGCAATTCAATAATCTGAACATTATTCACAGCTCTTAACATTTTATTCATCTATTTCTAAAGAGAATTCCTAACTTATTATCAAACAAAATTCTAAACTTATCCTCTAACATCATCTCGTCCAAATTTCTTTTCTTTTTAATTTTCTAATTAATTTTGTGTAATCTAAAAATCTAAATACTACATTATTCTCTAAATTCTGTCAGATATCAACTATGATTTTTTTCTAAATAATGCAGAATGTATTCCCCATTCCCAGATTTTAAACATTGCTGTCCCCAGCAATCACTGTTCTGTTCAAGAGAAAACACATTTCTGCAAAATAGAAATCATCATTATGCATCACATCTGTCCAACAGAATTATTTAGGTAAAACCCAATTAAGCAAATTCAACCATATTCAAAATAAAACAAACTAAATTGTCTCAAACAAACTGAAATTAAAGTACAAAACCATTAAACAGAAAGCAATTAAAATGATTGTCCTTTTTAAATTGTAATGTTACTCTCCTAATCCTCCATAGTATCATCAGCAGCAGCTGATGGCTGTGAAGGTTCAGGAGAAACCCGTGGTATTGCTGGATCCTGCGGCTGATAAGGAGTGAGTTCAATTGAGAAATGTCTGAACAGATCTTCCATCATCCTGTTTTGATGCTCCAAAAGTCTGTTTTGGGCTCTCAAATCAGAATGAATTTGCTGGTAGCTTGGAGAATCCTCATAGATCAATTCATGATGTGGCCTTCCAGTAGTAGTAGATGACGATGCTCGTGGTGGTGGCACTGCTCTAACTTCAGGTTGAGGAATATCCGCATGCGGACTCCTCTCAGCAATCTCCTCAGGTGATAATTTTGAGGCTCTGATCAACTGTTCTTGCCACTGAGTCTCTATTGCAGCCAGATATGTCTTGTGTGTCATGACAGATGCAGTTTTTACATCCATGGGTTCCTCATCAGGAATCTCTAAACCTACTTTCATACAAAGCTGAGAAATTAGGGAAGAATGAGCAAGAAGAGACTTACTGCTACCATCATGTATCATATGCAATATCCTATCAGATAGGATACTTGCAATATCCAAATTGTCATTGCCTAGCAGCACATGTAGAAGGATGGCCCTCTCAACATTCGCATCTGTCAAATTAGTTGATGGAATAATGGTGTGATTGTTAAACTGGTGCCAAAATTCTGCCTCTCCAGTCAAGTCTTGCTTCCTTAACTTTTCAGGAACATAGTCCATTCCTGACTTGGTCTTCCATGTGGTATACAGCCCTGTAATACCTCTTCTTATCTCATCTGCAATCTGAGGCATGTCATCTCTAAATATATTTTTGCTGCTAACAGGCTGCATCTTATAAAAATATGTCCTGAAGGCACAAGCTTGAAATGGATAATATGCAGTATTTAAAAATTCCTCAATAATGTTATGGTTAAATGGAACCTCTACTCTTCGAACCCAGCTGACTCTGTCTCTATCTACATTTTCTCTATTGACATTGGCCAAGAACTCTTTTAAAATGGCACTGGAACTTGGTTCAGGAAAGCTAAGCAAAGTCTGCCACTCCCTCCTGTTAATTACCTCCAAGATTGGTGAATCTTCAGGAAAGAATTCCCAATCTATCATTTTCTCTGGAATGACTTTCTTCGGAGCATACCAGTTCTCATACCTCTGCTGACATTCGATTGTTCTGAATCTAAACTCATCAAAGTCAGTATTCCTGGCTCTCTTGCTACCAGATGTAGCACCCTTCCTCTTTTCCTTTTCTACTTGCTTACCCTGAAACTCAGAAAACATTCATAACTATATGCAATGAATTCCCAGATTGCTTGCAATCATATCTAAGACATTTCTTTATTTCAGATTAACAACAGAAAGTACATCATGTAGAATTATTATGTATAACTTGAATAAGCCTTTAATAATCAATATCCAAATAAATTCTTTATCATAATTGCCAGATTTAATTGGTTCTATATGAATCAATGATAAATTCAGAAGGCATACTAAACATCTTCTTATTATTCAATTGGAAATAAAATCTTTAACTCTAAAGAAACAAAATCTTTAACATAAGTAACTACCATTCCCAGATTTTATTTCCCACTTATGTTTAAATTAGCAATTGTGTTAAGTTTCAGACACCAATCTAATCTATAAATGGCATGCATATATTAAAGATTCTCAAAGATTTGAACAATCCCCTAGCCATCCAACAACATTTCATGAATATGCAGTTGGCGCGGATGGCGCCAATACTCGCGCGAATCGCGTGGGCTGCATATCATGAATATTCATTAATTTCCAGGTGGCGTGGATGGCGCCAACCTTCACGCGAGTCGCGTGGGCTGCAAAACCTGGTTGTTCAGACTGTTCCTAAAGTTCTTGCATCAACTTCTATCAATCAATCTCACTAACACTCTTAACCACATGCTTTCTAATCTAAACATTAAAGAATAAACAATACAAAGATTAAGAATGAGAATGTGTACCTTGTCCTTGGCCATTTGAAAACTCAAGACTTGAAAGAAAATCACAATGTGTTCAACAAGAAACAAAGATGAAGCTTCCCAATGTGTTTGCTCAGAAGTCTAATGCAATGGTGTATGAATAAGGCAAGTGATGCTTTGTATTTATAGGCTTTTAAAATGATAAGATTTAGGGTGGTTTTTATTTTGGAGTCAGTTTCTTGTGGTTCAAATGCTTGAACTTCCCTAAATGGAACTGCCAAATTGTGGCTGCTGAGTTAAAGATAAGAGTTATCTTTAGGGTTCAGTTATTTCAAATTTTAAAAGGCAGTTGCGAGTTTTCACGCGACTCGCACCACAGTCCAGTGTGGTTGGCGCGATCCGCGCCAAACTGGCGCGATCAGCGTGGTTGTCCAGTATAGTTAGCGCGATCAGTGCCAGTTGCTGAACTTGCTTTTTCAAATTTTTTTTTATAACCTACTTCTACCTAAAACTACCAACTTTTATCTATGCTAACTTAAAAAAATATCTCAATTAATAATGCAAAAATTAATTTCAAACAAAACCTATATTTAATTATCTAAAACTTAAATAATAATTCTACTATAAAATAGCTAAAACCATAAAATTTCTTGGATTGCCTTCCAATTAGCGCTTTATTTAACGTCATTTAGCTTGACGCATCAAACCTTTTTAATTCTCATGTGAATTTAGTGGAATAGAAACAATATCTCTTTCCACTTTACCTCCATAATAATGCTTTAATCGACATCCATTTACCGTGAAAGAACGATGACTATCCAATGGAGAAATTCCAATCGTTCCATATGGATAAACTTCACGTACAATGAATGGACCGAACCAGCGAGATTTTAATTTTCCTAGAAACAATCTTAAACGAGAATTATAAAGCAATACCTGTTGTCCAGGCTCGAATTCTTTTGACCGGATCTTGTTGTCATGCCACTTCTTTGTCTTTTCCTTATATAATCTAGCATTCTCATAAGCATTTAACCTGAACTCATCAAGCTCATTTAATTGTAATAATCTCTTATCATTTGCTTTAGAAAGTTCAAAGTTAAGAAACTTAGTGGCCCATATAGCCTTATGTTCCAATTCAACAGGAAGGTGACAAGACTTACCATATAACATCTGAAATGGCGACATACCGATTGGGGTCTTGAAAGCTGTTCTGTAAAAGCGCATCATCGAGCTTCTTTGCCCAATCTTTCCTGGAACTTCCAACAGTATTCTCCAAAATTCGCTTTAATTCTCTATTAGAAATTTCAACCTGTCCACTGGTTTGTGGATGATAAGGTGTAGCCACTCTATGGGTAACTCCATATTTTGCAAGCAAATTTGAGAATTGTTTGTTGCAAAAATGAGCACCTCCATCACTTATGATTGCTCTTGGCACTCCAAAGCGAGTGAATATATTCTTCCTCAAGAATTCAACAACTACTTTTGCATCATTAGTAGGTAAAGCAACCGCTTCTACCCACTTAGAAACATAATCTACTGCTACTAAGATATATTGGTTAGAATGTGACTTGGGAAATGGTCCCATGAAATCAATCCCCCACACATCAAACAGCTCTACCTCTAATATGTTATTGAGAGGCATCTCATCTCTTCGAGATATATTACCGGTTCGCTGACAACTATCACATTTTTCTACATAGTCTCGTGCATCTTTGAAAAGTGTAGGCCAATAATATCCACATTGCAATACTTTCTGTGCTGTCCTATTTCCTCCAAAATGTCCTCCATAATCTGAAGAATGACAATGCCAAAGAATCTTTGGCACATCTGGGCTAGCTACACATCTGAGGATAACACCATCAATGCATCTAAAATAAAGGAAAGGATTATCCCACACATACCTCTTTGCATCATGAAGGAATCTTTTCTTCTGCTGCCAATTAAGACCTCCAGGTAAGATACCTACAGATTTAAAGTTAGCCATATCAGCAAACCAAGGACCCATATCAATTACCATCATTACTTTCTCATCAGGAAAAGATTCATTAATGACCAATTCTGGTCCATCCTGTAACTTCTTCTCCTGAATCCTTGAAAGATGATCAGCTACTTTGTTTTCTACTCCAATCTTGTCCTTGATTTCCAAGTCAAATTCCTGAAACAAGAGCATCCAACACAATAGTCTTGGTTTTGCATCCTGTTTAGTCATCAAATACTTGAGAGCAGCATGATCAGTGTAAATAATAACTTTAGATCCTATCAAATAAGATCTAAATTTATCTAAGGCATAAACTATAGCTAGCATTTCTTTTTTACTAGTTGCATAATTAATTTGTGCTTCATTTAAAACCTTACTAGCATAATATATAACATGCAATAACTTGTTTTTCCTTTGACCAAGAACAACACCAATGACATATGCACTTGCATCACACATTAATTCAAAAGGTAAATTCCAATCAGGTGATGTTAAAATGGGTGCAGTAGTAAGTTTTTCTTTTAATACATTAAATGCATTAAGACAAACTTCATCAAATTTAAAATTGCTCTCTTTAGTTAAAAGTTGACTAAGAGGTTTAGCAATTTTAGAAAAATCTTTAATAAACCTCCTATAAAAACCTGCATGACCTAAAAAACTTTTTACCCTAGTGGCATTAACTGGAGGGGGAAGTTTTTCAATCAACATCAATTTAGCCTTGTTAACTTCTATTCCTTTTTTTTGAAATCTTGTGACCTAAAACAATACCTTCACGAACCATAAAATGACATTTTTCCCAATTTAAAACAAGGTTTGTTTCTTGACACCTTTTTAAAACTCTAGATAGATTAAGCAGACATGATTCAAAACTAGATCCAAAAACAGAAAAATCATCCATAAAAACCTCTAAGCATTTTTCTACCATATCAGAAAAAATAGAAAGCTTACACGTTTGAAATGTCGCTGGTGCATTGCAAAGACCAAATGGCATTCTCCTGTATGCAAAGACTCCAAATGGGCATGTGAAAGCAGTCTTTTCTTGATCTTCGGGTGCTACTGGGATTTGGTTATAACCGGAGTATCCATCAAGAAAACAATAATAGTCATGACCAGCTAAGCTTTCCAACATCTGATCAATAAATGGAAGCGGAAAATGATCCTTCCTAGTGGCATCATTGAGTCTTCGATAGTCTACACACATCCTCCAACCAGTGATAGTTCTAGTGGGAATCAATTCATTATTGTTATTTTGAATTACAGTCATCCCACCTTTCTTAGGGACTGTTTGAACAGGACTCACCCATGCAGTGTCTGATATAGGATAAATCATCCCTGCATCTAATAGTTTAACCACTTCTTTCATGGTAGGATTCAATCTCCTTTGAGGTTGTCGCACAGGCTTCACGTCATCCTCCATCAAAATCTTGTGTGTATAGAAAGAAGGATTAATTCCTTTTAAGTCAGATATAGACCACCCAATTGCGGTCTTGTGCTCCTTAAGAACCTTTAATAACTTCTTTTCTTCTTCTAAATTCAGCTCTTTGTTGATGATGACTGGAAATTTCTCATTCTCTTCTAAGTATGCATACTTCAAATTATTAGGTAACTCCTTGAGCTCCATCTTTAGTGTTTCTTTCACAGTATCAGTTTCTTGCTTCTCTAACACTTCCATAATTGTCTCTACTTCCTCTGAGATTTCATTTGTACTTAATGCTTCAAGCTCCTCTTCTAATTTTTGGTCATCTATTTTATCTGTGTAAATCAATGTATCTAAAATATCCAATCTAAAACAATCATGTTTGTCAATAGGATGCTTCATCACATCAAAAACATTAAAAACAACCGATTCATTATCCATTCTAAGCTCTAATTTTCCTTGTTCTACATCAATTAATGCTCTAGCGGTAGCTAAAAATGATCTACCTAATAACAAAGATATTTCACTCTCACCTTCCATATCTAAAACAAAAAAATCTGCAGGAAAGATAAATTTATCAGCTTTTATCAAAACATCTTCAATAACTCCAGTTGGCTTCCTCATTGAACGATCTACAAGCTGTAATGAAACTCTGGTAGGCTTTAGCTCGGTGATTCCTAATGACTTGCATAATGATAATGGCATCAAGTTTATGCTAGCTCCTAGATCACATAATGCTCTTCCCACATCAACATTACCTATAGCAATAGGAATGTTAAAACTTCCTGGATCCTTCCTCTTAGGTGGAAGCTTCCTCTGGATAATTGCGTTGCACTCTTCAGTCAGTGCTATCGTTTCACATTCCTGCAATTTATGCTTCCTAGACAATAATTCTTTCATAAACTTTGCATAGTTAGGCATATTAGCTAAAACTTCAATAAATGGAATGTTAATGTGCAACTTTTTAAACATATCTAGAAATTTTGCATATTGTTGCCTCTGAGCTTGTTGTTTCAGCCTCATAGGATATGGTGGTTTTTCAAAACGAGAAAAATCCATTGGTTTCTTCTCAGGTTGACTTGAAGATGCTTTTACTACCTGTTCATCAGGAACTGCAGTATTCTTTTCTTCAACTTCTCTCTGAATCACATCAAGTTTTTCTGGAGATTTGGTTGCAAGTCCACTTCTGGTTGTCACTGCATTTGCTTGTTCCCTTGGGTTGACGATAGTGTCACTAGGAAATTGTCCTTGAGACCTTTCAGTCAATTGTTTAGCCAATTGACCAATTTGATTTTCAAGATTTCTGATAGAAGCATCTTGATTCTTATGATGAGCTCGGGTCTCGCTAATGAAAACATTAGTCTCCTTGATGAAAGAATTAGTAACTTGAATGTGTTCAGTGGTAGTCTTGGACAGCTGCAACATAGCTTTCTCTAATTTTGATGGCTCCTTAGGTGGAATGGGTGGAGGTTGCAGATAATTGTTGGATTTGTAATCCAAACCTCCTCCTTGAATTCTTCTTTGAAAATTATTATTACCTGGAGCATAATTTGAATTCCTTTGAAAGTTTGACTGATTTATCTGATCATACCATACTCCATTAACTTGCACTGGATCAGCTCTCACTAAAGTAGGACACTCATTGGATTCATGCTCTCCTTGGCAGTATTCACACGTAGGTAGTTGTGACCTAATAGTTGAAGCTTGAACTGTTGAACCTTGCATCCTGTCAATCTTCTCATTCAATCTTAATAATTGTTGTGACAAAAGTTTTTGTTCAGCTAACATTGCATCACTGCTTCCTAATTGGATAACTTCCCTCTTTGGTTGAACTTTGACACTTTCATTTTCATTGCGAGGTAATGAATCAATTAATTCATATGTCTGAGTAGCTGTCTTCGATCTAATTGAACCTCCAGCTGCTACATTCACTATAAGTATTGATTCTGGAGTCATCCCATTAAAAAAAATGCATACCTTCTTCCCACAGTCATGTCATACTGTGGACACTTTCTGATCAATTCTTGGAACCTATTCCAAGCCGCACATAAACTTTCCTCTCTCGTTCTGAGTGAAATTGGTGATCTCGTTCACCAACCTATTGTATTTCTCCATAGAAAAATATTGAGAGAAAAATTTAGTAACCAAGTCTTCCCACGTACTAATGCTGTTTGGAGTTTGTCTGTCTAACCAACGAAGTGCTCTTCCCTTAACAGCAAAGGGAAATAGTCTCAACCTTACAGCATCATCTGATACTCCTTGGTGTCTGATTGTATCGCAGATCCTCAAAAATCTGTCAATAAAATTGTGTGGATCTTCATCGTCCTCGCCACCAAATTGACTTCTCTCCACCAAAGTAATTAATGATGGATTGATATCAAATTTGTTAGCCTCAATTGGTGGTCAGACTATACTAGGATTGGGTATTGTGAATAATGGAGCAAGAATATCCTCCATTAATTGCTCTCCTTGCACTGGTGGTCTTTCAGCCATCCTTAGTTCTAATTCGCTGTTTGAATTAGATTTTTCTGTCTCTCGTCTTTGCTTGGCTAGTCTTCTATTTCTTCTTACAGTCTTTTCTATTTTAGGGTCAAACTGTAGATCTTCAGATCCAACTAAACCTCGCATAAACTAAAGAAACAGATCAGTAAAACAAAAAATCCAATATTAAAAACAAAAATTACAAATAAACTAGCGTAATCAATCCCCGACAACGGAGCCAAAAACTTGTTGCGACCACGGCAAGTGCACCGATCATTCCAAGTAATAAAGTGATAAGAAAGTATCGTCTCCACAAGGATTGAGGCACTAATATCAATTGTAATTTATAATTCTTAATATTGGAGAAGGAATGAAATTGTTGAAAGAATTGAATTGTATTTTGAATTTAATGATTGTAAATAACAAAATATTAAAACGATGTAATTTAAATGTTGATCAAGACTTAAGAATAATTATGGCAAAGCACAATCACTGCAGTGCACTCTATGTAATTGAATTGATAATTTAACTCTATTTAATGTAATTATTCAGATTTATGCTTTTCTAATATAGCTAAACCCTGATTCCTCGGTCATTTAACCCTTTAACCTAAGTTAAGAATCCTAATCCCTTAGTAATTCCCTTTAGATTAAGCATGAAGATAGCATAACAAGAATCTGCAGTCCTTTATCCCTATCCCTAGGTAATATCGCAACTGTCACTCTACTGCGTTCAGAAACTAAAATCCCAATATTCCTATTGCAAATTATAGCCCTAAGTAATCTAATAGATTGATCAGGTCTAATTAGATATAAGAATGGAAGAATAAAGTAGAGTAAAACAATTATAAGAAACCTTATTAAACCCAATTCAAGAAACACAGAGTTCACATTGACTTTTGGCTAAACCATAATTACAAAGGATTTAGCCAGACATAATGGTGTCTGGCCTAACACAATGTGAAGAAAGTAGAAAAGGAAGAGGCTAATGTATGCAGAGTCACAAACCCCTCAATCTTGCCTCCTTCTTGTTCTTCTTGCTTCTTCTGGATTTTCAATCTTTTTCCTTTGCTATTCCCTCTTTCTCTCTGTTTTTCAGTGTCTTCTCCTCCTTTAATGTGTCCTACCTAGGTTCTATTTATACCTATGTTATAAAACCCTAAAAACTCATCATTCTTATGTTATCTTTTAGCTAATTCTGAAATCCCGTAGCGCTCACGCGACTGGCGCGAGCCTCTAGTACTTCTGGCGCGAATGACGCGAGTTTGGCGCGACTAGCGCGAGACTCCAGTGCTTCTGGCGCGAATGGCATGGCCCTGGCGCGGTTAGCGTGAAGTCCCAGTCTCAGTTGACTCTTTCTTTTGCTTCTTTTCTTTCTTTCCTTGACTCTAAACATCAAAATAGCATATAATCAATGATAAACATAAAAGTAATGAATTCTACACTTATTCTCACATTTATTCACTTTATTCTTCCTATTTTCCTAATAAAACTATCCTAAAAACTATATATGCTAACAGCATATCAGTAAACACCGAGAAGATTTACACCAATGGGCCATGAGCAACTACATAATTGAACTTGACACCATTCTTTAATGCAAAATCTTAAGACTCAGGTTTATGAGTCTTATCTTCACTTATATGGTGTTCATTATTCACATTCTTACCCGATATGAGACTTCATCTCACACTGAGTCTTTTCCACATGGTAGTCTTCCCCTTAAGTGAAAACTATTTTCAATCCATGAGTATCCAATGGTGGGCTTTAGAGCTTGACCATGGCTGCCTTGACTTATCTAACCATTGCTGCCAATATGCTCTAGTATCTTGCATTACCGCAACACCTGTGAGACTCGATGTTTAACCTTCATGATGGACTCAACCGCTAGGAAGACTTTCGATACAAGGGATCTCCATGTCTGTGGATTTGTCGCCTCCATCTTACTCGTTTAATCTAGTCACAAAGTCGAACCATCAACTCTGATGCCAATTGTTGTGTAACTAAGGGGGTAAACCAGGGAGTTTTGTATCAATGAGTCATGAACAACAATATGAGTGAACCTGACACCACACCTTAACCTAAAACCATAATGCTTAGGTTTATTGGTCTTCTCTTCACTTATATGGCGCTCAACTTTTTCATTTCTACCAGATGTGGGACTTCACCTCGTATTTATACTCCAACAATCTCTTCCAGACGATAGTTTACCTTCTAGCAGAAGCCATTTTCAATCCACAAGTATCCAATAATGACCCTTAGAACTTAACCATTGGTTGTCCCAGCTAGTCTAGCCATTGCTGCTAACATGCTCTAGTACCTTGCATCATCGCAACACCTAAGGGACCCATTGTCATGCCTTCATGCATGGACTTATCTTTTATTTTTCTCATATTATATGTTGATGACATGTTGATTGGTGGTAACCATTTGCATGATGTGAATGAGTTGAAATCAATGTTGAGCAAGGAGTTTGACATGAAGGACTTAGGTCCTGCCAAGAAGATTCTTGGGATGGATATTCACAAGGACAAGAAATCCAGACAATTATGGCTTTCACATCAAGGTTAAGTTAAGAAGGTGCTAGACAAGGTCAACATGAGCAATGTGAAACCTGTGAGTACTCTATTGGCAAAATACTTTAAGCTTTTTGTAGATCAATGTTTGAAGACAAATGCTGAGGTGGAGTATGTGTCAAAGGTTCCCTATGCAAATGCAATTGGTTGCTTGATATATGCTATGGTGTGCACTAGACCGGATTTGGCACATACTGTAAGCTAAGTCTGCAAGTTTATGTCTAATCTAGGCAAGTGACATTATGAAGTAGTGAAGTGGGTCTTGAGATACCTAAAGGGTACAACAGGTTATAGTATTATGTTTGGTAGTTAGTAGGGTGATCCTTCAATTGAAGGATATGTGGATTCTGACTATGTTAGTGATCTAGATGATAAAAGGTCTACAACAGGCTATGTTTTTACTCTTGCAAGTAGGCCTATTTCTGGAATTCCATTATTCAATCACTTGTGGCAATGTCAAAAGCTGAAAAAGAGTATATGGCGGTAGTAAAGGCTAGCAAGGATGTTGTGTGGTTGCAAGGCTACTAAAGGAGCTGAGCATCGAACAAGGTGGAGTTCAATTACATTGTGATAGTCAGAGTGTTGTTGACTTGGAAAAGAATCAGGTATATCATGCTAAAATCAAGCATATTGATGTGAGGCTCCACAAGATCAAGGAGTTGATGACATCTGGTCAGATTTTGCTTAGAAAGGTTTACACTTCAGAGAATGCAGCTGATATGTTAACCAAGGCGATCACAACTGACAAGTTCAAGCATTGCTTAGACTTGTTAAATGTTGTAGGGTGCTAGATGTGATAGAACCCCCAACCCAGGAGGCCAAGGTGGATTTATTATTTATCTTCCATGGGGCTAAATATTCGCCAAGGTGGAGATTTTTGTGCATTACTCATATTTTATGGGCCAGACAAAATGATAGAGTAGAGCATAAAGGCCACTTGCTATTGGGTTATAAAGTGGGTTAGGGGTGCCAGTAAAGCCTGTGGTATGCATAATATTATATATTGTTATGTAACCTTATTGTTTACAAATAAGAAACAGAAATAGTCGTTCTACTCCCGAGGACATAGGCACACTTATGAACCTCATTAAATCTCTTGTGTTTACGTATGTGTGATTTCTCTTATATCCTTTAAAATTTCGATTGCTATTGCTAATAGATTTGAACCCATGACCTCTCTAGTCTTCCCCCTTCTCCCTTCTACCCTTAAACTCTTCTTCGTAACTACCACGTCATCCTACTCCTTGTTTTAAATTTGAGTAAAATTGATTTTCATAAAATTATTTTTAAATTAAATATAATTGAGATGCATATTAAATTAATTTCAACTATAAAATCTACATTGAGATATGTAATGAGGAAGATCAATTTTGTGAGTTTGTCGAAAGAATACGTAATAAATCATCCCATTTTTATGAAGAACACTAATAATACACTATCGAAATTAATAATAACTTATTATTTTTAACACTCTTATTTATTATCTTATTATTAAAATTTTATTTAATTGTACATGTGTATAAATGAGATTTATATTCTATTAAGAATGTAAATATTGTATATAATTTTATATAACTTCCAGCAAAAAATAGATAACAATAATGTCTTTTTGATAGAGAAAGAACAAATATGATGGATAAAAATAAAAATAGAATTAGTAGAAATAAGGGACAATTAAAGTAAAAATTAACTTTGTACTTAAATACAACAATTAAAATAATAATATATCTTTTTAATAAAATTTAAATACACTACATTAAAATAAACCTTTTGGATATATTAAAATTCTAGTTTCGGATCCATGATGTTGATCTCTCTCCTTTCACAATTTTTGTTCCATATTTTATAAAACTCGTAATTTTGGTCCATTTCTTAATTTTGCAAGCATTTATTTATTTGAAGATTTATATTTAATTAATTAAATTATTATTTTTATAATACTTTTATAACATCCCAAAATTTCAACTATTAGAATTCAATAATAATAATAATAACAATAATAATAAAAAAATAGTGATAATATGAGAAAAGAATAAATTAATTCAATAAAGGTGTAGTGAGCTAAAATGCATAGGAATAGTAGTAAAATTATGAAAAAGACGGGTTTTCTCTTTAAAATAAATAAAGTCAACTATAATATGCAGGAAGGAGTTTACTAAGTCAACTAATTAATGACATTGTGGTAAATATGTGCAACTTTTATTTAGAATGAAATATTAGAGTTTAATTACACAAATAGTTTGTTTATGAGTTTGTAATACTTTAAATAGTGAAATTAAATGTTTTAAGGTAATTAGTTATTTATAAATTTTAATTAAGGTAATTAAATATAATTAAGTTTAATTGAGCCTTAGAAAAATATTTTAGAAAAAGTTTATGATTTAAAATTCATTTAATTGGTGTTAGAGACCCAGGGGGATCAAAAGCATATAGGAACCCTACCTTTAGAAACGCTAATCCGAACATTAATTGGGCCTCGTATAAGCTCAATTAAAATCGAAAACTTGGATGCCCAACCTAGCGAGGGGCGTCGACCTATAATAGGGGTAGGGGAGTCATTTTTTATTTTAAAAGTTTTTCTCATCCCTCTTTTCCTCATTCATGATCATTTATCTTTTTCCTTCTCCAAGTGATTTTATTTTCTCTAACTTCTCTTTACATCCTCCATAACTTCTATCTAAGATTTCTTCACAACCACACAGACCCATCCATCCATTTTCAAGTATGTTTAAAAGAAATAGTTTCTCTACATGGGGAATTCATTATTGTTGCCTTTCTAGTTGGTGTGTGAGGTATAAGGGATTTTCTATCTTTTCTCATGTTGTTTGTGTTTCTATGAAGCATGACTCTTTGGAATGGGTCATTGTTTTCGTTGCAATAAAAATAGTGTTTGTTTGTATGCTTAGATCTCAAAATTGAGTTCTATGGACGAGAAAACATTGGCATACATATATAACATGGTAGGGTTAATTTCTAGAATCATTGGGTACCAACAATTTGTGTTCTAATGCACTTTTGGGGGCTACTTTGTGTGCTTACGGGAATTTGTATTGACAATGGATTAATGATGTTAAATGTTTATTATGAATTGGTTCTTATGAGAAATGATTGGTCATATATGTATATATGTCGATGACTTGTTTTGTGATGGTTGCTTTGAAAGCAAATATGAGTGTTCATAACACGCATAACAAAATAAAAAGGAATCTATTTTGGGTTTAAAATATACTATCGCAAAAATTAAATAAACAGATACCCGAATATAAGCTCTTGAAGTATAAAATTCTTCAATAAGGAGTCAACATGTATTCACACCGAGACTGACCTCTGTTTGACAACTGCTTTGACAAAGCGAAACAAAAAACTTAAAATATTGGTGCTATGAGAGAATAACAAGAGAATTGATAATTGTGTGTTTTTCAATGTGTCGCTTAAGGTGTATTTATATCACTATGGAGAAACTAACTTTTAATTAAAATTTGAAACCACTAGGCAATATATCTTCCAAGAGTCATTTGAAAAAATATTTTTGTTTCTTTTAGTTGCTAGCCATTAGCATTTTGAAGATTGAAACAAAATTTGACCCTCCAACACTTGACTTGTGCTTTCGGTTTCCAAACATAAACTTGAAGTCCTTCACACCTTTTTTTCTCTCAACAACTTGTTGACGCATGAAATGGTCACCACGTCCATTTTTGTTTTTCACCAAAACATTTAAATTATATTTATTCTCAGTGCTAAAAAAAAATATAATAATATTCAACTAGAAAATTAATTAATCATTTGATCATATTAAATTCACTAATTTAATTAATTATCAAATATTAAAATAATTTCTTTAATAGAGATTAGAACACTTGTTTGTGTGTGACACCATAGGTTCAAAACTAAGCCGATAATATATTAATCATATTAATAAATTAATCAAGGTAGACATCTAGTAACACTCCTCGATCTCCCGATAACATGAAATAATATTTATTACTTACAAGAACCAAATTGAAAAATAATGTAACATTTCCTTCCATCATTTACAACTTTGAATTAACTCTAGAGTATTATATTTATGTCAAGCTCAAATAAGTTAATAAATTTATTTAGTGAATGACTTAAGAGTGCTCATTTCTTTATTCATTCAATTGTCATGACCAAGGTCTTAATTTTATTATAGAGCTCAAAACTTATTACTGACAGTTGATAGATTCCATCTTGATTAGTCATTAAGTCTACAAGTATTTAGTTATATCCAATGTCCGTTCAACTAGTGCTTTAAATCATTACATGTCCGGAATCAAAATATAACAAATGACATGTTAATTATTATAACAATCTCAGGTCAAATAAATTTTTACACTTCTTGAGAATTTCCTATTGATAGTTTAAGGTAATATTATCCATTAGAAAATTCTCAATTGAGTCAGTTAATGATCACATACATATGCACATAATCTATATATGTAAATTAATGAATGCGACCTATTAATATTCATCCAATAAATGCTATCACATATATCAATCTATCCGGATTATGAATGTCATATTCATAATAATCCTATGGTCAAGAACAATTAAAATTAAAATTATAAGAGACTTGTTTCTTATTTTCATAATTTCTATTGTGATAACAAATCTTTAATTTTAATTAAGGAACTTATCAAGTCAACTATTTTTATCAAACAATATAAAAAATGATAAAAAAATAACAATAATTTATTATTGGAATTAGAATTGATTACATGATGTATTGGATCTTAAGCATACACAATTATTCCCAACAATCTCCCACTTGCCTAGAGCCAATTACTTGTGTACTTCATCCCTACTTCCCACTCGTGCTTGTCAAACTCCTTTATGCCAATTGCCTTGGTGAATGGATCTGTTGCATTCTTCTTTCCATCTACCTTTTCAATCTTAACATCCTCATGTTCAATGATCTCTCTAATCAAGTGATACCTTCATAAAATATGTTTGGACTTTTGGTGTGATCTTGGTTCCTTTGCTTGAGCGATAGCTCCAACATTGTCACATAATAGTGGAATTGATCCTTCTATTGAAGGAACCACACCAAGTTCAAAGATGAGTTTTTTCATCCAAATAACTTCTTTAGCGATCTCACTTGCCGCTATATACTCCACCCAGTCATTGAATCTGCCATTGTAGCTTGCTTGAAACTTTTCCAACTTACTGCACCATCATTTAAGGTGAAAATACAACTTGAAATATATTTGCTACCATCTTTATCTTATGCAAAGCTTGCATCAGTATAACCCTTTAATTTTAATTCAGAATCTCTCTATAAAAGAGGAACTGGTCTTTAGCTCTTCTCAAGTACTTAAGAATGGTCTGAAGTACTTTCCAATGTTCCTCACCAAGGTTTGCTTGATATCTAGGGGTGGCCATGTATTGAATTTTTAAGAATCCAATCCATATCTATTAAAATGGATTGAATTTTAAATCTATATCCATATTTTTTTAAAAAACAATTTAGATTCAAGATCCAATCCATTTAAATGGATATGGATTTGGTCATATCCAATTTATATCCACTTAAATGTTATAAAGATTTTTTTTTATAAATTTTAGTTATTAAATGCTAAAAATTGAAAACTTAGTATCAGGATGATTTTTTGGCTGACATCAGTCAGGGCATTTTCAGTCGACATTGGTCAATGATGTTTTTGGTCGATCTTAGGTGGAGTTACTTTTTGGTTGAGATCAGGTAGGGTTTTTAGTCAATGTTGGTCGATGATATTTTTTGGCCAACATTGACTTAGGGTTTTTCGATCAACATCGATCGTGACTAGTTTTTGGCCAACGTCGGTTAGGATTTTTGTGGTTAACATCGATAAGGGTTTTTTTTGCCGATGTCGGTCATTGATATTTTTTGGCCAACATTAACCTTGACTATTTCTTTTGACTGACGTTAGCTAGAGATATTTTTTGTTGACATCAATTAGAATTTTTCGATCGGCGTCAACTGGGGGAATATTTTTGCCGATGTCAGTTGATAATGTTTTTCAGCTGATGTTGGTCAATGATGTTTTTCAGTCGTTGTCGGCCAAAAAATAGTCATGTCTGACGTTGACCAAAAAAAATCCTAGCCGGGGTCGAGTGAAAAACCCACTTGACATCGATAAAAAAAATAATCTCGATAGACATCGACAAAAAAACCTAGCTAGCATTGAGCAAAAAATAGTCTTGACTGATGTCGGCCGAAAAGACTTTGATGTAATCGGACAAAAAATAGTCCCAATCAATGTTGGCTAAAAAAATCTTACCAACATTAACCGAAAAATAGCTTAACTGATGACGCCTTAAAATCATCATTAGTTGATGTCTACCAAAATAACTCTTGACGACATCCACAAAAAAATGGCCCTTAATGAAGTTGGACAAAAAACCTAGTCGTCATTGCCCAAAAAATTGTATTGAATTTAAAAATCCAAACAAATATTCAATTCATATCCAGTTAATTGGATTGAATTTAAAATCCAAAAAATTGGATTTGGATATGAAACTAATCCATTTAAATGGATTTAAAGTGGATTAGATTGGATTGGATATGTATTATTTTATGGATATGGGTTTTTTTTTGCACAACCCTATTGATATCGAATAGCTACACTTAGTGCATAAGCGATATTCAGAAGCATACAAATCATGGTATACACGATAGCTCCCACTGCGTTGGCATATGGTACTCTAGTAATGCGCTCTCTCTCTTTATGAGTTTAATATAAATTTTGTAAGGTGAACCTTGTGTTAAATGTTCTGTTATGACCTTTGCTTCTTGTTTCGTAAGCTTGGAGTAATATAAAGATGATTTATGATTAATAGCTATGAAAAATAGGCATGTTAAGCTTCAAAAGCTGGGGTTACTCCTTTTTTAATTCAGTGCAAAGGTTAGGGAACTAATTAAAATAGAAGGAAGCATGTGTAGGGGACTTTGTTATTATTTTGCCGAAACATGTTTTAGCAAAACTGTTATTTCTCTGTGTGTGGTGATTATATGATGGTGTGTGAGACCGATTTCCAAAATATACACATAAAGCTTTCTATATTGACAAATTTCATAAAATTATGCTTAGAGATGCATGAGTTATTGATTTTATAAAAAAAGTGTTATTGTGTTGTAATAAAATAGGGAATGTGTTATTATTGGGTTCATTACTAATTGTGTAGGTTCTTAGTTCTATAGTGTGAGGCTATTCCATGAACTTTACTCATAATGTTTATTAACTAAGATTAAATGACACTTGAATTATGAGGAAAAGTTGGTATGAAACTCATTAGTATGAGTGAAAATATTATGGAGTGTTAGTGAACTAATGAAGTGATTACTTTTATGCCTTATGACTTGGACTAAGTTATAACTTGATGTATGAATGCCATGATCCCAATATCATTGTGATATGAGATAATATATGAATGTAGATTGGATTGAAACAATTCAATAATTTGATTATTGTTGTGACATGATATGCTGTACGTTTTGTAATGGTATAGAGGCTAATTCTATGATTCTAATATTGTTATGTATGAACTTTATGTTTCTAAAATTGTGGTGCAATGAACTCCATAATTCTAATGTTGTTTTGGATTGATATATTCTATGTTCATTAATTGTATCGAGACTAGAGACCTATAACAGACTATTGGCTGGATTACTATATTTACATTGTTGATTCTTTATTTTGTGTTTTAAAAGAAGAAACTTGAGGGTTGTGGTTCAACCCTTAAACACTATGTAAAAGATGAGTTTGATGAGAAGAAATCATGTTATAGAAGGATAGTAGTGTATATTGGTCTAGCGAAATACCTTTAAATATTTAGAATCAATCAAATATGGAACGATGAAGACATAACGACTTAGCTTGGATTTCAAGTGAGATTAGGAGGACGACCTCACAAAGCCATTGAGTGTGAGCATCCTGAATAGAAGTGGAATATGGACTCAAGGCAAGACGATTACAAAAGATTCGAAATGGAAGCAATACGGAAGCAATTTTGAATACATGTAAATGTGAAGATATAATGGTGATAGGATAAGATTTTATGACTTATTGATAGTAGTATTGTAATGATGAGGAACTTGGAGAGTGTATCATCCTAAAATTTTATTATAATTATTGTTATTAGTTTCAATATAAAAAATAGTAGTATAAGAGTTTATTTGAATTAAAATTATTATGATTATGATATATATATATATATATATATATATATATATATATATATATATAGAATGCTTGTGTTATTATATATTACATTTCATTGAAATAATTGAATAAAAACATATATGAGTGTTTTAAATACTTTATTTAAAATTGATTGATTTAAATAATTATTTTTATCATTAAAAAGATTAGGTGGTTAATATAAGAATTGTTGAGATTATTTAATAATTATAAAAGAAAGTATGGTAGTTCCATAGTGATTCTTGAGAACGATTTAAATCTTATCATGCTTTATCTTAGTATATACCTTGAAAGAAAATAAAATATTAGATAATGTTAATAATTAGATAAATCTAGATAACATATTAGAAACAAATAAAGACAAATTTGGTTAGCCAAATCTATTGGTAATATATCTCATTAGATCCAATCTTAAATCATATACTCTTGTACTTATATAAGGATAAACAATTCTCTTCTCCTAGAATTTTATAGTCAGTCTTTATCATAAAATAAAAAATTAGTAGAGCATATAATATTGAGAAGAAGAAAGAAACAAAGAAAATCTTGTTCATGTAGTAAATAGAGAAGAGAAAAAATAAGTGAAGAATGTAAATTACTATACTTCAAGATGTGAGTAAAACAACCTTTTTTTTAAACCATCCATGGTATGTTTTTTATAGATGTGATTTTTGGGTCTTGGATAAAGAAGAGTTTGTGGTTAGTGAAATTAATTGAATAATTTGTGATTGCTCATAGGCATTGAGTGCAATTTATAGTTGGATGAAATTGTTTGTATATAGGCACTACGTTGAGTGCTACTATTTTGAGTATACTTGATATTAATTCTACGTATTCAATTACCTGATTCATGCCTTGATTGATTATACATTGACATTGTGTCTTCCTTGGTTCGTGTCTTGCTTTTATTAAAATATGTATACCTTACATTACATATAAATACTTTTAGTCCATATTAGTTCTCACATGGAAGAGTTTGTTATGTGAAGGTGCTTTACAATTAGCTATAATATTGTTTATGTTAATAATTGATTTCTATAATGTTATAATGTTTTGGTTATGCCATTGTAAATTATTGTTGGGTGAATGGAATTAGAAAAATTATTCGGTAGTTATTTGGAATGATATTTTACAATTATGCGAGTTTGTCATAACCTTCTGGGAAAGAATGACAATGTACATTCTATTTTGAGAAATTAATATGAGATAACTTCATCTGAGATGAAGATCAGATTTATAACATATACCTCCATCTAGGATGGGAAAGAGATTTTGGATACCTTCATCTATAATGAGAAAAACAGTAGGATGTCATTACATGGATATGAGCTCATACCATTTGAAGAATTTGAGATCTACACCGATTCTGAGAACCAAAGAGTTGAGTCTAGTGATTTTGAAAATTAATGAGTTGTGTTGTGATATTTGTTTGTTTGTTCAATTATTGAATGCAATGAAGTGTTAATGTTTATTTATTGGAGTGTTATTTTGCTGTGTGAATAATTTGTGATTTTTTATAAGTATGTATATATTATTTTTAATTTAATTTTGCGGATACCATGATTGGATTTTTTTGGTTAATGTAAAGAATAACACTATTTGGGAACTCTTTTATAACTTATTTTATTCACTGAGATTATTATCTTAATAAAAATGTTATTTTTAGAGTTTGAGAAAAAAGATTTTGAGATAGAGGAGAATTGAAGACTTAGTTCATTATTAATTAAACTTTGTTTTAGTTTGGTTAGTATTTTTAGATGTTCATACTTGAGAATAAAGTTGTTTATGTATGTATGGACCTATTCATTTGAAATGATTTATAGTATTGTAATTATTGCAAACCTTGTAATTTCTAAATTCTTATTTTATGGACATTTTAAACTATATTTTATTACAGTTTGATATTATAATGAAAGGCGTTATAGAGAAGAGTGAATAATATCATAAGTCTATAATGATCTATTGATGTTGTAGTTATATGGTAGGAAACACATGGATATTAATTTCTCCGTGTTGTTTTTTAAACAATGATTGTGTCATTGATGTAAAATTATGTGTGATGAGACAAGTAAAGATTAAAATCATTACTTGGTGCATGTGTGATTAATCTTGCAATAACACATGGAGCCTATCTCTTACAACATGAGTAGGGCTTGAAGCACTTGTGGACTTGATTATGAAACGCGTTGAGCTTCAACATGAGAGTAAGGACAAAGGTGCACAAAGACACATGAAGATAACAAAAAATTTTGTGCATAGTGTAATGCTTATGATTGTCGACTTCTTGAAGGTTCACACTCCGTGACACTTCACTCAACTCTCTATTGGTCAGAACCTTCTATTGGTCAAAACCCTTTGTAGGTAGCCATTTCTGAAACCTTAACAATTTTTTTTCAGTTGCTTTCAGGATCAATGATTGTCTTCACAAATCAACATAGGACTTTTTAGCATGCTTTATCCTCACTCACACACTTTCCAAAAAACTTTTCTGAAGGTCACCCAATTAGATGCATAATTATAGAGTTCTTATATGATGGGCTATCGAAAAGTAAATGCATCTTGTTTGTATAGGTAATACCAATTAATTTTTTTTAAGTCATCCTCAATTGTATAGTCTCATACCTGCACAACCTCTGGATCTCACTCATACAGGTGTGATTCATTTGGGGTGTTACACATAGGGTGCAAATGACCACATTCTTACGATGGGAGATGCGGTGTGGTCTAAAAGGCATGTGTCTCATTAGGATGTGCCCTACAAGAGCTAGGTGATGATGGTATTTATGATATTGAAGTTGGATAGGAAAACCTCCAACAATAAAATAGGCTTGGAGCTTGTGACTAAAGGTAATGTATGCCTAAACTCCTTAGATATTGATTTCCCCAATCTACCTTGCAATGAAACTCAATCTTCAAGAACTCTTCAAGAATTCAAACTCTTACTCAAGATTTGGAGCAAGAGTGGCATGAATGAGTCTAAGGAATTAAGCAATGGAGGATGGAATTAGACAAAGAATGAAAGTGGATGACGCCATGGAGAAGCTCTCCAATGAGTCTAGGAAGAATCACCACAATAGCTTTGAGAAGCCGTTGATAAGATCCAAGGAGTTCTTGCACAAGAACAAAGACATAAACTCTCATAAGAAATTCAGATTTCTTATTGATTTTGCCAAAAGTGTGTACAATATGTTTGAGTTGGCCTTATATAGCCACTGTCCTAAAGCTTGTGTTGCAAGCTACCTAAGCTAAAAATGTAAGTTAAATGCAAGTGGAATGAAATGGAAAATGAAATGAAGCTTGAGGTGCAAGCTAATGAAGCCTGAGGTGCAAGCTAATGAAGCTTGAGGTGCAAGCTATTCACTTATCACTCATGGCTTAGTCAGCCACGTGGAACATGTGCTTCATGTGAAGTCACATGTTCCATGCCTTGCTTATGTGGCACAATTTTGAATTTCGAAAGCACATGGGTTTGAAATTAAAATTAAGTCACATTTTTGGCATTACATCACATGACTCATTTCTTTGCACTTGGCCACTAAACTTCAGCCACTTCCATGTCACCTAAGCTAGGAATTAAGGTTCCAAACTACAGTTTTTACAAGTTTACATAGGTGCTAAAAATCACATACAAGTGCACCTACACTTATTAAACAATTGCCACAATGGCCTATTTATTGTCACTACAATTGCCACTATAAGTGTTGGAATTAAATTCAACTTGAGCGTACAAAATCCAGCCCTTGTTCTTCTTCAGTTGGTGTGCTTCTTCATGCTTGTCTAAAAGGTGCAAGTTAGCTTTGATGTGTTCTTGAAAGGCTTGAATTCTAGCTCTTGTCATGGGTCCCCTAAAGCTAACCAAAGGAAGCTCTTCAAGTTTTCCTCCTTGGCCTTGAACATGTGATGGACCTTCATCAAAAAGGGCTTGGAGCTTGTGCGTTGGTAACCACATCACAGTAGCAATTACAAATCCCGTCAGAAATTTTCATGAATAGGAGGCATTCCTAAATGTGATCCCAGTGAGAAGTCACAACAAGAGAGTGCTTGAAAACTATAAGTGACTGGGTGACCACAGATGGTACCTGAGGTATGTAAGGTGAGAACCATAAGTCCTTTGCGATAAAAAACGGTGTCAGCTTGTGATATCTCAACAAGGCTAAGGGACTCATGTAGTCGCCTTGGCAATCCCAATAGTCACCAAGAGCATAATCAGTTATAGTGAAGAGTAGCATGCCCGTAGTACTAGGGTAAGGGTATGTACTCCTACAACATCACCCAGAAAAATAAATGAAAGATGTAAGACTTTTATGATGACATGTCTATGAAGCGGTCAAACCAAATATAGTGGAACTGTGCGTATAGTCAAGAGTAGGACTATGAGAGTGAATACATGTAGTCAAGTCTTCGGACTGTACATGTGAATTGTATGGTGTGTTTGTGGACTTCAATAAAGAAGAAGAAAAAAATGTACCCATTTTAGAAGACTATTTCTAATAATTAAATATTGATTTATTTTGTAAATTTCAGAAAAAATAAGTAAATCCTTAATGTAAAATAATGGATGTTACAACTTTAAGTAAATATCTTAGATCTATGGACCAACTCGACAAAAATAAAAAAAATATACACAAAAATAAACATTAGACTAATATTATGAATTTATTAAAATAAGCACCAAATTGCAGGAAAAAATAATGGAACAAAAATTGTGGATAACCAAAATTGCAATATAACGTTTACTTAATTGAATTAGGGGTGTGTTTGGGTAAGTTATATTAAAGGGGGAAAATAATTATTTAGAGGATTTAAAACTTCTTACCCTTAAATATCCTATTTGGATTTTCGTTAAAAAAAAGGTTAACTAAATTTTTTGCCCTTGAATTTTTTCAAATTTCGGCTTTTAGTCTTTAAAAGAAGGATTAAATACTTTTTTCGCCTCTACAACTTAACTTTTTTTTTTCATTTTCATTCTTAAATTTTTTTTGTCTAAGTCCTTACAAAATGTGTTTCTTTTATTTTTCATCTTTAAAGCGCTTGTAATTAGTAAAAAAAATGCTTGAAATTGAAAAAATTACTATCTAAAATGTTTTAAGGACAAAAATAAAAAAAACACATTTTTGTAAGAACTAAAAAGATTTTTTAAAGGAACAAAAATGAAAAATGTTAAATTACAAGCACAAAAAATGAATTTAAACCTAAAAAATTATGATTGGTCAATGTTCATGAAATTTTTATTTTCGTCACAATTTTAAAAATTTAAAATTTCAGCATTTTTAAAGTATTCGTAATTAATTAGTGTTTGAATGAGAAATTTAAAGTAGGGAAAGTAATTTTTAAAGGGATTTTAAATTTCTTATTATAGATTTTACTATTTGGATGTTTTATTAGAAGAATTGTAAAATTTGGGAATTTTAAAAAGGAAATTTTAATAAACTGAAAACGTGGAATTGTAAATATTGTTCAAAAATAGATAATTCTAAAATTTGTTGTCACTTGAAGGCAGAACAACCTTTCTCTTTCTCTCTCTCTCTCGCATACACTTGAACGCTCTCACTTGCTCTCATCACTCTCCCTCTCGTCTGTTGCTCGTTCTCGCTTTCTAGTTCATCTCTCTCACTCGAACTCTCTTTCTCTCTCGCTCATCTCTTTTTCTTAGGGTTTGATTAGGGTTCTTCCTAGGTTTTGATTTAGATTCAATTCATGATGTTCCTCTCTTTCAATAATTTTTTTTCTCTCTTCTGGCTTTAAAGTTATCGTAAGTTATATTCCTCACTTGTTTTTCTTAATTAATTGTGTAGCTTAAAGTTATTTTGTTTTGTATTTTGCTGGAACAAGTGTGGAAAATTAATTTATAGGTAATTTTTAAATTTTCATAGTATTACTCATTGTCTTGTAGATGAATCCCCATTTATGCATTTTTTAAGTAATTGTTGTGATGCATAAACGGGGATAGAAATGGAGAATTACATTGAAATGCCAAGATACATTGATCCTATGATAACTTATATTGTATTGTCTTAGTGTCGTATGTTTTCCTTCTAGTGTCTTTAATTTCACAATTTTATCTATTGCATTGATTTTGTAGGGTATAATTATTGCCCTGTTTTATGACAATAATGTGTACTTAAAAATTTATTCAAATACAAATTTTTAAAAAGATTTTTATCATTTAATCAAAATAAAAAATTTAAAATTTAGGAAATTTAATTATTTTTATCTAAACAGAAGATTTTGAAAATAAAAAAAATTAATTTACTTATCTAAATAAAAAATTTAAAAATAAAAGAATTTATATTAAAATAATTAAAATTCTTGAAATTTAAAATTTCATAAAATTCTAAAATTCCTAATCCAAACACAACCTAAAAATCTTATAATTGTAAATTCCATCTAATCCAATATAATAAGATGGACATCTAAAATCCCCGTTCGTTCTCACAGAGGTGGACCTCTCTTGTGGACGCGTTGTTGTCGCTCATTCACTCTCACAGACCCTCGCGCAACCCTCTCTCGTTGTCGTTCTCGCTCTCGCTCTTGTAGATCCTCGTTCGTTCTCACTCTCGAGCTCTCGAGCTTTTTCTCTGGTTCGTTTCTCTCACTCGAACTCTCTCCCCCTTTGGTTCATGTCTCTTTCTTAGGATTTGATTAGGCTTTCTTTCCAGGGTTTTATTTGGGTTTAATTCAAAGCGATTGAGTTTTTGAATTTGTTGGTTCATGTGCAGGACCAGCCCCAAACCCCTGCTCAATCCTGTAAGATCTGTCTCATTTCATATCACTCTATAGTTATTTATGCTTGCTTTTGAATTTTTGATTTTTTTTACTTCCTTTACTAGTGCTATTTGGTGTGAGTAAAGATTATGTAACCAGGTTGTGGCTATGTGCTTGGCATTTTTATTATACTTTCTTTACTAGTATCGATTCATGTTAGTGGAGAAGTACGCATTTTCTAACAGATTAACAGCCAAAAGTATTATGATCACATTGTAATGGAATTTTGTGTGAGCTAGGAAGTTTTGTGTTGTCTTGGGGGAGAGGAATTGAGGAAACTTCTTTGATACCCTCCTTGGACTGGTTAATTGAAATTTGTTTTGAAGATTGGCAAAGAAAGGGGAATATACTTCAAGATGCTTTTGTTTTAATCCAGGGGAGATGTAAAGAAGTTTGCTCTCTATAAATACCTTTAGTTGTGGGTTATGAATGCCATGTTTTTTAATCCTTTGGTATGACTAGTTAAATGCTGAAGTAAAAGTGCCTCCCCGCGAAATCTGGAAATAGAATTTCAGTGGTCTAACAAGTGATACCATCCATCTTTCAAATTGTGACATCAAAGATCAAGCTGGAAATAATTTTTTGGATTTTTTCATTACATCATGTGTATATAGCTGTTGTTTATTTATGGTCAAAACAGATTCTTATGTCATAATATTCTTTTGTAACCTTATCTTTCATTCCTAGGATAAACACTAGGGGCACAAAGATCATGCCAGCTGCAGGTTTCTTATTTGATTCTGTGCGTGTTGTCAATTTAAAGTGAAATAGTGAGTCTGTTTTATCATTTTTGCTTTGGGGCTTTTATTAGTATGACTTGGTATAATTATTTGACACTAAATTGAATGTAAAATAACAATGACAAAGATTGTTGTACTTGGAGTGTAGATCAGCTTGGTACTCATCCATAATGGAGCTTTTGCTTACCTTTACTTTTGAGTTTTGAGTGCTTGATATTTTAATGTTACTCTATTTTGTTTTCCATTGTTTTTATTAGTTGACCCTGAAACTTTTCCATTTTGTGGGTTGGTCTGGTTTTCATAGCATTGATTTATCCCTGGAAGAAAGTAAATAAAGAAACAAAACCCTGTAGAATAGAGCTCTTTGTGTCTTTTAAATTGAATTGAGGATGGGAGACGAAGCAAGTGAAGAGCATCAAAGGTCGCTAGCTGCTCCTTTCATTTTTTTCGTGGTTCTTGCATTTCAGTTTGCTTCCCATTGGATTGATCATTTCAAGAAGGTCTTCTCCCTCCTCCATCTTTTCCTTTTTCAATATTTTAACAATTTAAGCATGATTCAGATAATGCTTCTAATATTGTTTGGATGATCGGTTTGGGTCTTGAGATATATCTTATTTGGCTCAGCTTGCTTAATTGGAACTCAACTTTGCTTATTTGATTTTTATGCTAATTTCTTTAAATGGTAAAGATATGTGGCATCCATTTCACATTTATAATAGGGAATTGTAAAACAGTTTGCTTATATGCTGTTGGTATTTTAAATAGAACATTTAAGGAAAATAGTTTTCACTTTTCAAAACTTGTCTAATTCCATGCTTTAGTGCAGTTGTTTCCTTGAAAAAATGGATAGGATTTGTAACTGGGTTCTGAATTCTCATGTTTGGATTTTGTGATTTACCTTGTTTAGTGTAAATGGATAATAGGTCACCAAACCAGAAAAACTCAAAATAATGGCACATGGTACAAAACCATAACACTCACACAGAAGATGCAGAAATTGAGTAATATAGATAGGTGTCAGAAACGGGGAGCAAAAATACCTCCACCCCCCAAGCTTATAGCTGAAATACCCATGATTCCCTCTGTTACCCGCATCTCTCCCATGCTCCCATTTATCATTGATTCATTCCCTAGTAGCAGATTCCTCAATGTGCATAACTGTCTGCTCTGCTGACTGGCTGCCACATGCCCCCTTCCCTCTTCTACATATACCCTCCAAACTCTTGGACCACAGTGATTCTGGTCCTGCATTTGCTTATTGGCCATATCAGTGGAGTAGGATGACTTGACATTAGCCAAGATTCATCTTCATTGTGGTGTGCTTTTTGACTTTTTGTGATTTAGTCTTGAACTTTTTCATTTTGAAATTTCTACTTGTTTTCTCATGTCCAAGAATGAAGAAAACTTTCATGAAAGTAAATCCTTCAGTAGGATAGTTTGAGGCTGTTGTAGGATTGCTTTAATTTCAGAATGCAATATAGCTATAGCCAGGGGATTTTTTATTGTGTTTCTAGACTTAGGGCATTAATGGTAAGTTTGTTTGGACTCCAATTTAAATTCACTACTTTCATCCAAATATATGGTTTATCATAATGACAAGCACACTTGGGCCAAGTGTCCTTAATCTACATCAAAAGATTGTTGCCTTTTCATGGGCAAAATTGACCCTTTGCATGGTGCCCAGTGATGTTGCACTCTGTTTTTACCTTAATTTTCAATGTTCATTACCTTTCTAACATATTGACTGTTGATTATGACATTAAGTTTTTTAGTTGTATGCTTTTGCTTCAGAGTGGATCTGATAAAGAAAAAGAAACTAAGTTGCGTGGAGAAATAAAAGAGCTTTTGAAGGAGGCAAGCTCACTGTCGCAGTAAGTTACTCATGCTTTGGCCATTATCTCCTCCCATGAAAAGAAATGTGTCTTACTTGGAATTCCACATTCAATTCTTTTTTTCTTTTCTATTTATGGTTAGAACCAATTACATTCTTCCATATTTTTGTCTCAAGTACTCCTTACAGGGGGTGGAAGGTAGTTGCCACACCCCCTCGATCAAAAATTTGTTCTATACTTTTGGTTATATATACATGTAATTTTCATGTTCAGGCCTAGGAACTCACTCTTCTAATGATCGATGTCATTCCACACAACAATCAACTAAGGACTCTTATACCTTGTTAGTTGTATCTTGAATCAAATTATTTGGTGAAACCTGAAATACCATTTATTTTCTTTACTTGTATTTTGTTTTATCTATGTTTTTGTGTCTACTTCCAGTTTTTAATTTAGGTTTCAGAGCAGATGAGACGCATTATGAAAATGTTTAAAGAGCAATAGAAATATCTTACATTTAAATCTAATATAAACTTTGAATATTATATGTTTATGTTTGTGAGAGAGATAGAGTACATGAGTCATTTCATTGTCTTCTCAGGCCATCAACCTTCGCACAAGCAGCGAAACTCAAGAGAGTGGCAGCTGCAAAGGAGAGAGAACTAGCGAAGTGTGAGTTATTTACTTGAGTCATCTCATGTTGCATATTGCATGCTATGTAAATGTAGACTAGACTGACTTTGCAAATTTAAAATTTTGAGTTTGCTTTGAAAATAAATTTGTTGCCTGCCTAAATTAAAAAGTAATAGTTGTTTGGACTTAGGAAGTAACAAATAGTAGTAACTAAGATGATTAGGAACTAATTATTTTTGTTGTTCAATATAACTAGGTCATCCGAATTGTAGTGCTCTTTTCAATAATTAATTTTAAAAGTGTTATTTTAAACTCATTATTTGTGTTTTCCCCCCAGTATTACATGATTCTGAGCCAAAGAAAGTAATATCATTGAAAAGTCTAGGGAGTAGAAGCTCTTTTGAGCTGATCTTTGTGTTTTTGTGTGGAATGTTTTCTTTATCAACCATGAAAAGGAAAAGAGAGCCCTCATGAGCTTACTTTTCATGTTATTTGTCTCTTATCCTTTTGCTGGATTTTTATTTTGTTTTGGGAGGATCTCTGATCATTTGTCTCTGATGTTTGACAAAGCATTACAATAGGGGTAAGGGAAAAAGATTAGGGGAGAGAACAATATAGACAGGAGAATAGGGAAAAAAAATAGTTAACTGAACTCAAGCCATGGTCAACTCAAAATTCTAATTTATAAATAATGACAATTGGATCATTTGGATGCAAATACCTGTCTTTAAATTGACCAAGCCAACTAGATAATCAAGTTATCTTAAATTTATAGAATTTCCCAAATAACTCAGTTTTAAAATATTTAATAAATTTCAAAATAAAAAAGCTGCAAATCCCATTTACAATTAATTTACTGCAAATTAAATATATTTCTCCTGTAATCCCTTTATCCCCATCACTTCTCCAAGTATTCTTATCCTAGCCACCATCACTTTGTATTTCCAATTCTGCAATCCATCTCAATAAAGTCTTCTTTAGTGTGCATATTTCTATCTCCTATATGAACATGTCTACAAAGGGAAAGGTTTCATGTGAACGGAATGACACTTGCACATGGGTTGGTCGATTTCAAGGGACGGGGAAAGCTCGTTTGATAGCGCTCTGTGCACGTACTCCGAAAGTGAATCAGGTTAAAATTCCTAATCTGGCACATGGCGGTTGACGACAATGTTAAGGAGTCTGAAGACATTGGCAGCCCCCCTCGAATCTTTTCTTTTTAACAGGTTGTCCACCCTGGAAATGGCTCAACTGGAGGTAGGGTCTAGCTGATCGAAGAGCACCACACGTCACATGGTGTCTAGTGCGCCCCCGACGGCCCTTGAAAACTTAGAGGATTGAGTGCCTCTCATGCCTGGTCGTACTCATAACCGCATTAGGTGTCTAAGCTGAACAACCTCTGATCGATGGAACAATGTAGGCAAGGGAAGTTGGCAAAATGGATTGGTAACCTCGGGAAAAGGATTGGCTCTGAGGGCTTGATACAGGGGTCCTAGTCTTGAACTTGTCGGTTGTTGATGGATTGCTCGAGTTGCTTCCTTGGGGAGAACGGCTCGTCGCGTGCTGGTTGGGGTCCACGGGTGTCAAACAGTTAACTCTGAACTGGTATGAACTATTAGAGTATTGTAAAAGTTGGAAGTTAAAATAAGAGTTGAATCAAAAAGTGTTTCTTTGTTGCACTTGTTCAGTCGAGCTTCATGAGCTAAAAGAAGAGCTTTGACTTGCTCGATTGGTAGAGGTTTGAACCTGCTCTCTATTATTGAAGTCATCGAGTGATAATCGAGTTAATATGCTCTTGAAGCATGATTGGACTTCCAACGGAAGTGAGAGATTTAGAAATCACTTTGATCTGCATCAGAAATTCTCTCATCGATTTTCCTCTGAGCAACGTAGCTTGCAACTCCATGCGCCATTGACACTTTGTGGCTCGTGTTTGCTTGTTAAAGTAATTGTGAATCCTTTCCCGTACTTCATAGGAGTGAACGCATCCTAAAACACTAGACAAGATTGACGTTGAAAGCGTTGATTGAAGCAATGTAAGAAGGAGCTGATCTTGTTGTTCCCAAGCCTCATACATAGGATTTTCAATTCCAGCCGTGCGATCTTGTTTAAAGAGAAATGGCAGTGGAATTTGAGGATTTGCAACAAATCATTGAAGATGATGAGGTTTGATAACAGGTTCTACTTGTTGGTGCCATAGAAGAAAGGTTGAATCATCAAGTTTATGAGGAATCGAATGAGGAAAAGAAGTGATAAACAAGTTGTTTTGAGCAGCCATTGTTGATCTTACTGAGCTTTGACATAAGATATTTTGAGAGAAAAGAAAGATATTATTAGCCACTAAACTCAAGGTTACAGTTTGGAATTTATAGAGTAAATAGATAATTAGGACAACTAACTCACTAGAACTAACTAGAGTAACCGATACAAGTGAAGCAGTTGAATAAATTCAACTCTTACAATACTCTAATATGGATAAGGGGAATCCAATTGTTTAATTAAAACAAATATTACTGTAATTATCAATCTTAGATAGCGGTTGACGCCAAAAATGCTATCGGGGTATATCGCATTGTGGGATGAGTACTATTATGATTTTTTTTATAGATTATATAATTCATACTAAATATGTGTAAAAACAGCTAATGCACCCTAGTGCACGAAAGCTCCTCGCTATGAGAAGGTATGGAGAAGGGTCATTGTATGCAACCTTATCCTTGCATATGCAAAGAGGCTGTTTTTGGATTTGAAACCATAACCAATTGGTCACCAAGGCACAACTTTACCATCGTATCAGGGCTCGCCCATTGCATGCTAAATATGTATTAAAAAAAAACTAAAACTACGTACCCCATTGCTTGGAGGCTCCACGCTATGCTAAATAAGTATAAATGCTAAAAAATTAAAATAAAAAACTCAAATCTTGACATGTTCATAATTAACAAGAAGTTGTTGGTCTTAGCTCTTAAGCAAACATACAAATATATAGTAACAAAGGATGCCATGACTAACCAAAGAGAGAGAGAGAGAGAAAAGGAGTGAATGAGTTTGGGTTTTGCGAGATAGATGACCAAGAAAAGATCTCAGAGACTCAGACTAGTGAGACAATAAATAGAGAACATAGACTGATAGAACAAGAGTACAATGAGAACAAGGAAAAACAGGGGAAAAAACTATGTAGAGAGACACAAATACAGAAAACAGAAATCGATAAATAAGAGAACAATGAGAACATGATTACAAGAGAAACCTGAAAAAAAAACTGAATTAGAGAGAAGGAAAAAAGCTGCTAGATTGGTTGCCACGTGGTCACTGTAGGGTCACATAGGGATCATGCAGTAGTCACAACTCACTAGGTAGGAGAGGTGACAAGTGAAGCATGCTAGTTATGAACTTTGGAAGGGTTTTCTACAAGATGAAACATGCTTTTACCCAAAATCCCAAAAACAACCTTAATAAAATGTCCATCAATGTATATTTTCGTTACTGTTCTCAGTATTTTTGACACTGTTAGCATAGCAGTACTGTAGTGCTGTGAAATGCTGCTATCTGCTATGGATGCCTACAGTAAAGTGCAATGCATTGCATATAGTGACCTGCGGCCACAGCCACTATAGTGTGCTATTGACAACTATGGTACATACAAAAAGAGAGAAGGATAAAAAACTCACCCTTAAATACTGGAAAAGAGAGTGGAAAAGAATTTGAATGTGATTGAACTTTAATAGTAATGAAAGGTATTTTTAGAGTGGAGCATATAAAGATCTACTTTCACGAAATGGTTCTTTTACTATCTTTAGAGTGATTAAAGTGATTATTTGCAATATTTTTTTGCCACTAGGCTTATGCCATGTCCGGATAAGAGGACTTGAATATAATGAGACATATTTTTGGATGAAATGCTTAAGTATTTTCTCAACACTCAGCTTCTCTCTCTCATAAATATATATATATATATATATATCAAACTTAGCTTACAAAGGAAGCTTTTACAGAAAACTCAGAATAGAGCAGATACTAAAAATCAAAAAGAACAGTAGCCTAGTACAATAGGAATTTAATAACCTATCTTCGAACATTCCCCCTCAAGCTAGAGCATATAAATCATATGCACCAAGCTTGGAGCATAAAAATTGAATCCTAGGTCCCCTCAATGATATAGTCTAAATATCTGCAATTTGATCATTAGAGCTAATTTTTTCGGTAATAATTTCCTTAGCCAGCAACTTCTCTCGAACAAATTGGCTGTCAATTTCCATGTGTTTTGTTCTTTCATGGAATACTAGATTAGAAGCAATATGAAGTGCTGCCTGATCATCCCAATATAGTTACATCGGCATCACAATACCCAATAACATGGGTAGTTCCCTTGTCTTCATACAACAATCCCTGTTCTGGAGCCCTTTTAATGTACCTAAGAATGCGAATTACAACATTCCAATTATCAGTGTGAGGAGCCTGCATAAATTGACTAACTACCCCAACTGCAAAAGAGATGTCAAGTCTGGTGATTGTAAGATAAATGAGTTTCCCAACTAGTCTCCTATACCACTCAGGATCATTGAAGGGTTTACCCGGTTCTGCCATCAACTTTGGATTTGGGTCAATGGGACTGTCAACAAGCCTACACTCAATCATGCCTGCTTCTTTCAAGATATCCAAAGCATACTTTCTTTAAGAAATAACAATGCCTTCGTTTGATTGAGCCACCTCAATATCAAGAAAGTATTTTAGACACCCAAGGTCTTTGGTCTGAAAGTGACTGAATAGGTGCTTTTTCAGCCGACAAATTGTAGCAGCGTCATTACCTGTGATAACTATGTCATCAACATAGACAATTAGATAAATACACTTTCCTGGAGAAGTGTGACAATAGAAAACTGAATGATCTGCTTCACTGCGCTTCAATCCAAAAGTCTATACAATTTGACTAAATTTCCCAAACCATGCTCGTGGAGATTGTTTAAGACCATAGAGAGATCTACGCAATTTACAAACTAACCCACATTCCCCCTGAGCAATAAACCCAGGGGTTTGATCCATGTATATCCTTCTAGGTCACCATGTAAGAAAGCATTTTTAATACCCAATTGATGGAAAGGCCAATGGCAAATGGAAGCCATAGCAAGGAATAGACGGACCGTGGCAAGTTTGGCCACAAGAGAAAAGGTATCACCATAATCAAGACCATATATCTGTGTGTACCCTTTTGCCACCAATCGAGCCTTAAGGCGATCAACTTCACCATTAGGCCCAACCTTAATAGCATACACCCATCTACAACCAATTGTCTTCTTCCCAAGTGGTAGGGAAACTAGTTCCCATGTGCCACTGCTTTCAAGAGCCTGCATTTCAACAATCATGGCTTGTTGCCATCGAGGGTTATAAAGTGCTTCATGGATATTTTTAGGAATGGTGGGAGGTGATATGGATGAAACAAAGGAAAAGTAAGGAGATAACTAGTGATAACTCAAAAAAAAAAAAGTTGTCCGGAGGCTCCACGCTATGCGCAGGTAAGGGGGAGAGATATTGTATGCAACCTTACCCTTACATATGCAAAGAGTTTGTTTCCAAATTCGAACCCTTGACCAACAAGTCATCAAGACACAACTTTACCGCTGTGCCAGGGCTCGCCCTCAACTAGTGATAACTCAAACAATTATAAATAGGATGGGAATTTCTGGTAGATCGAATACCTTTCTTAAGAGCAATTGGCCAACCAGAGTCGTCATTAGTTGGAACTGTTGTATGTATAGCTGAAGGTGACGGACATGATGCAAAGGACTCTCCATGTGACATAGGACTAGATAACTCGATGTGGTCTCATATTGGTGAGTAGTGTGAGGTGATGAAGTGGTGCAAGGTGATGAAGAAGGCTGGAAGGGCTGGTTGGAGAGGTGGCTTGACTTGTGTCCACAATAGGGATTTCATGAACTAGAGACATTAGTGGATCAAGTGATGGGATAGGTAAAACTTGTTGGACAAAATTGAAATCTTGCATTGAAGAAGAGAAAAGGGGAGTTTCTTCAAAGGTGACATCTGCAGACATGTAGTATCCTCTAGTCTGGTGAGTAGCAACGGTACCCCTTTGGTAGACAGGAGTAGTCAAGAAAAACACATTTAATGACCTTGCAGATTGCTTGTCTCGACCTAGAGAAACATCATGAACAAAACAAGTACAACCAAAAATACGAAGACAGACATGAAATAAGGGTTCATTTGGAAAGGGAATTGAGTAAGGAATTATATTCACAAAAGATAAACAGGGCATTCTATTATTAATTAAAAATCAGGTAGTAAGGATGGCATCACCTCAATGATGAACAGGCACATTTGCACCAAGCAATAAGGTATGTGCAGTTTCAACTAAGTGCCAATTTTTCTTTCTACCATACCATTTTGTTGAGGTGTGTGAGGACATGTGGACTGATGTAAAATGCCTTGTGTGGTTAAAACAAAGAGAGATTAGAGGAGAAATATTCTTTGGCATTATCACTCCTGAGAATCTTAATTACTTTTCCAAACTGGGTCTTGATTTCATTAAAGAAAGACATGAATATAGGTAAAAGTTCAGATTGATCTTTCATTAAATAAACCTAAGTACATCTAGAGTATTCATCAATAAAGGTAAAGAAAAATATGAAACCAAAAGATGTGACATGGCTTGGACGCCAAATATCAGAGTGAATAGTGGAAATAGCATAATTACATCTTGTTTCAGTTCTATTTGGAAAAGAGGACCTAACATGTTTTCCTAAATGACATGACTGACACTACTTGAAGCTTGCTGAGATTAGGAACCATTTTCTTCGACTTTGGCAAATGTGGATGACCTAAGTGATCATGCAAAAGTTTAGGAGACGGAGATGCAAAACAAGACATAGATAGCTGGTTTCAAGATATTAGAGACCTCTGGATTCATGTCCTACGCCAATCAACCGACCTGTACCACGTTCCTGTATAACATAGGAATCAGCATCAAATGTTTCAGAACAATTTTATGATTTTGTCAGTTGACTAAGAGAAACTAAGTTGAAAGGACAATTAGGAACAAAAAGAACTGGATCCAAGTTTAAAGAGGAAATGGAGACTATACTAACTCCTTTAGAGGCGACTTTGGTGCCATTTGCTAGGGTGATTTGATGAAGAAATTTTGGAGGAAAAATAGAGGTGAATAGAGTCATTACCAGAAATATGATCCGAAGCACTTGAATCAATTACCCATGGACCTTGACTATCCACAAACTGGGAAATGCAAGCTGTTGAAGTATTCGGGCCTGAAGATGATTGAGCTTGATTGTTGGACTTCAATCAAAGGTATTCTTGATACTCCTCTTCAGAAAACTTAGGATCAAGTATTTCTAATTTGGTTACATTTGCTTTTTATCAGGCCAGCCAATTATGTAGTAGCATTTGTCTTGGGTGTGGCCCCACTTCTTACAATGTGAGCATTGAATGTCTGAATTCGTGTTTCTACAATCACCACCACCATATCCTCCACGACCCCCTCTTCCTCTAGTAGACACCATTGCTGAAGATTCAGAATGCTCAAGTGAGTTTCCAATCTTCCTTGGGGTGGGAATATGAAGAAGACATGTCATGAGGCTATCCATTGAAGGAACTTCTTGACAAGTCAGAATTTGATCGCGAATATGATCAAAATCTGGATTCATGGCACGTAAGCCAACACCATGTACAGATTGTCATGCTTTCTTTTCATTTCCTCCACTGAGTCAGCATCCAAGAACACATTTAGTTCTTTAACTGCAGATTGAATTTGAGCAACAAACAAGGTCATATCATGATCTGTTTGCTTATAAGGTGTCAACTTGGCAGCTGCATCATACAATCTCTGAATGTCATTAGCATATATCTTTTGGGCCTTTTTCCAAAAAGAGCAACAGGTTTTGAAGGACCTCAAGGTTCCTAAGATATCTGGCTCCACAGACTGCCACAACAAGGCAGAGCTGGAAGTCAAGCCTTGTCCATTGTTCCTGACTTTCTGCCGGTACTTCAGTGAACTCTTTCTCCAAGTGGTCTTGATGCCCTTGGCCAAGGAACCACAGTTCCACATATTTAGACCAGGACAAATAATTTTTACTACCACTCAACTTCTTTGAGGTTATGATAGGTGTCCCAGAGAAAGAAACTGTGGGACCAACAGAAGTTGTAGAAGAGGTTTTAGAGGCCATCGTATAACAAGGAGGAGCTGTGCAAACCAAGACGTAGACCTCGCACTAACAGAACCTTCACGAAAGGTTCCAATGTCAGAACCCAACACTACTGATACAGATAATGGAGATCCAGGACCAGATCTAGGTCCAGGGAGATCCACGAGTTGTTCTGTACTGTCGCGGCAAGTTTCCAACAAGGACTAAAACAAAATTCACTGATTTATCAGCGAGCAAACAAAATTTTTGTTAATTTATCAAGGACTAAAACAAAATATGAAGGACCAAAAACAAAATTGTTTTATTGGGGGCTCAACGCAAAACAAAAATTTATCAGGAACCAAACGCAAAAATCAGGTATTTATTGGGGATAACAAACATATTTAAGCCTATTTTATAATCATAAGTTCACCCTTGTGCCAGTTTTGTAAATGTTGCATGAGATGTTTAATTGCCTATATATGAAATTTAAACATTTAGGAATGTAAATAGTATGGTGCTTGGCATGATGGCATCAAATACTGTACTGCTTAAAATAACAGACTTTTACCCTAACTAAAGGATTATGGAACGCAGAATTCTGGTTGGGGCAATGACGCAACCACTTATAGATAACTTTTATTTTAACCTGTTATCAATAGCGGCGCTATTGCGGGCAATAGCGGAATAGCGGTGCGGTGCGGCGACCGACTGCAACAGACCGCACCGCAACAGGGAAAATGAGAAAGCGGCGATAGCGGCCGCTATCGCGGGTGGGTGTGGCAGAAAAAGCGGATGCGGAGCAGCGTGTTGAGGAAGCTGAGGAAGACGAAACGGAACGAGGCCCGTGGAGGAAGAAGACGAAGCGAAATCGAGGTCGCTGAGGTGCCGTTCCGCTATTGGTCAAGCTCGTAAATGGTCAAACAAAAGCATCGTGCACTACTGCACTCGTGCCGTGCCGTTTTTTTATTGGTGCCGCTATTAAAATGTGAAGTAAATATTGGCTGGTAATTACTAATTAGTAATTTAGTATTTATAAAAATTCTCCCAGGTCCCCAGCGTCGTTTCTCCTCCCGTAATTATATTGGTGCCGTAATTATATTGGTGCTGCTACTGCCTACTAGTAAATAAGTTATAAGTCTAATATAAAAGCTCTCCTTTTTTTAAAGACAGAAACCCTCTTTTATAATATTTGATAAACACACAGACTATCTTAAACAAGAACAGGCCATACTTTCACTCTTTTAGAAAGACAGTAACTCTAAGATACTCTCCTCTCCTCTTACAAACCAAACCTACGTCACCTTAGCCATTTCACTTCACTGTTACTATTACTTTTTGAGAAAATAGGTTATACACTTTAATTTTTCATTTTTCATGTTTGACATTAAGTATGTGTCAGTTACTGAGTTTGTTTTAGTCCTCTATGTTTGATATTTATGTCATATTTTTTTTTTGGGTATATTATGTTTGATATTTTAGTCCTCTATGTTTGATATTTATATAATTCAGAATTCAGATTTCAGAATAATATTCACTTATGTACTTCGTTGTAGCGGTGTAGCGCTACCCGCTATAGCGCTATAGTACTTTTTAGGGGTGGCCGCTACGCGCCGCTATCCGAGATTAATAAGTATGATTTTAACTAATTTTTATGAATATAAAGATAAATCTGATATCTGTACAAATACAACATAGAGACTGTAATTGTTTATAAAAATATTGCAAGTATTACTTAATTCATTGCAAAACAGACTCCTAATGGTTGGAGAGACAGCTTCTGAATTAGATCTTTTTAAGTTGGATAGGTAGAATTAGATGTAGTCACATCAGAATTTATGTATTATTTGTGCTGAGGTTATGGTGAAAGTAGCATTATTCTAGTTTATCTGCCAATTCTATGTAACAAATCTAGCATTTATAAAAAAATTACAGTTTTAACTAACATGCAGGTCAAAGTTTACATGACAAGTATAATGATTTTTATTCAAAAGTTCTGCTCATCTCAAAGGTATTTCCTGATCGAATATTTGTTTTTAGGTTTACTTATTTTTTTTTTGCAGAGGCTGATAAGATACTGATATGGTGGTGTGATGCAGGTTTTAACATATTTAATTCTGCTTATCTGGTTTTGGAGTATTCCTGTCTCTAGCATATCTCAACAACTTGTGCAACCATTTGGTAATGGAATTATGATTAATTCATTAATTTTACTAGATTATGTTACAAACTCTCGCTCATTTGGATTGGATTGCGGGAGATATAAGGTTGGTTGGGTGGTTGGGAAAAAGTTTGAAGAGGGGAAGGAGGGAGAGGTCGTGGGTTCGAATCCCTTCATTAACAAAATCACTAACATTTAACAACTAACTTTGGCCGATAAAAAAAAAAAAAATTTGGATTGGACTGCTGGGTTGCTTGCTGTACAAAAATTTGCCTCGTATTTTTTTTTTTTTTTATTCGGATATTTGTATTTTACTATACTTACTAGTTGAAAATGTTAACTTTTACCATTTAGTTACCTTACCTTTCGTTTTAGCTATATGCTATAGATATAGTTTTTCTATTGGCTATAATTATGGAAGTTAGGTTTACTTTCAATTATAGATACAGACACAAAATGAATTGTAGTTAGGTTTTTTTTTTTAAAATTTGATACCAATATTTTTTTTGACCGAAACTTATCTGGGGAAAGATAGTTAAACAAGACCTAATGGAGTAGGAAATAGATTGGCGGACGGTATGTTTTAGGACGAAGTGGAGAAAAGCAATAAGTTGGGTGGAGGGTTAAACCCATTAGTAGTTCTATGTTCCAGTCGTTCCCTTGTTTTAGTTCTTTTTCTCTTCATTTCTCCCCTCTTCCTTTCACCCCTCTTTTATTTTAGCTTTTTTTTTCCCTTCTTTTTTTGTCTTATTTCCACTTTTTTCTTCCCCTCTCCCTTTCTCTTTCTTGGTCTTATTTCCAATCTATCATTGGGTTCATCTACCACCGACTCCAATTAACTTGGGTTAAAGGTGCCGTTGATGTTGATGTTGTTGATACCATTTTTTTAAAATATAAAAGAATGTAATTTTTATTTCAATTAATGTGCTTAAAACCATGTGCTGCATGGAAAAAATACACTAGGTTTTCCAAACAAGGACCTAGGAGACAAATGCATTTCTCATTGCTTCTTATTAATGGTTTATTTTACATTATTTTGCAGGGAGATTATTATCTTGGAGGACTGGAGGGGTTCAAAATAACAATATTATGGTAAGCAATTGCTGGTATCTTTCCTTTTTACATTTTAAACTTTGTATTGAAAAAGATATAAGATATATTAAAAGCAAATGCTACTTATTAGGTTTCAATTATTGAGGGTGTGTTTGCAAACCAGTTGTGTTGAACGCAACTGGCGTTGAAAAAAAAAAGAAGCTTCCCTTGCATTGCTTTAACTTTTGTGCCTTGGAGTGGGTTCCAATGCTTAACCAAATACACACTGAATGTGCTTCTTGCTGCTTTTTCTTTTGAATTTGGACGAGTGAGGATATATGTAGTACAGTCTCCTGATGCATGTCATGTTATAATAATAATACTAATTCAAATGTATGTGGTGAATTTAACAAACTTAGTGGGTCAGTTGAAGGACTGGAGTTTTCTATTAAGAAAGAGATACCAGTAGCACATGATCTAATTCTTGGTTGAAGTTTATTAGGAATCATAAAGTTTTGTAAGTTGCATTCCTTATTTAATATGTCCCAACTCAGGATTTTGTTGTCTCCAATAAATTTTGACCAATAGTAGAAGGTGTGTAGGTTAGAAAATGTGTTAACACTCTTCAAAAGAAAATAAGAAATCGTGCCCTCTCGATTTTGAGAGATAATTTTGAATTGGTGTCTTGCTTGAGTACTTAAATAAATTGTTGAGCCAATATGCTTATCCAAAGCACTGAAGCAAGTTTAACTTGCAATCAGGCTACATTAAGTCCTTCACCTCTCAGTTTTTACTCTTAGGACCCATTTGTTTGTGTTTTTTTTTGTAATAAAATAAGTAGTTTTATGCTTTTTCAATGTGTTTATCTAAACTGTATAAAAAAACAGTTTTGTGATTTTTTTAAGAAGCAAATCCTATCTGTTTATTAAAAAAATCACTTTTTAAAGTTTAAACAAACTAGCCCTTAATCTTCAAGTGCAAATTGGTAAATTTTCATACTACAGTGCACTCTACTGTTTTTTCCCCCATTAAATAATGTATAGTATAAATAGATGAATAAATAAATACATATGAAGCATCTAGCAGTTTAAGAATGTTGTTCCAACTGTTTTATATATCATTGCAGGTTGGGATAATACCTTGGCTGATAGTGTCTACCAGGGTTAGCAGATTTATTTGTAGACTCACCTATGGCAAATAGATTGTGATGATCTTCATCTAGAATGACATAAAATTGCTAGCTGCTTGGATTGGTATGCTGCATTTAAAGTGGAAGGGACAAGACTATAGTGTAAATTTGTACACCTTGAAATTCGTTCTTTCGCTCCATGTCTGGTTGATAAGTTTTTAGAGTTCCATTTTATTTTTAGTACAGACGTGTAAGATCCAATCTGCATATGCAAGCAAAATTTTCATATGCTTGTAATATGATAGCATTAAGTCTCTTGCAACCCCACCCCCAGTTTTGGTCTTTATTTAAGGAAATTTGTTTTTAAATGCTTATGGATTAATCGCATTTATATATTCATTTATTTTTGGTGTTGAATAATGGTTTGTAAATTTGAGCATCTGCGATTTGTGGTTTAGACTAGAGCTATTGTGATGTGCTTCCATTATAACCTTAAGATATAGGTTTGGTGCAATTCACAATTGCGTTACAAGTATTTCATGACGTTATTTGTGTACAGATACAATATAAAATACTAGGATATAATCTTATTTTAAACTATAACGATCTGTATAATTTCCAAGTAAATACTAAGCTTGTGGAAGAAATAAATAAATAAATTTGGAGAAATACTGTACACATTGCACATAATCGTGATAAATTATGCTATTTACTTTTTAAAATGGATAATTATATCTAAACGAGGGAAGAAAATCAAAACAGGAGTTTACTTTATCTCGTCTTATTCTTTGTAGTTGTACGGATCACTGTATTGTTGGATATTAAGCAAGGTGTTTGTGGTTGAGTTTGGTTTAATTTTTCATCAAAGAATCATCCAAATTAAACTTATAAAACATGCTAAAATTCAAACTAAACTAAATATTTTATGATTTTGTTTTGTTCGATTTTTGTGATTTTAAATAAAATATTATTTCATTAAAAATTATATACTATTTTTTCATCTTTTAAATTAAATTGTAAGAAAATTGTTAATAACAATTTATGAAACTTATTAATATGTTAAATTTTTTATGGCAAATTTTTATCTATTTTAAATCAAATATCTTAAAAAATTGTCTAAAAAACAAAGTGATATATATTGTATAAGTTTCATATACATAATACTATAAAACAATACGAAACTCAAATGATATATATATAAAACATATAACACTAAAATAATATAAGTGTTATGATTTGGTTTGGTTTCAAAAACATAAATTATAAACCGAATCAAACCAATTGATTTAAAAAAAATTCACTCAAATAAATAAATAAATAAGTCAATTTCTTTTGATTTTTGTTCTTTTATACCAATTTTGGCTTTTATTATAGATCGATTTAGATTTGAGCACTTAATATTTTTGATTGTGAGAAAAATTATTGGATAGTCTAAAATTAATTATTATGTTCTCAATTTATCTATATAACCTCAAGTAACGTGGTGGTTTGATAGTATCTAATAATTTTTCGTGGTTGGGGATTTGATTTTTGGGTTTGTGTATATGAGAAACATCTCTCGGGAGATGTCAGTCATGCACAAACATAATACTATTTTTTTCTCTTTCATTTTATTTCCTACCAAATAGCAAAATCGTTTCACTTTTTTCTTCTTCTTTCGTTTCTCCCTCCCCCCCCCTTAAACTAAACAGCCTATTATTGTTTTGTTTTTTTAATAATATTATTATAAAGCTTGCTTAAGTTTTCAGGTTGGACATTTGGGTGCCCACCCCACCCGAACGAGAACAACATTGTCTGGGAAAGACAGATTAAAAAAAAGCTATGATCTTAATGGTGATTTTAATTCTCTGTCTGTAAATCGTTCTTGTCAATTTTTTTTTAATATCAAACAATCTCGGGATATGGGAATGTAAGGATGCAAAAAGATTATTCAACTCTATTCCAATCATTCTAACATTAAAGCTACAAAGAAGATATAAAGATAAACTTTCATATTTTTCATTGATGCTGTAGGGCAAATGTGGAATACAATATATAGTCTAATGGTTGTCAATAATACCCATACAAGTGTCCTCATCTAATTTTAGAAAATATAAAATAAAATTCAATAATATAAAAGAATAATACTTAATTCATCTAATATTTAAATTATTTATTTGACCCTCTGGGCTCATTCTTAGCAGGGAATTTGCAGTTAGTCATTGTTATGCGAGTATTGTTATTGGCACTACCACTTTTGCTGATGACATCCCATGTGGGCGCACTTTAGCCTTATTCCAAAATTGTCATTGAGAAATTGCACAATGGAATTGTATTTCCATTGTGCAGTGGGGGATGAAAAAAAATAACAACAAAATTACATTTTCGTTGTGCTAGTTTACAATAAAATTGTGTTTTTGTTGTTAATTATTTTCCATCCCTAATAGCAAAAGAAAACATGATTCCGTTGTACACTTTCTATTTACCCCCAAATAACACAATAGATTCATGATGTCATGTGTTATTTGATTTTTCTCACAAATATGCAACAAAAGTATGATTCTGTTTTGTAATTTTATTTTCACCCACTATATAAACGAAATCATGATTCCATTGTGTGTTTTTTTTTAAAATTTAATGTATTGTGATTTAACACCATATTTATGACGGTTTAACAAGATACTAGTGCTTTGTAGAACTCAATGCAATATGAATTGTCTATTTTGTCGGTGCAATCTTGGTCATTGCTAATAATTGGCTCACGAGAGAACCATACAAGTCTATATTAAATACACCTGGCTGAGGCAGCTCATTGCATTGTCTTGATATTTCACCATTATGGATTGAAGATGGAGGAAGTCGTTGTTGTTCTGTATTACGATGGGGATGTAATATCAACTTCTAAGAGGGTATTGTTTAAATGTCCTAATGATCCTAAATTCATTAAAATTAGTGAGGGAAAGTCACTTGTTGCTATGAGAAAAGCAGTTACGGATGCCGTCGGAGGTGGAAGAAGCTTATTTAAGGTTTTTTACGATAAACCCGTATATGTAGTTGGTGATTGTGTTGAGTATGACTATATGGAGTTTAAAGACGACAATGAAGTGGGGAAAATATTTTTCATCTTTTCACAGTTTAGTTCTAAAGGTATGATCGAGTTTTATGTAATGGTTGACCGATCTCTAGAAGGAATCCCTGTCCTTTTGCGTAAACGAAGAAAACCAAGATCTACCAAAGAGATTATTGGTCTGATGTGTGGATCAATGGTGGCAACAAGCTCTAATGAAGATGATAAGTTTATGTAGTCTTGTTTTTAATTGATGAAATTTATGTTAGTTGTTATTATTTGTTTTCTAAATTTAATTGAAATTTCGTTCTTTATTACGTTACTAGGTGTGTGTTGTTTAAACATAAAAATAGGGAAAACATAAACTACCAAATATAAGTTCATAGAACATAAAAAAAAAGTACAAACAACATCATGTATAAGTCGAATACATCATAATAAAAATAATCATAATACAAAAATGACAAATGTCCTGAACAATCTCAACTACCCTTGTGACCACCTCCTTTGCCACCTTTGTTGGGTTTCTTCCTTGACAGCAGCTGCTCCTCAGTTGAGCTACATTCAGCTGTAAGACCCTCTTATGCCATCAATAAAAGCTATTGTATGGCCTAATGAATATTTGTGCCTCCATGCATAACTTCCACATCCAACATTCTTTATGTGGACACTCACATAATCTGGAATTGATCCTACATAAATATTTAACAATACAATTAGTAATTATTTTTCATTAAAAATTAAAACAAAACGATGAAAATATTGTTTGCATTACTTGATAGAAGTAAATAACACCTAGTACATAATCTGGTATTTGACCACCATCAGGTTGTGGCTAAGGCAGAGGATGAGGTTGAAGCTGTAGTTGAATACATATAAGGCTATGTGGTGGCTTTCCCTTCTGTAGCAAAATTAGGTATGGATGTGAATGCTCGTAATACCAAGGTAGGTAGTTTGTAGTGCAAGCCCATGGAGCCCCATATGGAATAGCCTCGCCCAATGTCACACATGTTGCTCCCACTCGACCTATGCCTCACAACACTTCCCATATTCAATAGGATGCTCAGATGGGTTTAAGGGAATCCTCTGTACATACTTGAACTATCTCAAAATCCTTTCCGATAGATACAATGCCATGTGTGTCCCAACTTTGATATGTAGCTAGAGTAGTATGTTTAGTCCTCAAAAGGTCTAATGCCTCTGTGTGATGCACATGGGGTCTCGACAACACAATCATTTGCAAATGATCCAACTATTGCATGGCCCCAACAACTTTGCTAGTACCCCTTAATGGAAACCACCTAGTTGCAAGTGACTTCTTGTGGTGCTTGTGGTCCTAATCCAACACCTTCTCACTACAAGGAATGGTTGACAAATGCTCAAACACTCATGCTTGTACAACATGAAATATATTTTCAGCGTCATATAATAAGTAACAAACAATTATGTATTAAATAACAATTCTTACCATTAGTAGTGTTATATAACCTTTCATTTGTAAAATATGGTATTGTCCAGCAAATGCAACAAATACGTCATAATAGCCCAAACATACAATACATTGCAACGTAGGTGTGATACAACTCATGTAACCAACTTAGAGCCACCCTATTTCATGATGACATCACAACATCTGCCTCTTAGTTTATCATATTACTAAGCTCTGACCTCAATAGACCTATGATCTCCTTCTTGGTGTAGCTTGTGTCTGTGTGATTAAGGAAATAGTTTGAGATAGGTAGATGTATAAGACATGACATATCATTGAGAGTGATGATCATCTCTTCAACTGGAAGGTTTAGGTCTCACTATGTCATCTCTTGATAAAGAAGTTGAATATCCCTTTATTCGTAAATGTGTACCACACATTATACAGGCTCTTAAGCCTTGACTTATCCACATACCCCTTCACTGTCGCCTAGGTAGGGTAAGGCATAAATTGTCACCATGGCTGACCAACTTTAGCTCTTTTCTGGGCGGACCAAACCATATATGCCAAACTATGTGGTCCTTATAAGACCGAAGCAATGTCAAATCCATATGGCTTCCTCCAAAAAGGGACCGATGATATGGTTAGGTTGTGCCTTTGCTTCTTGCCTTATCTTAGGCTGTGCCTCTGCCTTAGGCTCTACTTCCTGTTGTTGCTACTATCACCAAACCAAATTTGAATCACAATGTGCTGACGCAGAAACATGTTGTTGCCCCCCTTTGCCTCTGCATTTGAGACATAGGCAGTGCCCTTCATGCGAGCCATATGAAAAAAATAAAATAAAATAAAAATTAGAACCATAAAAATATTAATTAAACGATAAATTAAATAATTTATTTAAAAAATTATTTTACAATGGAAATATGATTCTGTTGTGTTTCTCAACCTATAACATAACAAAATCATATTTTCATTGTGGTTTTTTTGAAAACAAGACTCTAAAAATACAATTTTGTTGTGTTATGGGTTGAGAAACACTATGGAAATGTATTTCCTTTGTGTTATTTTTTTTTGTTTTGAAAAATAACACAATGAAAATATGATTCTTTTGGGTTCTAGGTTTAGAAACACAATAAAACAATATTTGTGTTGTGTTATGTTTCAAAACAAAAAAAAAAAACACAACAAAAGTATGAATGTTCAAAAACACAATGCAATTGTACTTTCATTGTGTATAAAAAACCAAAAATAAAACTCTACCAGTGACCACCACAGAGGGAAAGGAAATGAGAAATGAGAGGGAAATTTAGGCACAAGGGAGAGAGTTGAACTGAGAAGGGTTGGGGAAGAGGGAAAGGAGTTGGGCACAAGGGTTGGGGAAAATGGAAAGGGAGGGAAAGACGTATGCAAGGGGAAGAAAGAAGAATAGGGGAGAGAGAGAGAGATGTTGGAGGGAAGGGGAAAGGGTGGTGAGAAGAATGGAGAAGAGGGAAGGGAAAAAGGTAGGGTGGGGAAAAGACAAAGGAGGACATTTTGGTCTATTCTCACTTCTTTTCAAAAAGTGATAGTAGGAATAGTAAATATGGTAATGCCAATTGTAGCTCCCTTATCACGATTTGTGGTGGAGTGGAACACCTATCATACATGGGCCAAACCACAATCTAGCACTACTCTGAGACACTTAGAATTGGAGATTGGTAAAATGCATGGCTTATAAGCAGGGCTGGTCCTGACATTTAATGAGTCCAAGGAGAAATAATAGATATGGACACTTTAATTACAAGTATTGTAGAAGTCCCTTAAATTTAAAAAAAAATAATTTTTTAATCCCTCCTATGCTAAAAAGTCACCAGAAATCGTGTATTCAAATTGCAAAAATCAATAAGGAGGAACTAAAAAGAGCATTTTTTTTTTTAAATTGAGAGACTAACTTAAAAAGTTTAAATTTAGGGAACCAAAAACTACAATGGTCGAGATTTTAAGGATAAAAAACATAATTAAGTCCATTGTAAAATATAAACATATGTCCCATAAAAAAAATAAACATGTAATTTCATTAAAGTGATACATTTTATTACATACAAAATATTTTCTCTACTAAATAAACATACAAATAGACTTTTTTTTTTGGAAGATTTTTTTTTGTTAACTTTAATGCTTGGATAACTTGAAATTAATAATTGGAAGGTTTAAAAAAAATTCAATAAAATTAAGTTATTACCAAAGGAGTTGAAACTTTTTTCTTTCTTCCTCAAATTAAACTATTTTTTTGGGGCCATCTTCAGTCATAGGCTCTAGTTCGTCGCTACTCCAAATAGGCCTTAGGTTTAACACTATTTATAAGGAGAATAAGAAGAACATGAAAACTAGATAATAAGACATGTAAGAATGTGAGATGAGAAAATATGTGAATGTGTTAAGAATATACTGGTAATTTAATAGTTATAATAAAATCAGTTTTTTCTACAAGTATGTTTTTTGGATATCTATTTGATTTTGAAGGACGATTAAATATTAAATATGGATACCTCTTTCAAATAGAAGGTTTGTCAAATTGTGGGAGACTAATTCCTTTCATTAGATCCAACTCCATTTGTAAAAATCAAATTAAACTTCATTCTATAACTAATATTTTATCCATTTGAACAATGGAAATGTAACACCCTGAAATTTCGATAACTGAAAATATATGTTTGATGTATTTCTTGTGATTGTTTGATTATTTGATTAATTTAGATTGATTGATTTGTTGTACATTTTACCCTGGTGCAATTGCTTGGTATGTATGTTAGGTTGTGCGAAGTTTGTTTGAGTTGCGCTGAAAATTGTGTGACTTCGAGTTTAACCCAAAATCTGTTTTAGTACAATCATAATTTTGAATTGGTTAACCGTTGGATCATCTTAAAATTAAAAAGTAGGCTCCTAACCCACATATGTAACTGTTGACCGTTGAGATTGGTGAAATAACATTTGAAACGTGAGAAATTAATTTTTCATAGAAGCAGAAATTTTAAAATTGGGTCAGCTCGTCTGGGCGAATTTTGGCAGGCATTTTAGCTCACCTGGGTGAGTCAAGGCGGTGATAAATTCATACAGCAGCGTCAAAACTCAAAAAAATGGCTTTGTTCTTCCTTCAAAAGCCACCCAACCCCTCCTCTTCCTCCTCCACTAGCCATGGCCACCGGTGACCACCATGAGGCACCGCCGCTTGTTGTTGGACCATCGCACGAAGATGAACACTTTAATCAAAACGGAATCTTCAAAACTCATTTTGAAGTTTCAGTAGAGAACAGAGCCTCCAATCCTTCTTTCTTGGTTTCTTTGAGGTAACCTTAGTTTCCTTTGTCATCTCCTAGCTAGTTTAAGCTTTTCTTAGTGTCTCTTGCGTTTTGGGTACCGTTGTGGGAGTTTTACCACTTCCTTTGAAAACCCTTTGAAAATGAGATGTTGTAAGATTCTCCTTTTTATGAAATAGATGTTATTTCTGTGATCTTTGTTGAGCCCCAGTCACATTGGTGTGATCGGAATTTCAAACTGATATTTTTTGATGTGGACTTCTAAAACACCCTTATAGCCCTTTTTGATTTGAGTCGGTATTTGACCCCAAATGTTAATTTTGACCTTACCTTTGAAATCTATACTAAATAAATTATCTTCGATTTGGTATATAGAGATCTGCGTTCGGACAAGCACGCGTATTGAAGGATCTCAAAACATCACTGCGAGGTTTTAATAGGAGAACTCCTAGTTAGGTAAGGGGAGTTTATTATTCAGTTATAGTTTTGGTACTATAGTTGGGGGCCAGGGAGTCCAACTATGAGGATATCTGCCTGTCCCTGTTGTGTGTGGGTTTTCAAGAAATACTATGTTTTAAACTAATGGGATGCAATATATTTATTATTGATGTATGTTTGTTCCTGTGTGTCCTCATTTTCAAAAAAAACTGTGTTTTTAACTAATGAGATGCGATGAATAGGCTTGTTGATGGATAAAACTATGAATGATGTTGTTGTTGTAATGATTGGATTTTTGTAAAAAGTCTTAATTACAGAGGAGACTCTGCCCAAAATTTTATAATGCGTCATCCTATTTAATTCTTTATTAAATTTTTAAATGACATAAAAGTGTGTTTCTATATTGTAGTCCTCCTCTTTAATTTAGAATTTTCCTAAAATATCAGTCTCGTGGTAATATGGATTGTGAATGAATGAGATGATGTTGAAATGAGATAATGTGATTGGGTTGATGATGATGTAATGAGGTAATGTTGATATAGTTGATGATGTTGAATAATGATGTTTATGATGATGATATTGAAATAAAATGATGTTGATGTTGTTAATGATATTGAAATTGAGATGTTATTGATGTGGTTGGTGATGTTTAAATGAGATAATCATGATGTGGTTGACGATGTTCAAATGAGATGATGTTGATGTAGTTGATGATGTTGAAATGAGATGAGTTTTATATGTATGATGATGATATTGAGATGACGTGATGTGGATGTTGATAATGACATTGATGAGAGATAATATTGATGTTAACAATATCATTGTATGATGTGAATATACATGGACACCCATGAGGGGTGCATGACTGGTTATCCTTGTGGGGAAGGATTTGTTCCTAGCTAGGTCATGCATTGATGGTTCCCATGGTTGTCATTGTATGATGTGAATATACATGGATACCCATGGGGGGTGCATGACTGGTTATCCTTGCAGGGAAGGATTTGTTCCTAGCCAGGTTATCCATTGATGGTGCCCATGGTGGTATGCTGTGTATGTACATATGGGGTACAGTGACCGGTTGGTTATCCTTGCGGGGAAGGATTTGTTCCTAGCTAGGGTCAGTGCATCGGTGAACCCACATTGGTGTGCTATGTATGTACATGGCCATGGTCATGCATTGATGGTGCCCACGTTTCATACTTCATATTACATTGATGGAGATAGAATGAATGCATGCGCGTACCTGTGGATTTCTGTGGGCTGAAAACATAGGTACTAAGGGGCCGTCAAGTTAGGAATTCTCGTGCGCCACTGGTTGATCACTGTGGAAGCGGGGGGTGGCCTGTGCACGATAGGGTGACCCTGATAGGCGATGAATCATTTTCCTGTGAGAGACTATTTCCCTGGATATGGTACCACATTGCATGGTTAGAGTGGAACAAGGTGCATGCATCATTCTGAGTATGATTGTTTGAGTTGTGAAATGAACTGGATGATTGGTTTGTTGGGTGTGTATTGGACTTATGGATTTTTGGTAATGATTGTGGTTGTTAATATTGTTTCCTTTCCAATTGTTGTTATCTGATGCTTGCTGGTTTTATATAATAAACTCACCCTTGCTTTTGTTGTACCGTGTGGTTGGTACTTGTGATGATCGTGAACTTTCATTCGTGTGAGTAGATGAGCAACATTATGTGACTCTGGAGAGATTTTCTTCTTGGTTGGAGTCGCTGAACCGACGTGATAACATTGGAACTCTTTTTGGAAAAGAGTTGTGTTTTGTTAATCAACTCTTTCTTAGTTAGTCTCTTGATTCTTTTTGTTGGTCATGTAATTCCAGACATAAATATTTGTAAATACAACTAGATTATGTCCTAACATGTGAATGATATGTAATGTTTTAAATGTACATCCATATGTATTTGTTCCGTTGAATGATAATTGTATTATCACAAAAAATTTAGTACCATTTTCATAATCAAATTAATGGAGTTTTAATTAAAATTGAAATTCACACGATTAGAGTTAGTGATATTGTAGCGACGAGGTGGGTCGTTACAAGAAACATGTGTAACATTGCTAAATAGTTCTACTATATTGTATTTTTTTATAAGACTCAATTAACTAATTCATAACGTAAATTAATTTAGTCAATATTAAATCTGTTCTAAATTGATTTTTTTTCAAAAATTATCTCTAATATTAATTTCACATACTATTTTTTATTTAATTCTAATAATATCTCTCATCAATGATAAATTTATGGATTTAATTTCATTAGCTATGCATGTGAAGAGTCAAAATAAAATTGCCAAATATGAGGTAAAGATAGACTTCCAAAGAGCCTAAAATGTACTTCATCTCTCATTTATTGAACTTAGATAAATGACTTCTAATTACAAGTATTTTTGTATGAAAATAATTAATATACGAGACATTCTAAATTGATTCTTATAAAACAAACCATACAAAATATTTAATTTAGTTTTTTATTTATAAAATGGAGCTTACAAAAAGTTTTTATTTATTTATAAAAAGGACCATAAGGAGAAAGTGTTATTTTTTTACAGAAGGAGAAAGTATCTATTATTCTATAAGAGTTCAATCAATACAAGTATAAGTCTTATAAAGGGAGGCTTTAGTCTCATGATAAAGAAAAAGGTATCAAGTTCAATAAGCTTTACCTGCAGGCCCATCCTACAATGCGAGGATGCGCACTTGATCTTTCACTTAGAAGAGAAACTCTAATCATTGGAAAAACTATGTTGTTCCTTACATCGCGAATAATTGAAAACCTATGATTGTTTAGACAAGTTTTTCTATAAATACTTCTAATGGTGGCGACATGCCTTATACATACAAGTCAAATGAAACAGTTGGAAAAAGCCCAAGTCCACTTAAGGAAAGTCTAAGAAAATAATAAATGAAAATAAAAATGAAAGAATGTTCTCCATAAGCCAAAATTACCTCATGCATAAGTTCAAAATAAGCTTTTGGAAAGCTAATATGAGAAAGTTTCTACAAATTTCCTAATAGAAAAAATTTTTCATTTATTTTTTTCTTATTTTTTTGTCTTATAAGTGGTTATAGAGAAATTTATCCAAATAGATTCCTACTATATTTTGACTTGAAAGTAACACATATGTAAAAAAGCTATAGAATAAAAAACATTATCAATTCCTTATTTCATCACAAACCTTTGATACTATAACGACCCGTCACGTCGCTATTGAATTACTAACTCATAACCATGATATAAGTTCATGTTAAAAACAAAACACCCCTTTGGTTACTTGTGAAAATGGTGATAAATTTTTTTCCGAGCATATATCAACCATCATCATAGAAAATACACGTAAACTAAAAGCACTCATGAGACATTTCAAATATATACATACATAAGACATAGTTTAATTACAAGTACAAAAGATCGCGTCCCAATATATGTACATCAAGTGTTTTACAAAAGAAAGGAGAAGTAAAAAGAGTCAGGGGTGTAATTAGCAAAATAAGAGGAGTGCGTCCATAAAAAACAAGAGGTGCATCTAGCAAATGCAACTCCTGCCCAGGATCATGTCCATTGACATCCTGACAAAACTCGACGGCTCCAAATCAACACGGTCCTCTCCCAAGCACCTACGACTGCCCGTCTGCTCACACGAACCCGATTCGCAATCATCACAGGTACCAAACCACAAGGTACAACAAGGCAAATGTGAGTTCATCATATAATATAACTACAATAGATACAACAGTAGAGGGACACAATCCGGTCAGGAAACAACACGGTCATCACCATATCAATACAAACAATTCAAGCACCCATCAAGCACTTAACGTGCATGGACATACACAAACCTTTCACAAATCAACTTATAACATCTAGCATGATGCATGCTCCTGACTCAATCCTCAACATGTAATATGGTACCATCCCGGAAATAGGCCATCCCTGTGGTCCGATGATACAGTAGCTTGTCAAGGTCACTGTGTCGTGCACAGGAATCACCCCCATGGTGATCAGCCAATGGGTGCTAGAAGGAGTTCCCAACAGACGTGGCCCCCCAGTACCTCCGTACCCTACAACCAATCATCTATCCCATTTCCGTCATGCAAAAGTCATATGTTACATAGGCACCATCAATGTGTGACTCGGCTAGGAACACATCCTTTCTCGCAAGGGTAACCCGTCTTACACCCCCTATGTCTCAGCATACCGCCCCAAACGAGGGCCCATTGATGCACTGACCACGGTCCTCGCAAGGTTTACCACCCGGTCCTAGGGGTGTTCATCAACCGATCCAAACCGATGTAAACCGCAGTGACCGAACTGAAAAACCGATAACCGAAATAACTGAAAATCGAAAAACCGAAAATCAAAAATTTTCATTGGATTGGATCGGTTTTCGGATTGACTGGTGAAAACCGATCCAATCCAAACCGATCCAATTATAAACCTTACCTTACACTTTACCTACTTGGGCCTATTCCCCATCATATTTTGTCCAATGAAAATTAGAAAATGATGTTTGTTTTTTGTCCAATTAATAACTACTTGCTCCTTATTTTGTCCAATGAAAATTAGAAAATGATGTTTGTTTTTGTCCAATGAATGTGTTTGTTTCTACTAGATACTCCTTATTTTGATAAAAATAAGTCTCATGAGTTTTATTTTTAGACTTTTTAAAAAATCGAAAACCGATCCAATCCAAACCGAAAAAAATTGGATCGGATTGGAAAAAAATTTCAAAACGAATGGATGATCAAATGACCAAACCGAAGAGATTGGATCGGATGGTTTTTTGCTTCAAAACCGATCCAATCCAGACCGCGAACACCCTTACCCGGTCCTGACATCTCACATCTATACATAGAATATAACCACGGCATCATCAATGTATGACCTGGCTAGGAACACATCCTTCCTTGCAAGGGTAACTCATCATACACCCCCGTGGGTATTTATGTATATCCAAACACATACATCATCTCAAGCCATCACATAGGCCGAGCTCAAATGCTATCAACATAATTACATACGTCACTCACAAACACATACAACCAAGTGAACCAGTGTGAAGTACGAGGTGTTCGGGTTGGCACTTAGACATACTATCTCAAGGTAAGAATCCAAACAAGGTCGGACCAAGGCGGACCAGGTCGGTCAAGGCCAGTAGAACTCGGACAAGATCGGTAAGGGTCAGTCATAAGGGGTATAGTGTGGACAAAGATGTTGATTTTAAAGGAAGCTGCAAGAAGATTGAAGCAATGATGAAGGCTTGAAGTTTTAGCTTTTTACATGCCCAATCATTTGAAGACATTTATAATTTTTCTAAGTGGTTCAAGTGCATTGCCTTGTAATCTTTCATTTGCATTTGCATTCTCATTATCATGCATATATGGGTTTTGGTTAAAATCTCAAAGCAATCCAATGTTTATATAAAAATTTAAGTTCTCATGGCTAAGTCTTTGAAAAATGAAAACTTACTATTTTAATTGATTACACAAACATTTTAATCAATTAAAGACATTCATACTATTTCTGAAAAAGCCTAGAAGAACAGTTTAATCGATTACAAGCTTCTCGTAATCGATTATATAGTGTTTTATGAAAATCATGCATCACTGGAATAATCGATTATCTTGTTATGTAATCGATTATCTTAATTCATTTGTCATGATGCATTTCTGGTATAATCGATTACCATATTCTGTAATCGATTACACAGGTCATTTTTGTGTTTGAGCTTTACTGGTTTAATCGATTACGGTATGGTTAATCGATTATCTTGTTCATGAATACATTTCCAGGAAGCTCAAGAACATTTTAATTGATTATGTTATAATTTAATCGATTACATATGAGTAAATAATCGATTACCTTGTCGTTTTAATCGATTATTGTCAGTTAAATCAGTTTTTTAAAAGCTTTGTGTGACTTATCTTTATAAATAGACTTGGAGTGAATTGTTCTGAGTGAACTTAAGCATTTGTGTGAATCACTAAGAAGAGAGAAATATTTTTCAAGAGTCAAAATCCTGATTTGTTCTAAGAGTGAAAATCCTCTCATGAGATCAAGAGAGTTGAGTTTTGAGATAAAGTATTAAAGAAAAGAAGAGATTTCAAGAGTTTTGCTTCTGAGCTTTGGTGTGCATTCAACCTGACTAATTAGTAACATTCTCATTTATTCCTTCATTTGAAGGATCACAGGTTGTATCTCTTGAATCTTTCTTTAGAGTTTTTCTTTGTATTAAGAATTTTGTTGGTGTATATCTTTGATTCTTTAGAGCTGTTGTCTAGGGAAGGGTTCTCTAGAGGGAAGATCAGAGAAGGGTTCTCTGGGTCTTGATCACTTGAAGTCTATAGGATTTAGATTTCTGCTTCTTTATCTAGTGTTGATAAAGGTGGTCTTTGTAAAATTGCTTGTAAAGATTCTTTGATATAGTGATAACTCTAACCTAGTGTGGGTTGGAAGTAACTGGATGTAGCCTCCAAGGTTGAGAGGTGAACCAGTATAAATTGCATTGTCTCTTGTTTCAAATTCTGTATGTTTCTTTGCTTGTCTTTGTGAAATCAAAATATTATTATCAAAGAAACTATTTCTGTCATTGCATGCATATCAAAGGTTGATCTTGATTGAAGAAAGATTTCTGGATTTTCAAAAAGTGAACAAGTGATACGATCCAAGATTTTAATTCCGCAATTTGTTTTAGAAAGTTTTAAATATTAGTTTTGAACCAATTCACCATCCCTCTTGGTTTATTTGCAGTATATTCATTGTATTTTCAAAGGGAAGGCAAGAGTAGCAAGAACGGATGAGGTCGGGGGAGGTCGGTTGGGTTTGGTAAGGATTCGCCAAAGGCGGTCAAGGGGGTCCTTAGGTTTCCTTATAAGTCCCAAGAACGGTTTCAGCACTATGTAATCGATTGCTTAAGCACTGTAATCGACTATAACCGATAGCGCTTGTAAGATCCCGGTGGCTCTCTTCCCGAGGAGACACTAGCTCCTCCGAGTTAGAAAATCCGATGGCTCTTTTTCTGAGAAGACACGAGCTCATCCGGGTTAGAGAACCCGATGGCTCTTTTCCCGAGAAACTCCGAGGTCATCCGAGTTAACAACTCGGTAACTTTCACCTTCCCTCTTGTGAAGTAACTTGAGCTTTACAGCTCTTAAATAACACTCCGGGTAAGGAACTCGACACCTCTTAAAGAAAAAGAAGTGAGTCCTAAAAAATCTTAAGGGAACAACCCCGGGTAAGTAACCCAGTATACAAACGTCCGCAAACGAAGACTAAGTTGCGTCCTGCATGCATGCATGCCACGTAACCTGCTTAACTCGGCCTACCCATCCCAGTAGCCGACGTCAAAACACAAGGGTTGATGTCTATGTGTAACACGGCCAACCCATCCTGGTACTCATCACCTTCACGAACACTTCCGCAAGTGTGTTAGAAACTTTTCAGCCTCAAAATGCCAACTTCACACACATGCACGAGGGGTTCTTAAAACCCTTACTCCCCACAAGAACATCATTGACTCTTCATCCCAGAACATCAAACATCAACACAAAACGACATTCAACAGATTAAGGCATAACACATCTCATTCATAAAAGACATAGCTTTTCTGGAAAACATCACACACACACACACACACACACCAGGGACATGCAGTTATCATTAGGGTTGGACTCCCTGGCCCCCAAACCATGGTATCTAAGGCTATTACAAAACACGATAAACTCCCCTTACCTAACCAGGAGTTCGCTCATGAGCTTCACGGCAGTTTGTTTCTTAACTTCTGCTTCAACCACGAAGTTCTGCTTGGTGTTGGGACTCCGCAGCAGCTACGGTGGTTCTCGTAGGTTGAAGGTAACAAGGAAGGGGTATGGAACGAAAGGGTTCTGAGTGAGTTTTCGAGAGAGAACAGAGAAAAGAGAGGAAATCACAAGGAAGAAGAAAGGGAAAAGCACTCTCTGCTGCTTATAAACACGATTGACAATGCATGCTCACTAACATGTACGACCAGCAACCACAGACAACAGAGTTGACTTACGTTCAATAGCTATCAAGCATGCATACCAAGGCAAAAGGACTTCAAACAATAGTTTATAAATAAAACAAATAATCAATCAACATAACACATGTAATTAATCACCATATCACACACTAAACGTCCAGATTAACAACTAAAAAAACCCGGGTTGTTACAGATACAACATTAACAAACTAAACATTCATGTAATTAAGTAATATCAAAATACATTAGTTTAAAATAACCATAGCAAGAAGGCTAAACAAATTTGATGACTAACAAACATACAAATGGTTTATTTGTTGTATTTGAAATGTGAAAATGTTTAATGATGCATATAAATAATTACAAATAGAATTAAGGAGTAACACATAAAAGGTTGATATAATCTAAATTAAGTAGGTTTCTTGAGAGATGATTTGACAAAACTATTTACAGATTGGTAAAAGCCAAAATTTTGATAAGGTTTACTATTTCTTTGTCACTTTTTTTTTGGATTTTGTTTTTAGTTTCTAATCAAAATTTTGTTCGGCCTAAGTTTCTAAACATTTTTTCATTAGCATTTTTAGTTCTTACTTTCAAGTAATAACTTTAACTAATGACATAATAGTAATTATGACTAATGAGTGACTTGTCATATCATCAAGGAATTTAATGAGATAACCACATATTTTTTAATCTTTCACCCGTTTAGAACTAATGATGACACTAAACTAGTTGATGAAGGATTAAATATACACTTTACAAAAAATCACTTGTATCTATCCTATTAGACTCCTTGATACGGTAAGTTATGGGTAGCTAACATCATAAATTAATGTTATTACTTGACAATAGGAAGTTAGGCACTACAAATAGTAATAAAGAAAAAGTTCAAGGACTTTGATAGGTAAAAAAGTTGATGGATTAAAAGTAAAAATGTAAAAAAAAGTTTAAGAATCAAAATGATAGTAGACCTTGGTAACTATTTATTTTTAATAGCCTATAACACATATGCTTCAACTATAAGTGTTCACTTGACTTTTGCATCACTATCACCCTTTACATTGTGTAGCCGAAAAATGTGTTTGTGTGTTGTACATATTTTTACAAGGTTTCTTTTCGCACACCCATTTTTCTATCGTCACCATTTTTATCTTTTGTAATAATACCAAAATACTTTAGTCTCTTCACACCCATGCATTTAAAATTAAAAATCATTCTCCCTCTCCCCCTCTCATTCCTCCTATTCACCCTCCACTCTCATCTCTACCTCTCCCTTTTCTGTCTACCCCTCTCTACATCTTCTCATTTTTCTCTTTTCTTTCTCTCAAACCATCTTGGTTCATCTTAGTTATTTTATTTTATTTTTCTTCTGCTTTTCGCATATTTTACAGAATCTAGGTGCTAGAAGCAATTGCCTACATCATTGCAGAATTCAATAATTTTTGGTTGGACCTATTCTTTTAGGCTAGGCTCATATCTTTAGTAGGGTTCTGCTTCCTACACCAGCCATTTTTCCAATACACCCAGTATGTACAGTGTAATATCGATTTTGCCCTTCTCGTAATCCGTAAGGTTCTTACGGATTTGCAAGTACGAGTTACAATTTTTTAAAATGATTTTCAAAATAGTGCCCCAAGCAAGTGTCAAACCCGTGACCTTTCGATTACAAGCACAATGCTCTAACCAACTAAGCTACTAGACCATTCATGTTAAAGGCTAATTAATATTGCTATATATAAAATTACAAATTTTAATGCATATTAATACACATAAATTTATATAATAATTTTTATAACAATTAATTTTTATCTAATAATATATTTTTTTACATATATAAATTCTAAAGTATATGAACATATGATTTTATAAAATTAAAATTTCTAATGTATATGAACCTAATACTTCTTATTCAAACCTACGATTTTTAATTAAACCATGATTTTTATTTTAAATTTATTGTTCTAAAAATGCATATATTTTTTATTCATTACGGGTGGCCGTGTGAACCTTATGGATTCGTAATCCATAAAGGTTCTTACGGATTGCGAATCTATAAGAACCTTTACAGATTATAAATAGTGTAAAATCAGAATTTCATTGTTCATGCTAGGTGTATTGAAAGAAAGACTGGTGTAGAAAGCATTACCCTCTTTAGTATCTCTCAACCAGCCTGCTAGGATTTTGTTTTCTTTTTCTTTCTGGAACTAGCCTACTAGGTGATACCAGAAAAGGATATTTATTTATTTTGACAAAAAAGGTAGAAACTGTATACATGTTTCCTACAATATCCTTTCATCGAACGGTCAGAGATCCAAACAGTAGAACAAATTCGTCATTAATCTCAAATCCAGCACCTATATTCTCTAGTAACTAGTAACTAGTAACCCAGGACGAGAAAGAAAAACCTGAATAAATTCGAAATCGAGTAAAGCAAGAAAAAAAGAAAAAAAAACGAAACGTGAAAACGGAAAAAGGGGTTTGCAGTATTCCACCCACACTCACGCAGAAGCAGAAGCGCAAGCGCGTGTAACCCTAGTTAGGGTTTGCAAGCCGATTTGGGATTTGCCTTTCGCGTGATTGCAGCGCTGGATCCGTACCGTGTTCCTCCGTATACGGAAGCGCCTTTTGCTCGATCCTTCCCCGATCTCGGAAGTATGTACGGTCCCCGAGGGTATGTCAACGCACCTTCATATTTCTCCTTCTTTATTCCTTTTCCCTCCAATTGTTTCTTTTCCATTTTCTCAATTTCTGGGGTTTGGTTTCTGTGCGGTGATGCTTGTAATTAGAAATCGCGTGTCCGTCTAAATTGGTTCGAAATTAACATTTAATTAGGTTCGTGTGTAACAAATTGGGGTCGATTATTGTATGAATATGTGTTTAATTTTTTCATTTGAGTCATTTGGGCCTGGAAAATGCTTTCTGATCTTTTCCCCCCTTTAAGATTGTGTATTTGGAATAATTTATTGATTATATCCTATGTCGTGATGAGGTTTTTACATATTTTCTCAGCTATTTCCAATGAATATGGCTGAGAAACTAGGGTTGTACTATGTCGTTACGCACACGCCTAAGCTTTTACTTTATTTTTGATTCTTTAATTAATTAATCTTTTTAGTTGTGTCAGTGAAGCATTAAGTATATTGCTCCAATATTATTGACCTTGAGCTGCATCGTTTGTAATTTGTATGATTTTTTTTTTCTGTTTTATTTTGTTTATATATGTTCGGCTTGATGGATTGTGTCTTGGATAGATTATATGGTTGTGGTCCATCTGTGATACTCTCTGTTGTTATAGGTGGTCTGGTTGATATGTTTTTTTTTTCCTTCATATTGTTTGGTTGTGGGAGTTGTGATGAATATGATAGATTTATGAGAATAGGAATTAAAATTAAGTGTCAGGGAAAAACAGGGTTGGGTTTGGCTTTATTAACATATGTTGAGTGGGGGATTTTTTTTTTTTGGGTATGGAAATTTGAAGGGCAATGTTGGGAAGCGGGGGGGGTTTCGGACGGGTACGAGGTTGGCTCAAAGAGGCAAAGAATGATGGAATCCAATCCATACTTCGCAGTGAGCAGCGGAACAGGCAACTTACCTTATGGGTATGCTGGTGGCTTCCAGCCCCCTCCTTTTCCCGTGGTTCGTCTCAGGGGGCTTCCATTCAACTGCACTGACATTGACATCTTGAAGTTCTTTGCCGGACTGACCATTGTTGATGTCTTACTGGTCAACAAGAGTGGACGGTTCTCAGGCGAGGCTTTCGTAGTCTTTGCAGGAGCAATGCAGGTTGAGTTTGCGTTACAGAGAGATCGCCAGAACATGGGTCGCCGATATGTGGAAGTGTTCAGGTGTAAGAAGCAGGATTATTATAACGCTGTTGCTGCTGAGATCAAGTATGAAGGAATATATGATAATGACTACCATGGTAGTAGCCCTCCACCCTCCCGGTCGAAGAGGTTCAATGATAAAGACCAAATGGAGTACACTGAAATATTGAAGATGCGCGGCCTTCCATTCCAAGTGACAAAATCTCAAATTGTTGAATTCTTTAAAGATTTCAAGCTGATAGAAGATAGGGTACACATTGCGTGTCGCCCTGATGGGAAATCTACTGGAGAGGCATATGTGGAGTTTGTTTCTGCTGAGGAGGCTAAGAGGGCAATGTCCAAGGATAAAATGACCATAGGATCAAGGTATGTAGAGCTGTTTCCTTCTACACCAGATGAAGCTAGACGTGCAGAGTCAAGATCAAGGCAGTAATTGTAGCATTTTACCATGTTTGTTTTAGGTCTTTTACCTTGTTCCTTCTGGTGCCTACTATAATGTTTTGAATTTAAGAATATGTACTTTATTTTTATTAGTTTGACTTGCTGTTATATTTGCATATCTGAAATGGATGCATTAATTGATTAATAGAAAGGCCCTTTGAATATATGGCTCGGTGCTATGAGAGGTGAAAATGTGTAATATTTCAAAGTTCCTTCCTTTCAGTCAGGGCAGGCTTGTCTCGATTTTAGTATTGTTTAAGCTGTGCTGGTCATGGATACTGACCCTTAATGACAATGCGCCATTTCCAAAAGTTTGATTAATTGGTATGTTTAATGGATCGGTTTTGGGGTATTTTTGGAACCCGACTTTATGTTGGGATCAAAGAACTCGATTTGGGTGTCTATCCTGTCTTGACATGAGTTGTACGGTACACGAGTGTGTGTGTTTGGTTGAGCATTAGAGATCTGCGTTCAAGGCAAAATCACATAAAAACAATGCATAGGCAATTATTAGTTGGTTCTAGGATCCACATCTGGCTGCAAGCAACTTGTTACCAAACAACGCTATAGTAACTATTAGTTGCTTCTTGTTTGTTGAATGTCAGGCGCTAATTTCATTTGTTACGGATAGCGTAGTGGTGTTTGTATGGTTTGATTACAAGAGTAGTTCTTATCTCTGTATGATGGGGACAGGCTTGTTGGGGAGTGCTCTCGGGCACTTATTATAGCATATATCTATGTTTGTATATTTTGAATTGATACCTGCGGGTAGCATTCGTTATGCTGTCACAGGTCTTGGTTTTCTATTAATAATATATTTAGGCTTATAAAAAAAACTCATAGTTACTTCTAGGATCCGTGTTCATGGAGAAATACAGTATAGTTGATTAGAGGAATTAGAGAAATGTTAGAAATATATTTTCTAATACACTTTTTCAAACGCATTCTCATTGGCTAAAATTGATTTGAAATGATAAAATTTTGTGGGATACACGTCATATTTTAATGACTTATTTTTTTAATTTTATAATTTTGAATAAATTTTAATGAATAATTTCTTTTTACCTTATACTTAACCTATTATTCAACACGTAGTTAGCGGGGTTAGAGAAATAGTCCTATTATTTGAATTTGAAAAGCTTGATTGCCTATTTTCATAGGGTTGAATTCATAAGAGAATACTGAAATCCATTTTCTTAACAGATATTATTCCGTACATAGCTGAGACAGATAAAATGGCCACTGTTTCATTGGGTAATTGATACCACGTGGAGACGAAGTACTGAGATCCAGCCCTTGACCTATGTAGTCACTGTTTCGTGGAAAGTTTGGGAAGGTCGTGACTATAGTGTAGTCTAATCCCTTGATTCACCACAAACTAAAACCCCTTTCATTTTTGTCATTATTCAACAGGTCACATCAAGACTAGAGAGTGGTGCGTAAGGCTTTGGTGTAGTGTTGTTTGAAATGCAGAAAGGCTTGCGCGGTCAATTGACGTCAAGTGGCTGACGAGGCAGCAAAACCTGTTTCATTGGGTTAAGCCTTCACTATGTTCGGGGTTCACTTCGCATATATTGGACTCACATTAACTTTTTGTGTTTGAAACGTGCGTTGTAAAATCAATTTTACACAATTGATTCGGATTAAAATTGTTTTTAAAGTTATGTGATTTATGTTTGTATATTTTTATTATAAAATCAAATTAGAAATAAAATTCATAATTTTTTTTATTAAACAAATAAGCTATTGAAAGTTGTTTTAAGCATCCTCTAGAGCAACAACTAAGAAAGGAGGAAAGGGATCTACAAAGCTTAAAAGAAAATCACCATGATGACCTGTATTCGCAAGACAATCCACACATCGGTTAGTCCCTCTATAAGCATGATTGAGCTTAATAGTCTAGTCTGGCAAGGCTAAATTATGGACAATGTCCCTAACTAAAGGATGCAATTGCGTGGAGTTTGAGCAGCCACTCCGGATAATGATGACAACCACAAGAGAGTCCACATCAATCATAACTCTTTGATATCTAGCCTCTCACGCCACCTTAATACCCCATTTAAGGCTCCAAATTTCAGCCCATAACGCATTTCAATTACCAAGTTTCATGGAAAATTTTGAGACAATTCCCCTGAGCATCTCTTATAAGACCACCACATGCAACTTTCCCAGAAGTTACCACCACAGAACCATCAAAATTCAGCTTGACCCACCTCTCAGGAGGAAAATCCTAGGATATAAGGAGATATGTGTTACCAGAACACGGAAAGAAAGATTTTATGAATTGGATACTTCTATCAATACGGTGAAGCTAGACATTAGCTTGATAAGTCAGCTATGATAATAGAATGCAAGAGTGATTAAAAACTAGATTATTTCTCTCCCTTCATAATTCAAACAAGGTAGGCCAAGAACCTTTTAGAGGCTTAACATCATGAAGACATAGATTAAAATCCAACCAGTCATGAAGGCCAATGGTGAAAAATTTAGCCTAAAGATTATGGGGAATAAGATCAGACCAGAATTGTAGAATTTCATCGCAATCTTGGAGGGTATTTGTATCGTCCCGGACCCACAAAATACATGTGGCCATTTACGTAGCGCTTTTGTATACGTGTCAACCCTCCATGTCAGCCCTGCTATAAAAGCACAGACATCTTCTGCTCAGCAGTCGGGCTGTTACGTCCAACAGGTTATCTTTGATGCGTTATTATTCAAATGTTATTGATAATGTTGCAACCACTTTATCACTTGACAGATATCTAATTATCTACAAGCCACCACATTATATACAAGCTACAAATTATCTATAAGATACACATTATCTGTAAGCTTAATTATCTATAACCTGCAATTATCTGTTAGCCTTTATATACAGGTTAATAATTATACACAAGGGTTGTTACACCATTGTAACAACCCCGATATTCAAGGACCCGAGGCTCCCCCTTCAAGCTATAAATACAGTTTCCATCTAACCTTTCCACACACCAAGAGACATACGCTCTCAGCACTCATTCACGGATGCTTAAGCACATATACGCTACCCCTATTCCCACTTATACTCATTCCCATACATTATTTTTTTCATAATTAATGTACTTGAGCGTCAGAGTCCTCTCCTTTGTTTTGCAGGTCCTTATTCTTAACAAGGTTGATTCATCATCTGACGTACAGGATCTGGAACCCATCTTGGTCACGTTTACCTTGATGTGTGCCACTTCCAGATTTTGGTAAGAACATTTGGCGCTCATCGTGGGGCCGCGATAAAACTTACCTTGCGGCCTCGCTTTTCTTTTGTTTCTTCACCAATGGTCAGTACATGGTCTAGTCTTAAACGCTATACCCCCTTGAAAATTCTAATCCTCCCTAGACAACCATGCCTAATACAGATACCCTCCAACAACTCTAGGCCCAAATTATAGAGATGGAACAACGTCATGAGGAGGAACTCCGAAAGCTGAAGGCTGATCGCGATCAGCTGGAGGCTCGAGTGAGAGGCCCCCAATGTGACAAACACTCAGCTTGTATAGCGATCGAGCACACTCAAGGGGAATCACACCCCTGACACACCGTCAATCCTCAGGACAGTCCTAGCTTATCACAAATATACCATAAAGGAGCGTGGACAACTCACAGACACTCGTTTTTCGATTGTATCATGGAAGTCAACCTACCTTTGGGTTGGAAATCACTCAACCTAGAGTGGTATGACGACACCACTGATCCGGATGAGCATCTAGATGCCTTTCTTACCTAGGAAAATCTCTACACCAATGACAGCGCAGTTTTGTGTCATTTGTTCCCTACGTCTCTTAAGGGAGCAGCCTTGACATGGTACAATGGACTTTCATCGAGGTCCATCGACAACTTCGACACCCTTGTCGAACACTTTAGGGTACAGTATGCCACCAGCTGGTCTCATCATATGACCTCTACTGCACTGGCTAGTCTACGACAGGCCAACAATGAATCTTTTCGGAGATTCATGGACAACTTTGGACGAATAGCCGTCCAGATCAAAAACCTCAACCCTGAAGTGGCATTGCACTACATGTTGTTAGCTCTGTGACTAGGTAAGTTTGCAGACAACCTATGCAAGAAACTCCCTTCTAGCATGGACGAGTTACGCGAACGAGCCAAGGGCTACATCCAAATGGAGGAGATGTCGAAGTTCAGGAATGAGGTATGATAAGCTGGACAGAAGAGAGACAAACATGAAGGAGCAACCAAGATCGACCCACACAGGTTAGACAAAAAGCACAAGTCGGACAAGTGCCAGCCTCTTGATAATCGATGTTGCATTGCTTCAAAACAAATAAACTACGCTAATTATGTAGCACAAGATTAACCTAGGTCGACTTAGAGATACGATCAATTTGGTTCCAACTTCAATTCATTAATAAACAGCAGGGGGATTTTTATCGAACATTTTGTAGGCAATGAACAAAAATTGCGAAAACAAACTACAATTGAAGAAAAGTGTAGAAACTGACATAATTGATAAGAGGTATTGTAAAACAGGTTAAAGAATATCAATCAAATTCACCAAATCAAGCAATGCGAATCATCATAGTTCTCTGATAATGATCTTGTTATGAAAGTTCATTCAATTTCATTAGAAGCAATTTAATCGAATTACCTCCTAAATTAATTGAAACCACAAACCTAATTGAAATATCATCCAAACAATTTGTGATTAAAATTTGAAATTAGGAAATGAATCCATAACCTAATCCATTTTCAATTCTAAACACATTCATAATCATGAAAATCGAATAGAGGATTGAAGAAGAAAATGAACTTTCACACAAAAATTGAAATACCAAACCAGAACTCAAATTCTCCTTGCTTGGACTGGATCCTTGGATTGATTGATTTTTTAGCCTTCCATCATCAATATCAGTGGAAGAGCCACAAAATTAGTTTAAGAAAATGGAAGAACAGAAATGAAATGAAGAAGAAAACTGAAGAACAATGAACAACAATTCAGAGAAAAAGATAGAGAAATTTTAATTCTGGAAACTTCTAAAAGAAACTACAAATTCTGTTTTTGCAAAATGAAGTGTAAAAATCTAACTAACTAATTGCACTAATGTATAGTGACTGAGTCAGTAGGAAAGGATGAGCCATGATTAGGCTCATCTAATCTAACTAATTACTAATTACACCAATTCGCAACCCAAAACTCGAGTGCAGAGGTTCTGACTTTCAGGGACTACTCATATTTGCCATTTGGAGTTCTGTAGAACTTGCTAGGTCCTGCACAAGGAAGATAAGTCAAGTAAGCAAAAAAATCTGAAAATAAGCAGCAATAATCAATTAAGCCCACTTGTTTGCCTAAGACAAAAAATGAGTTAGAGTGAGAAAATAAAAGTCCAAAAGAAGTCAAATAAGCTAAGAAGGATAGAAAAATATTAAACTAAACACTCAATTGCCTCTCCCAGGGGACCTAGGTATGAGCGCAAACTACCGTAACCACTTCTTCTTAAGCCGGGAATAGACAAGACCAAGTACTGTAGATACCATCGTAGTAGCGGTCAATACATTAAGGATTGCTGGGGCCTGAAAGACAAAATTGAGGAGCTTATACAAGCTAGGTACTTATCTCGGTTTGTAAAAAGACCCGATAATCACTCAGCCGAAACTAGACTTGGATGACACCGAGAAGACCAACCCAGGAATCAAGATACAGACAGGAGAAGAAACAAAGGAAATTATAGCCCAGACACGAAGGTCAACCTTCACAAGAGCAGGAAAATGAACCCGCCCATCAAATTCGAGGTGTAATCAACATCATTGCGAATAGATTTTCCCATGGAGGACTGTCTAGCCAATCCTGAAAAGGACACCTTCATGCTATCTGGCACATCAAAATTAACTGTGTCAATGTTCCACCACCATGGAGTCTCCTTCCCATTACATGGACCTCATGACCATTTTTGGTCAAGGCCCACTCTTGAGGAGCTTTATTGTCAGGTATCTAATTGTCGATGCCGACACCTCTTATTTTGCTTTAATTGGCAGGAATGAGCTTAGAGCCTTTGTCTCCATGCCTTACCTAAAGATGAAGTTCCCTACCTTGATGGGAGCAATAATTACTCTCAAAGCAGACCAGAAACAAGCTCGACAATGCTATGTAGAGAGCCTCAAACTGGCACTATATCCTCCAACCAGGGAGTCTGGCAGATATCATCCCACATTGGGGGTACCAGCCAAGTCATGAGTGTGGATAGATGGTCTCCAATCCAAACCCTAATTGTGTACATAGCTCACAAGGATGGCACATTTGACATGGATTCACGCAACAACATTATCGATAGAGGTCCATATCCCATTAAAGAAATCGTCAAGCTGCAGCTCAGACCTAAACCCGGTCAATGCACACAGCTCAACAAGGACCTCACCAACCATGAGCACAGACGCCTAGTCAATGTCCTGCACTAAAATGCAGACTTGTTTTCTTGGCAACCATTTGACATGCCTGACATTCATCCCAGCATTATATCTGGCCTTAGGCCAAGCCAATATCACAGAAGAAGAGAAAAATGAGAGACGAGAGACGTAAGGCAATCAGAGAAGAAGTCGAAAAGTTGCTCAAAGCCAACTTCATCAGGGAAGTCAGGTACTCCACCTGGCTCGCCAATGTTGTCATGGTCAAAAAGGCCAATGACAAGTGGCGAATGTGCACCGACTACACAAACCTAAACAAGGCGTGTCCCAAGGACGCGTATCCTTTGCCTAACATTGACAAACTGCTCGATGGCACATCTGGGTTCCAAATACTAAGCTTCTTGGACGCTTACTTTGGGTACAACCAAATCAGAATGCATGCCCAGACGAAGACAAAACAAAATTCATCACAGAGGATGCTAACTACTGCTACGAGGTCATGCCTTTTGGCCTAAAAAATGCATGCATTACATACCAACTACTAATGGACCGAATCTTCAACCAACATATTAGATGAAATGTCGAGGTATACGTTGATGACATGATCATCAAATCTCAAAGCATAGCCCAACATGTGGAAGACTTAGAAGAGGATTTCAGAGAGATTCGGAAGTACGACATGCGACTCAATCCTGAAAAATGCACTTTCGGGGTCGGAGTAGGCAAGTTCCTTGATTTCGTGATCACACACTGAGGAATTGAAGCCCATCTTGACAAAGGCACAACAATACTGTAAATGCATAGCCCTACCAATGTCGCAGAGGTTCAAAAGCTTAATGGCAGGTTGGCATCTCTGTCCAGGTTCCTCTCGAAGCTCGGTGAAAAAATGAAGCCTTTTTATAATATGCTTAAGAAGACAAAACCTTTTCTATGGGACATTGCTTGCAAGCAAATCTTCTTGGCTTTCAAAAAAACGATCACCACACCACCTGTCCTGAGTCGACCCAGATCAGGAGCGCCACTATGTTGAGGAAGTTGTAAGCTCAATCCTCGTTCAAAAAGAAGGGAAACACCAACTTCTCATCTACTTCACCAGTTGCATCCTCCACGATGCTGAAAAGAACTATAAGATGGTAGAAAAGATAGAATTGGCACTTGTCACCTTAGCCAAATGCCTCTGATTGTACTTTCAAAGTCATCAAGTGGTAGTCAAAACAAACTACCCTATCAAACAGGTACTGCGAAAGCTTGAACTAGTAGAGAGGATGGTGACATGGTCTGTAGAACTGTCAGAGTTTGACCTCTACTACGAACCCTGTAGTCCCATGAAAATACAGTTCATGGTAGACTTCCTTGCTGAATTCGCTTGCAACGACCAAACCACCCCAGATTGGTGGAACCTTTTACATGGATGGAGCATCCAATATAAAAGGAAGCGGGGGAGGCATTATCCTTGAAGGGCCTAGCAATGTCACCCTAGGGCAAGCCCTCAAGCTCAATTTCAAAGCTTCAAATAATCAAGTTGAGTACGAGGCACTCATTGTAGGCCTTAAGCTCGCAAAGGAAGTAGGAGCTAAATGACCGAAATGCTACACTGACTCACAACTGGTCCAAGGATAGGTCGCCAACAAATACCTGACTAAAGAGAAGATGCTCTTCCAGTATTATCACATTGCAAGAACGCTCATTGACAATTTTGAATGTTTCGAGATGTATCACATACCAAGGGAGAACAACACTAGAGTAGACATGCTCTCGAAGTTGGCCAACACTAAAAGACTGGGCATCTCAAGACTATCATCCAGGAGATGCTCCAAGCTCCCACCATAGACACTCAAGAGGTCATAGCAGGTGATGAGGAAGAATCAAACTGGATGACCCCTTATAAGCATTTACTCAAATGCTTGGACAACTAGCAGGTAGACTACGTCCTGATAGAACTCTGTGAGGAGATATGCAATCTCCATATATGAGGACGCTCCCTTGCCACCAAGATAGTACGAGCAGGATACTATTGGCCGACACTTAGGGCTCACGCCTTTGATTTTGCTAGAAGGTGCAGGCGGTGTCAGGAATTCGCGGACATCCCATGCACTTCTCCTGACAATTTCCACAATTTGACCTCCCCTTGGCCTTTCGCCATATGGGGAATGGACATACTGGGGCCTCTACCAAAAGCCCCGGGAGTGGTCAAATTCCTACTAGTCGCCATTGATTACTTCACCAAGTGGATATAAGCAAAGCCATTACGAGAGATATCTGCTAGTGAGGTAGAAAGTTTCACTAGTCAACATCTTGTATGTAGGTACAATCTCCCCTAAAATATTTTCACCAACAACGGCTCGTAGTTCAAAGCTCAGACCTATGAATATTTCCTCACAAGGCTAGGTGTCAAACACCTCGTCACTTTTAACGAGCACCCTCAAACCAATGGTCATGTGGAGGCAACCAATAGAGTCATCCTTCAGATACTGTGCACTAGACTCGACAAGTTTAAGGGTCTTTGGAAGGAGGAACTCCCCAGTATACTTTGGGCTTATCATTGTTCACTTCAGACAACTACTAAGTAGACTCTTTTTTGACTCACCTATGGCACAAACGTCATGATCCCCATTGAAGTCGGGGAACCATCGACAAGGAGGTTGTTGTTCCAAGAACAACATAATGAAGAAAACATGAGGATCGAACTAGAGATAAAGGACAAAATACAAGACATGGCCATAATCAAAGAAGAAGCCACCAAGCTCTTAGTATCAAGAAGATATAATGCCAAGTTTTAATCTCGAACCTTCCAGCCGGGCGACCTCGTGTGGCAAGTTCGGGATGAGGCCCATTTAGGATCGTCACAAGCCTGGACAATAGAGCATATAGACAACAAGAACTAGATTATAAAGCAATTCCAAGAACATGGAATGCTATCAATCTAAAGTTCTACTTCAGTTAATCTGTTGAAGACTGGATGGCGTACTCTTTTTCTACTCGAGTATTTTGTCTTAAGAAAAAGCATGGTTTTGGCTTGAGAGTTTTAATGAGGCACATCCAAAGAATAAAAAGGAATATGTACTCAAATGATTGAATAAAATGTACTTTCCTTTAAATTTTATCTACTTGTGTCAACCTTGCTGGAACACGACAAAACCCAGGACCAGCTTTTAGTCGCTCTCCAAAGGTTTGCAACCTTGACAAAATCTGGGACGGACGCATCCTGGTCAATCTCCAAAGGTTCTTAAAACCCAAGGTAGACCCTTGGTGAACCTCTAGCAAAATCCAGGACAACCTCTTGGTCGATCTCCAAAGATTCTTAAAACCCAAGGATCACCCTTGGTGTATCTCCAGAAAAATCTAGGACAGCCTCCTGGTCGTTCTCCAAAGGTTTTTTAAACCCAAGGCCAGCCCTTGGCGAATTTTTAGTAAAATCCAGGACAACCTCCTAGTCATTCTCCCAAAGTTCTTAAAACCCAAGGAACACCCTTGGTGAACCTCCAGCAAAATCCAGGACAACCACCTTGTCGTTCTCCAAAGGTTCTTAAAACCCAAGGTACACCCTTGGTGAACCTTTAGCAAAATCCAGGCCGGCCCTTGGTCTATCTCCAAAGCCTTGCAAAACCCAATGTTTGCCCTTGGTGAGTCTCAGCAAAATCTAGGACGAATGCATCACTGGTCGGTCTCTAAATGGTTCGCAAAATCCAAGGTCATCCCTTGGTGAACCTCACTCTCTAAAGGCTCGTCATGTCCACGGTCTACCCTTGGTAAGCCTCAACAAAACCCGGGATGGATGACTCCCTTGGTTCGGGGCACAATAAATCTGAGGATCAGCAAGGGTGAGCCTCGTCATTGCTAAGTCTCCCCACTTGAAAACTCAAGGTATGCAAGGTCTACCCTTGACACACTTTATTATTCTTAAACTTTATCCTTGCAGGAGTACAAGTTTGCATGAAAACAAAAATCCAAGGTCCACCCTTGGTCCGCAAAACCTAAGACACACTCTTGGTACGTACAATCCCTTGGAACCTCGACAAACAGGGTCAAAGGATCAACCACTCACCCTCAAACAAGAGGCAAAAGGAGACACCACCAGACTGTAAGGTCTTGCTTCCAACGCCGCAAGAACATTATCTAAGCAGCCTACCTCCATTATCACAAGCAACTTATTACGAAGCAATGCATAAATAAAAGACAACAACACACAAGACAGAAAATAAACAGAGAAGAATTTAGTCGACCAAAGAAGAGCAATTTTATTAAAAATAATGATTGTCAAGAATTACAAGGCCTTCACAGCTCAATGTCAATAAAATTCAAAGAGAAAAGGGTATCCTAGACTTTGGCCCTGTTATCCTGCTCTTTACTGGCACCCTCCTCGGCCGAAGCAATCTATTTTTTCTCAAGCAGAACACCGTCCTTCACATCCTTGAATGGGTCAAAAAGACCCAAGTCAAGGTCCTTAGCGAAGAATCCAACCTGCCTAACGAATTTGTGAAAACCCTTCTCATGTTGCTCCATCGCTTCCTTCTTATAGATGAACAACTCCTCCTCAAGCTTCTTGCTGGCAGCCTTTTCCTCATTTAACCAGGCCTACAGGGCAGCCACCTTCTTGATAAGTTCATTCCTCTCAGCAGCAACATGATCAACCTTGGTAGCCAGTTCCTTCTTCTCCCCCAGCAATGTCTTTCCATGACTAGCTAGTTCGTCACCATCCAACCGAGTGCACAGTAGCTTGGCCAACGCACCACTAGCCTTGGCAGACAACTGGTGGTGGAACCTGACCACCTCGACAAGGACAAGAATGGCATTAACCACCTTGGAGCGCTCCACTCTCCAAACAGTGCGGACAACAGCATTCACCTTGGCCACCTTGCTCCCAGCTTCTTGGTGGCATTGCCCATTCTCCTCCAAGATGGCCAAGCTCCTCTGAAGAAAAACCTTGGTAATGTCAGTCACATTCTGAACCCCGACCGATCAAATCAAGTTCTTGTCAATAGGAGTCAGCGTCCTCTGCTTTGGCTTGTACCCTATGCTCCACAACAAGTCAATATCCCTCGAGGTATGAATGTGCTCAAGGGAGACACTGGAGCGAGAAGAAGAAGGTAGGGACGACACTAGTACAACAAAGGAAGGAGCCAACGTAATATAAGAAGTAAGAGGTGACATTTCTGAAGTACCCTTGGTTGCAACACCAACACTCAGTGAGGGTGCAATAGTAGGAGCCGAAGGGATCACGACGACATGAGAGGTAGAAGTAGGAGGAGGGATAGGAGAAGCAGGAACATCAATGACAGGAGCAAGAGCCACAACGATAGCCTGGACAACTAGTGATGTCACAGGCAAACTGGGAAGAAGCCCGACAACCCGCCTGATTGCACGAAGGCTGGGAGGGGCCCTCGACTCCTTACGGCCTGACATCCCAACACCATCATCTAGCTTTCTGTTAGCCAGCACAGACGAAATGATGCTGGGAGACACTTCTATGGTTGACTCACCTTTAGCGGGAGGGTTGGTAGACAATGGTGGCACATGCTCACCTGCAGGACTAGTGTGCTTTATGAAGGGCCTCCAAGAGAAGTCATCCATTATACTTGCAAAGTAAACAAAACATGACAGGTGTCAATCCAGGTCAAAGGCAAATACGCCAAACACAGAAGAAGACAAGAAAGACAAAGTGGGACATCTTACCATCTAGAAAAGCGAGAGGGTCATCCACTAAAGGAAGAGACAAAATAGCCCGTGCATCCAAAAAAGTCAACAGTTGTTCCAAGATGGCCTTGTCCAACCTCTCCACCAAGGTTAAAAAGGTCTCATCAAATGACTTGAACCTGGTAGGATCGACTGCTAGTAGAATGAGAAACAAGGCTCCTTGTCCAAATTGAACATCAGTGGAAACCCCTCAGCCACGATTTCAGCAGCATAAACCTTAAATAAACGATCTTTGAAAAAATGAAAGACATTTAGTCAAACTCTAACAACTTCTTGGAGCACTGTTCAAGGAGACCCAACCAATCTTACCTATCAGCTTCATGTGGAAAAGTAACAAGAATATCGACATACTAGGTCAAATATTGAAGAAGGGGCAAAGAATTTCAAACTCCCTCACCATTGCCTAATTGTTAGGGTGAAGTTGGGAGGAAGCTATGTTCAAATGCTCAAGAAGAGCACTTTGAAAGGGAGATAGCGGAAGAAGCAAATTTAGTATCTCAAAGAGGCACTAGTACAAGAAAAAGAAAGGCGGATCATGATGTATGCCTAAACTCCTTAGACATTGATTTCCCTAATCTACCTTGCAATGAAACTCAATCTTCAAGAACTCAAACTCTTACTCAAGATTTGGAGCAAGAGTGGCGTGAATGAGTCCAAGGAATTAAGCAATGGAGGATGGAATTAGACAAGGAATACAAGTGGATGACGCCATGGAGAAGCTCTTTATTGAGTCTAGGAGGAATTGCCATAATAGCTTTGAGAAGCCATTGATAAGATCCAAGGAGTTCTTGCACAAGAACAAAGAGAGAAAATCTCACAAGAAATTCATATTTCTTATTGATTTTACCAAAAATGTGTACAATATGTTTGAGTTGGCCTTATATAGTCACAGTCCTAAAGCTTGTGTTGCAAGCTACCTAAGCTAAAATGTAAGCTAAATGCAAGTGAAATGAAATGGCAAATGAAATGAAGCTTGAGGTGCAAGCTATTCACTTATGACTCATGGTTGAGTCAGCCACGTGGATCATGTGCTTCATGTGAAGTCACATGTTCCATGCCTTGCTTATGTGGCACAATTTGAATTTCAAAAGCACATGGTTTGAAATTCAAATTGAGTCACATTTTTGGCATTGCATCACATGACTCATTTCTTTGCACTTGGCCATTAAACTCTAGCCACTTCCACGCCACCTAAGCTAGGAATTAAGGTTACAAACTATAGTTTTTACAAGTTTACATAAGTGCTAAAAATCACATACAAATGCACCTACACTTATTAAAAAATTTCCATTAAAGGCCTATTTATTGCCACTATAAATGCCATTATAAATGTTGGAATTAAATTCAACTTGAGAGTGCAAAATCTAGCCTTTGTTCTTCTTGAGTTGATGTGCTTCTTCATGCTTGTCTAAACGGTGTATGCTAGCTTTGATGTGCTCTTAAGGGTTTGAGTTCTAGCTCTTGTCATGGGTCCCCTAAAGCTAACCAAAGGAAGCTCTTCAAGTTTTCCTCCTTGGCCACTCTTGCTCCAAATCTTGAGTAAGAGTTTGAGTTCTTGAAGATTGAGTTTCATTGCAAGGTAGATTAGGGAAATCAATGTCTAAGGAGTTTAGACATACATAACTCAACACTCATTCACGGATACTTGAGCACATATACGCTACCCTTATTCCTACTCATACTCATTCTCATACATTATTATTTCATAATTAATGTACTTACTTGAGCGTCAGAGTCCTCTCCTTTGTTTTGTATGTTCCCAATCTTAAAAAGGTTGATTTATCATCTGATATGCAGGATCTGGAACCCATATTAGTCATGCTTACCTTGACGTGTTCCAGTTCCATATTTTGGTAAGAACAATATGTATCACAAATTTCAACTCCACCAAGCACCTTAGGCAAGAATCCTCAGTCCCCATATATATGTCTAATGACCCGCTCCTCATTAGTCAATAGTTTGCCATGAATCCATTTCCAAAGGAATAAATGAATCCGAGATACTTTTCATGAGAAGAAATTTGATTTTGGCACGAAGAGGCTAGGCAATCCTCTTGGGGAATCCAATTATCCATCTAGAATCTAGTAGTATTACCATCATTCACAACCCAAGCTAAGTTTGGTTCAAGAAACTTCTAGCAAGAGAAAAGTCCTCTCCAAATATAAGAAGCTTTCTGATTACATTCCATAACCGGAGCACTTCCTAACCCATAGTTATACTTAACACGCAGGATTTTAGCCCACAAAGCCTTAGGCTCAGTTATGAGATCCCACCCTATTTTAATAAGATAACTCTCATTTAGAATCCTCAAAATTCTAAAACCAAGTCCTCCTTGCTCTTTAGGCTTACAGACCTTCTTCCAGGATACAAGATGCACTTTCCTTTGATTGTGAGTAGATCCCTAGATAAAATTTTGGCATAAAGTCTTAATTCACAAATAGAATCAAGCAACAAGGTTGCTTGAAGAGTATAAGCAACAATGGCCAACAAAATGTATTGAACCAGAGTAACTCGACCTGTGATGGAGTGCCTTTAGTTAAATATTTTTCTATCATTCTTAGCTTATTTGACTTCTCTTGGACTTTTATTTTCCCATTCTAATTCAGTTTTTGTCTTAGGCAAGTTAGTGGGCTTAATTGCTAATTGTTGCGTATTTTCGGATTTTAAGCTCACTTGATGTATCTGACTTGTATAGGACCTATAGAGTGCTACAGAACTCCAAATGGAGATTTCTAGGAGTCCCTGGAAAGATAACAAAAAGATCTACAAGTTTGCTAGAAATAGCCCGAGGCCAATTCTATCATTTGGAGGGTCATTTTAAGCTTCGAAATTGGAACCTCTGCACTTGTAATTTTGGGCTGCGAATTTGATTTTTTTGGTTGTAAATAGCAAATAACTAGAATTGATGGGTTTTGTTCATGGCCCATTCTTTTCTTCAGACTTAGTCACTATATATTAGTAACTTTAGTGAAACTTGGACAGCACTTTACATTTTGCACAAACAAGTTTATTATTTCTTTTCTTTAGTTTTTGGAATCAAAAGCTTGTTCTTCATTTTCTCTCATTTGTTCTTCATTGTTCTTCATCTTCTTCATTTCCACTTTGCTATTCTTCCATTTTCTGCACTTATTTCATGGGGCTTTCCTTGGTGATCATCATGGAAGGCTAAATAATCACTCAATCCAAGGATCCAATCCAAGCAAGAGGAGAATTTGAGTTCTGGTTTAGTATTTCGAATTCTGTGTGAATGTTCACTTTCTTCTTCAATTGCTATTCTGTTTTCATGATTATGAATGCGTTTAGAATTGAAAGCGGATTAGGTTATGGATTCATTGCCTAATTTCGAATATAAATCACAGATTAATTGGATGATATTTCAATTAGGGTTTGTGGTTTCAATTAATTTAGGAGTAGAATCGATTGAACTGCTTCTATTGAGATTGAATGAATGTTCATGATAAAATCAACTTATGAGAATGATGATGATTCGAATAGCTTGGGTTGGTGAATTGGATTGATGCTTTCTAATCTGTTTTAATTTACTCCTTGATAATCTTGTTAATTTCTGCATTGTTCTTTAATTTTAGTTTGTGTTCTTGCATGTTTTACTTTGTGCATACCAACTGTTTGACAAAATTCCCCCTTATTATTACCAATGATTTGAAGCTAGAACCATATTGATCGTGTCTCTGAGTCGACCTTGGTTAACCCTGTGCTGCAGAATTAGCTTAGTTAAATTGTTTTGAAGCCACACGACAAACGCATATCAACCTGCCATACACAGTTTTCATATTCTAGGAAGAAAGTTTCTTACACACTTTTCCATTAAATGACTAAAGTGTATTTTATTCTTCCTATTATGCAAAACAATATATCCTACATACGGGATAGGTCAGTAGTTGTAGGAATATTCATACAATTACTAATGTTGTAGCCCATTTCCTTGCACACATTCTTAGAAAAGTATATTCTGAATTTCTGCCCATTCACTCTTAGTCTAGCGGCCTTACTAAAAGTATCGAGCATATCCTTAATAGTTTCCACTTGGCTCATAGATGCCTCTGCCACTAAAATCATATCATCAACAAAAAATAAATGCAAAACTTGAACTCTTTGATATCTGCAAAAAGAGAAAGGATGCCACTTACCTTCAAGAACAACATCTTGAATGATATGAGCAAATATTTCCATGCACAAAACAAATACAACAAAGACATGGGATCACCTTGCCGCAACACATGAGAAGGTAAAAAGGTTTGAGATTGATTCCCATTCTAATTGATGGCCATGGAAGAGGAGGAAATACAATGGAAGATAAGAGCAACCATCCACAAAGGAATTCCAAGACTTTCCAAGGTAGCAAGAGCAAAGCTCCACTCCCAACATTCATAAGCTTTATGGAGATCCAACTTAAGAATTATATAACCAGAATTACCCGAAAAGGAATCAAAGGAGTGCAGTAATTCCTAAAGAATGACATAGTTATTAACCATATTCTAACTTCAGACGATTAGAAATGACCTTGGTTATGACTTTATAGATAACATTACATAACTTTATCGGTCTAAAATGAGAAACCAAAGTGGAGTTATCACCTTTAGGAATGAGAGTCAAGAAAGTTTGATTAACAGACTTTATAAGATCCGGGCAGCAGCGAGTTCTACGCACAAAGTCCACAACAGAATCACCAACTGTTTCCCATTGCAATTTAAAAAAGATCGGGTGAAAACCATCTAGACCCGAAGATTTATAGTTTCCCATAGAAAACAAAGCGGACCTCACCTCTTCCCTTGATATATCAACATTCAAACCTTCTAAATCATCATTAGTGAGCTTAGGAAAGAAGGAATTAGGATTAACCAGATAAGGATCATGCACATCAGATTTGAAGAGCCCTTTATGAAATTCAACAAAACTCTTCATCATAGATCCAGGTAATATTCTCATTCATACTAGCATCTACTCTATTCTTTCTATTTCTAGATAGAAGTGGCTGATGGAAAAATATGGAATTCCTATCTTCGAGATTCAACCATTTGATACGCGATATATGAAACCAATACATTTTCTCCTGATGAAGAACCTCATAATGCTCATTCCAGAGCTATTGATACAACAACACAAGTCTAGAGTCATCCTTCTCCATAAGAATTCTTTTAATCCCTTCCAACCTCGCCATAAGCCTCTTCTTTTTGAAAATATTACCAAAAGGAATGCCAATTCCAATCCTTTAAATTGAAAGTAAGGTTCTTAATGTTATCACTCCAATCCCTAGTATTGCACCACACATTAGAGATTTGAGCATTGAAATCAGGATGCTCTAACCAAGGACCAAGAAATTTAAAGTAGTTCCTTTTAGGCCAGTTAACACCATCATTAATGTGAATGCATTGGCCCACAAGATCGGAAGAGGAAATAGCTAAATGAACAACTTTGGATGCAAAAAAAATTTGCTGCCAATCCAAGTTAATGAACACCATATCAATTCTTTGGCGCAAGGAACATCTAGTCCAAGTAAACTTAGGACCACTGAATCCTATATCAAGAAGATGACAACTCTGAATGCACTATAAAATTATCAGCATGATAGACATTAAGATCACCACCCCCAACTTTCTCATGCTCATAAATAGTAGTATTGAAATCCTCTTCAAGGCACCAAGGACCAACAATAGAGCTATTGAGCAATTTAATTTCCTCCCAGAGAATAGGTCACAAGTGAACTTGAGGGCTAGCATAACAAACAGTAAGAAACTAAGGTGTAGTAGTCCTTGAATTAATCACCATATGAACAAAAAATTTAGATGAACTAACAATATTTTGGATTTCCACAAGCACCAAATTCCACTAGAGAAGCCATCAGCCTCCACTCTAAAAACACCATCTATACCTATGCTTTGGATGACTTTATTAGCCCAGTCTCCACTAATCTAGGGTTCTTAAGATCACAACAAAATCAAGCTCATGCAGATGACATAAATCTCTAACCAACCCAGGGAAATAGCCTTAATTTTCTAGCTCCACAACAATTCCAATTTAAGTATTTCATCATAACAATGAAAAAGCAAAAGGACAACACCAATCAAACATGATTAACATCATGATTATTTACCATATTAGAATGCTGGTCATTCATAATCTGACTTACCACCATCTGTTCCACTTTCACATCAGGAGCTAAAGCTCCAACTTCTAAATTTACCGCCAAATCTTTTTGCTGAGAGGGGGAGGTACTAGGATGGTTATTTGCTGATGAGGTAGAGGTCCCATCAATACCAGGAGTAGGGGTCAATATTACCTTATTATCAATGTTCATATATGAAACTTGTTGCTTATGTTTCTCACTAGTCAGTATCCCTTTAGCCTTCACATCGTTAGAGATTTTTCCTTTGTTACTATTTTGTCCCTTACCTTTTCCAACGTCATTGTGGTCCTCGTCCAGGGCTGAAAATCGTGACCCTTTGTTCCCGTCATTCCTGGCATTGTCAGCCTTCAATTCCCCCAGATTTTCTTTTTGTGGGCCCTTACCATATTTGCCTGCATTTGGACGATGCCTGACAGGTTTACTGGCCAACATCCATGACCCAAATACATAGTAATCATCCAAAATTTTATCCTCTTTGGATGTATCACCTTTCACCATATCAGGGTTGTCTTCAGGGTTACCAACATCAACACTGGGATCAAAATTGGTATGGGTGCCACCAAAAGATTGTCAGTCCTAGCAGGTTTTTTCTTCTCCACTATGATTGAAGGGCATTGGTTTACACAATGACCATACTTACCACACCCAATTTAAATGAGGTGAAGCCCTCATTTCATGCTTAAATTCTCTCATAAACATAGAGAATGACGAAACCAATTCCTTGTCCAAATCAAGTTCTATGCACATGCGATTTCCCCTTTCTCTGGATTCACGTACTGTTCTCCACCCTAAGCATGCTCCCTAGTTCATCTCCAACGTCCCACAAAAATTCCCTATTATATAATTCACTAGGAGGTTTTGAATTCGAATCTAGGTTGCCACTTTCCTTACAGACTGCTCCTTAGTATCAAAAAAATAGTCTCCATCTCTGCACTAGCAAATAATGGTCTAGAATCAACCATGGTCCCTTAAACAAAGCAAATCAATAATCCTCCTCATGAGTAAAATGAACCAGAAAATAGTCATCATTGAAATCCATGACTTCTGACTTTCCAGCCCTTCCCCATAGTTTCTCAAGTTTATTCACTAGAAACTTCAATGAAACCTTCTTGCCAAGAAGCTTGACTATGAGAGAAAACTACAAAGGCCTACACCAACGATCATATGCCCTGTCGTAACCTTGATATTAGGGCAATGATTGAAAGGTTTAGAGACTTGTGACTTAGCATCATCCAAATCTAGAGCCAGACATAGCTCTTCTGTCAAAACATATATAATGGCCTTTAGGTTAACCGCAAAACCTAGTTCATATGCACCTATCGCTGCATCTATACCAACCAACTTCTCTTTGTACGACCCATACTTAGGGGATACGATGGAGGACTCCTTTGCAATGACCTAGTGATCTTCAACTCTCTCATGAAACTTAACCTCTTAGTGCTCCTCTCATTGAGATCCTTTTCCTCCAAAGAATGTGAAGGGACGTCGGTCCCAAACATTGAAAATGGGATTGTCTCTGTCTAACTTTCTCTCTCTTGATTATTTTTCAAATTACAATATGACTTTGAATTCTTTACACTACTACAAATAATGCATTTTACGACAGACATTTTAAGTTAGTTGTCGAGAAACCGTCGTAGACTGGTATGCGATGGCATTTCCATAATTAAAGTGAACATTGTAAATACAATGAATATCTAATCTAATAAACCAAGAGGGGAGGGGTGAATTGGTTTATAAAACTTTTTGACTTTTCTTGCAAATTCAAACTCAGCGGAAGATAAACAAAGGATCGTATCTTTAAACCAAACACTTTTAATAATCAGAATTCTCTTTTCCAATCACTTAACTCTTATGCTGAAACAAAATCAGAATTGATTCACAATCCAATACCACAAGCAATTGAATGTAATGTAAATCAAAACACAATTACACACAAATTTATACTGGTTCACCTCTAACCACTTGAGGCTACATCCAGTTGTCTTCTAATCTAAACCAGATTAGAGTTCCACTAACAAGATTCAGTTCTTTACAAGCAATCAACCAAGTCTCTTTCACCCACCCTAGGCAAAATTCTAAATCTAACACTAAGATTTATCTAAAGACTTTAGAACCTGAGCACACCACTCAGTTCTACCCACTAGAAACACTATCTAGTAATGCTTTAAAGAATTCTAACTTGTTACATGGATAGTTTCAACACAAACTTGTAAAATACAGAATTAAATCTCACAAAGAGTTAAGCATAAGGTTCAAGAAGGATATCACCTAAACTTCCATTTGCAGCTGAAAGGATTTCAAACAAAATTGATAACCTGGTGATGAATGCAATGCCTTCTTGAATGATCTTGAAAAAGATTAATGCATGAATGATCACTAATCACTTTCTTCTTCTATACAACCTTCATGTTTTACACATCTAAGAACAACAAGACTTTAAAAGACTCTCTTTTATGCTTTGTATCACTCAGAGAACAATAGAACTTTTGTATGTAATGAGTGCTTTCGAAAACTATTATCTATGGTCAGAGTCACTGCATGCCTATTTATAAAAAAAACAGATTTAACAGACTGTAATCGATTATTTCGTCAATGTAATCGATTATTTTAACTAATGTAATCGATTAATTCGACAACTTAATCGATTAAAGTGTTCGTAGCAGTTCTGGAAAATAAGCATGATCAATGTAATCGATTATTTCATGATTTAATCGATTATTCCAGTGAGCTTCCCTTTCTGCCTCTAGCCTATTTAATCGATTACGATTACTTGGTAATCGATTAAATCACCTTCTATACTACACAGGATTATGCAGAATGCTTATGTAATCGATTATTAACCTATGTAATCGATTATTCCAGTCTTAAAACATTTTATGCATATTTGAAACACATCAATGCATTTCTAACTTAATGCATATGGTTATTACTTTATACCTAAGCATGAATGCATGTTGATTTAGTTTTATTAGTAGCTGCAAAGGGATTTTTGGGTTATTCCTTTGAATGAACCATACTAAACAAACAAAATAAAAATTACAAAGCATGAATCAAATATCAAAATTCTTCTTCTTGAGATTCTTCAATCACTTGAATCTAACAAACATTTCAAAGACGGTTCATATAGAAACCGTCTTAGATGGTTGAGAACGACAACGGTTTTGGTTTAACCGTCTTCATTTTTGGAATAGAAAAAATTAAAATGGCACAGTTTTGTGTGTTGTGGTTGTCTCCAATGGCTCCCCACGAAATTAAAATGATTGTGCCCTAAACTCCTCCCCTGAAGGTGCTGTCCCTCTCCCACTGTCCCTAACCTATCACCCAACTTGGCCTGACCCACCATGCCCGTGTGGTGGCCTCTCATCGACGGAGCCTCTCGCGTGCCTCCGTGTCACCATCACTCGGCGCCTCAGCTTTGCCTCGCTTCAACTTGGTGTCGGCATCTTCAAAGAAGTTATTCAGGTATAATGGTGTTCACTGCTTTATCTTCTTTTTTTCCCGTGGATCATTTCAAAGCTCTCTACTTTTTTGTGACACGGATCCCTTGCTAGGTTCAAGTTCCTCACTTTGGATTCTCTTCCAAATGGGTTCCTCTGATCGATTGTTTAACTGGCAAAGAAGTCTTCATGAGATCCTTGGTGGTGGTTGTAACATCCTAAAAATTTTATTAAACACTTGTGGAAATGTGATGATGTTTGGATACAAGTATATTTGAAGAGAAATGACTAAATCACTCTTTCCATGAAGTAGAAATTACTAGAATACCCTTAGGATGAAAATTACAAAAATACCCTTGTATATTTTTGAAAAATGACCAAAATGCCCCTAGGAAGCATGACAAAATTACCAATATGCCCCTAGGACAAAAATGATCAAATAACTTTAAAAATTTTGTAGAAACCTAATGGAATTATAGCATACACTTAGCTAACTAAGTATCAAAATATTTTGAGACATAAAACTTTAGAATAAAATTTCTAGGAATTTTTCAAGATAACAACTTTGAGACTTTATTTAAGAAAATTCAAGCATAAGAAAAACATGGAAAGATGATACATATAATCTAAGGAATTTTCTCTTAATTATAGAATATATAAACCAATTTAATAAAATGGTTTAGTAATTTTTGATAATCAGCAGAAGTATAGGCCAATCAAAAACAAGATAAGAAGAAAAATCTTCTCTTGTCTCCTTTGGTAGATCACGTGGAAAGCTCTAGAGATTATTTTATCAATCCCAACGGTCAAAAGTTACATATGTGGGATATTAGTGTACCTTTAAAATTTTAAAGAGATCCAACGGTTAACGAATCCAGAATAAGGCTTTTACTAAAACAGGTTTTGTGATAAAAAGTGGAAGGACATTTGTATGGCATAAAAGGAAGAAAAATTTATGTTCCCACCCCTAGGTATGAAGAGCACGTGAAGAAGGGTGTAGAAGAGGCAAGAAACTTCATGATAAGCCACTTAGAAAGCAAGCCACATGATAGAAACAAGTGGTATGAAACTTGTATGGCATGGATGCAAGATAACATAAAAATCAAGCCAAGATTTCTCCACCTCTATCTAGCCTTCACATGAACTTTGATGAAGCAAGGAGAAGCTTCATGAAATTGGACACATGTAGGGACACTTGTAAAGGCATGCCAACTAAGTGGACACTTGGAAAGGCATTCATTATGACCAAGACAAGTGTTAGGACACTTGTATGGCACAAAATCAACTTGGAAGATTTTTAAGAAAAAGTTATATTTTCTAAACACTATATAAAGGGAGGGGGGAACCTTTGGTGCAAACCATTCTCAAGGCATTTCCTCTACCTAAATTTCGTGCTCCCTCTCCCCTCATATCACCTTCATTTCATTTCATCTTTCTCTTTTAAAACTTGAATCAAGAAAGAAAAGTAAACCCATCACTTTGAGAAAATTTTTGTGAGAAACCTAGCAACCTTAAGAAGAGTTCTTGTCAAGTTTAGTAGAAGGATATCAAGGCTTCATCTCTAAGAGGATTTCCCAAGAAAGGAAGGAAGGAAGGAAGCCATTTATCCATTCAAATTCAAGACTCAAACTCACTTGAGGTAGGCAAAGCTTAAATCTCTAGTTAAGCCATGGTTTGGATTAATTTACATGCTTTAGTAGGCTGAATTATGGTTATTATTTAGGCTTGAATTTCGTGATGTTTGAAGGTTATTCTTTAATGAGAATATGTTAATTTAAGCCATAAGATAGGTGATGATTTATATCCATCAATATTAGTGATGTATGGAAGCCCATTTGATGAACTTTTGAAGGTGATTTTAATGATATTTTGGACTGTCTGTTGATATTTTTATGAAACTATTTTGATTCAAATTTAGAAGTAGAGGTTGAATGGTATGTAGTTTAATGGTTTAACTATTGAATGATTCACTTTTGAGGATTAATTAGTGAGGAAGTAAGTGAAAGAAGAATCAAGATTTCATACTAGGTTTGAATCTTTTTTTGTGAAGGTTTCAAGGGAATTAGATATTATTTATATTGAGGATCATTAGTTAGATTACTAACATAATTTCTCTATAGTTAAAACTATTCTCTGGTTATGCATAAAAGATGGTAATAATCTTACTTGATTAAAATATGGTGGTGTAACTATACTTCTAATACATATTATGGTGGTGTAACCATATTTATAATCCATATGATGATATAATGAAAATATTTTTCCATAAGGTATATGTGTTTCACTTATGGATTTGATTTTATTATGGATGAATATTGATGTGATAAGATAGGTGGATTACTGTTTCCAAGTCCAGTACGAGGCTTTGGAGAAACAGAATCTGATGCTACATACAGTACGATATGTAGTACCCAGGCGCAAGATACATGGCAATATTTCATGCATGTTTGCGTAAGAATATAGCAACGTCCACATCCAGTACGAGGTGTGGCCACATACAGTACGATATGTGGAGGCCATTTGCCCTGGGATAGTTCATTTCATGCATTCATATAGCTTGCATATTTCTTATGTATGGGTTTGAATATATTGATGTTTTACTAACCTACTAGTAAGTTTGGGATTTAACTTTGTCTACTGAGAAATTTTATTTCTCACAAGATTTGTTTCATGTTTTTCTTAGATAACAATCATGGTCAGGTTCACTGAAGAGCTGGAGTAATGAAGGAAGTTATGTATTAGAATGAAGCATAGAAAACACTATATTTGTATGGACTTTTGTAACAAGAACTATGACTATGTACAATATTAAGTTTATAATTGTACGTTTTATGTTTTAGTAATTTCACTAATAGTTTTCTTGGAAATTTTCCATTAAGCAAATAATAACAAAGTTAATAAAAATAAGTAGAAATTTAGGTTGTTACAGTGGTCAAGGCTTGCCATTTCTTCTTCTTCTTGTTCTTCTTCTTCTTCTTCTTATTATTATTATTAGTTTTGATTAAATTTCTAAGCTTTATTGGTGATTTGTTTTAATTTGTATATGACAATGTTTTCTTTTAATTTCCTTGGTGTTGTTTGTTTATGTTCATTTTGGAACTGTTTTTAACAGTGGAACAACTATATGGGCTGCGTCTATGCTTATTTGTTTTAGTTTTTTATTTGCTTTTAGTACCAATGGGAAATGGGTAAGAATCAGAAGAAAAGAATGGATTGGTAATTGATCATGATCTTTGAATCTTTGCTGAATCAAGGCCATGCTTCAATGCAGTTGCAGATTTAATACTATGGAGGTGGAAGAACCTTACTGTGGGGATATTGTTGGTCACAGTGGCTGTTTGGGTTGTGCTTGAAATATCTGGTTATACTCTTCTGTCTCTTGTTTCTAATGTTCTCCTCCTCATTTTCATTCTTTTTCTCTGGGCCAAATCAGCTGCAATTCTAATGTTCTCCTTCTCATTCTCTAGGCCAAATCAGTTTTCATAAGAACTAGTAGCTGAAAGCACAACTAAATAAAGTGAAGGTTAGAGAGAAGCTTTTAATTGAATACAATATATATCTATTATGTGTTGCGGCGTGCAATTGAGTTTTGTTTATTTCCTTGATATTTAGTTGATCTAATGAAGATATATTTTTAGTGAAAAGAAGAAGACTAAATTTTTGGGGGTCTAGACCCGTTTGAAACATGCAAATGGGACATGGTCTATAGTGTTGTAGTTAGTTTCAGTTTTTAATGTGAAGTTTCTGGATTAAATTATTTCAAAGTCTTCATTTTGATGCTGTCAATGTTGGGATAGATTTTTAGTATATTCTATTCCTTATTCACATGTTGGGGTGTTTTTTTAATTGATATAATCACTTCTTTTGCAAATCTGCTACGGTCACCAGCATTTATCGGTGACTCCAATATGAGCAAATCTGTGTACCCATGTCTTGTATTAGATCATGCATATCCAAGCAGCCACTATCATCAATAGTTATGAGATATTTTGATGTAAATACTCGAATACTTGGGTAGAGATCCCAAGCCTTTAGTATCCTTTCAACATACCCCTTCTCTCTCCATTGAAGAAACAAGCAAAGATTTTATAAATTTTCTGGTCCAAGACATCTAAGCTATGGTAGCTCATTTCAAGTACATCTTTAATCTTGGCATTTGGAATCTTTTTATATTTTTCCAATTCCATTTCCCAATCCCCTAGGGTCCCACCCTTTACATTAGAGCCTATTACTTTTAAAGCTAATGGATGGCCTTTCTCATAGGGCACTGCATCATTAGAAGCACCTTCAATGTTTTCTGCAGGTTTGCTCATATTAAAAGCATGCCAACAAAAGAGTTCAAGAGACTCACCATAATTAAGTGGCCTCATTTAATATTTTTCAATGAGAACATCCCTATTGACATGCTCAACTTCCAATGTTGTATCCCTTGTTATAATGATCTTGCTGCATGAACCAAACCAATCACCTCCTCCGGCTAGGGACTCCAATTGTTTTGTCAAATCAACATACTTAAGCCATAAAAACCTTTTTATGACCAAGTCTGCTTTGGATTTCAAATCCCCCTTTAATTTGTGTTTTCTCACTTATCTTAGACAGAAATATCTTTGGGATATCTTCCAGGCCTTTAGTGCTTTTGGTGCTAGGATTCATGTAGTATTCATGTATTAGGTTGGCACAAGTTTGCTATTTGGTGCTAGGATGTTACTTTATCAAAGTTAGCTATGTGACTTGCTTCAATTATCACCTTAAGGCTAAGGTTTTAATGTTGACGGGTGGTTTCCCTTTTATGATGAGAATAATAGATGTTGCTTATGTATATGGAGTCAATGGTAAGGCTAAGGTTTTTTTGTTTCTATTTTTATTGCAAGTCATATGCTGAGAAGAGATTTTAAGAACAATAATGAAATTAGCCTAAGCAAACAAAATAGCTTCAGAACTTGTTCACCCAAGATCAACCCCATTAAAAAAAACAAGAATATGAATACTAATACCTGCAAATAATCTAATTCCAATTGTGTAATTTGCTTACTTTGTAGGTACTACTTGTGGACTTACACAGAAACTTTGTTCCCAATTGTAAAGCTTCTGTTGGGGTGGATCAAGAAACTCGTTTATAGAACTGAGGTCACCGCACTTGTTCTTAAACAATTGGTCACCATTTTTTGAGGTATATGCTGTGTTTGTCTGATTACTTTGCTAATGACATGTTTCTTCATATTTGTGTTTTATGTTGTTGTATGCTAGAATGTTGTGCATGTTGAGTTACCCTTAGTTTCCCGTTTAAGGTTTAATACAATGATTAATACGGATAGTTTGGATTAATCGTTGTATTAAATCTTGAATTGTCCGTTCGGACAGTTTGGGAAGATTTATATTTTATACATAATCCATACTTTAGAATTATGTATGTTTTCTTAAATTTTATGAATTTTTGGTTTATTGCATTGAGTTTTATTCTTCGGGTGCTTACTTGAATGTGGTGATTTAATGTCACCGCTTTCATGCGTTGTACTTGGAGACCAATGCGAAATGCTACTAAATTTTCGTAAAATTTAAAAAAAAACATACTTAATTTCTTTGTATGAATTAAGTATAAAATATGTCTTCCTAAATGGGATAGGACCACACCTTTTAAGAAGTTAGTCTCAATTGCATGCATCTGAAAATGTTACCAAACTGACTATGACGGCAGACGGGACACATGGATCGAAGTTGGATGAAAGCATCATGCATTAGTGACGAGTATGAAATTGGGGTAGAACAGTTCCTTAAGTTTACGGATCTTAATGCAGCAAGTGTGAGTGGGAAATTTTTCTGTCCAGGTGTGAATTGTGGCAATGGGAGACGACATACAGTCGATGACATAAGATCACATCTTATATGTGACGGGATCATTCCACACTACATTAAATGGATATGGCATGGTCAACCGACAGATGTACCAACATCGTCAACGACTGCGCCTGTTGATATGGATAGCGGAGATCACATAGAAGATATGATACGCGATCTTGGGCAGGACTGTTTTAGAGCAACACATGCGCTTATGTATGAAAAATTACAAACTGATTCAACCAACCAATTGTATGTTGATTGCACAAGCTTCACATGATTGTCAGCGGTGTTAGCTTTGGTCAAATTGAAGGCAAGATATGGGTAGAGTGACAAGAGCTTTACTGAATTGCTTGTGTTATTGAAGAAGATGCTGCCTAAAGGCAACAAGTTGCCAAAAAATCACTATGAGGCCAAGAAGATCTTATGTCCTGTGGGAATGGAGTACCAAAAGATTCATGCTTGCCCCAATGATTGTATACTGTACAGAAATGAATATGTTGAAATGCGCAACTGCCCCTCATGTGGCGTATCGCGGTACAAAGAAAAAAATGACGATTGTAGTGAAGACCCTAACACAAATAATACTCGGCCAGCAAAAGTGTGCTGGTATCTTCCCATTATCCCAAGGTTTAAGCGATTGTTTGCTAATCCAACTGACGCAAAAAACCTTTCATGACATTCATATGGCAGAAACAAAGATGGACTGCTCTGACATCCTGCTGATTCTCCGCAATGGAAGACAATTGATCGTTTGTATCCCAATTTTGGGAGGAGCCCAGAAACCTAAGGATTGGTCTTGCTTTTGACGGAATGAATCCTTTTGGTAATTTAAGCACTAACCACAGTTCATGGCCGGTTTTGTTAATCATTTACAACCTCCCACCTTGGTTGTGCATGAAACGAAAATACATAATGTTGTCTATGATGATCGCAGGTCCAAGACAACCAGGAAATGATATTGATGTGTATTTAACTCCATTGATAAAAGACTTAAAGACATTGTGGATTGACGGGGTTGATGTGTTTGACGGGAATCTGCAACAAACCTTCAAGTTGCGAGCAATGATCTTTTGTACCATTAACGACTTCCCAGCCTATGGGAACTTGAGTGGATATAGCGTGAAAGGACACCACACATGTCCTATTTGTGAGAAACATGCAAACTTTATCCAGCTAAAACATGGAAAGAAGACAATATATAATAGGCATCGTCGATTTCTAAAATCTTATAATCCATATCGTCGATTGAAGAAAGCTTTTAATGGAAGTCAAGAGAATGATCCCGCGCCTGAATCGTTAGCTGGATATGAAGTGTATGACCGGGTGAAGGACATCGTCCCTATGTTTGGGAAGACACAAAAAAAAAAAATCCTTCTGAGAAGAACGTATGGAAGAAAAGATCAATATTCTTTGATCTACCATACTGGTATGATCTACATGTACGTCACTGTTTAGATGTAATGCATGTCGAGAAAAATGTTTGTGATAGTTTGATTGGCACCCTGCTTAACATTAAAGGCAAAATAAAAGATGGGTTGAAGTCTCGTCAAGATTTGGTTGAAATGGGTATAAGAGAGCAGTTGCATTCGGTATCCCACGGTCGATGAACATATTTGCCCCCAGCATGTCATACAATGTCAACAAAAGAAAAAAAAAAACATTTTGCCAGTGTTTGCGCAAATTGAAAGTCCCACAAGGATACTCTTCCAATATCAAGAGCCTTGTATCTTTAAAAGATCTTAAATTGGTAGGGTTGAAGTCTCATGATTGTCATGTGTTAATGCAATAGTTATTGCCTGTTGCGATTCGTGGGATCTTGCCAGACAAAGTACGGGTTGCCATCACTCGATTGTGCTTTTTCTTTAATGCAATTTGTAGCAAGGTCATCAATCCTCAAACATTGGAGGATTTGGATAATGAAGCTTCCATTGTCCTTTGTCAGTTAGAGATGTTTTTTCCTCCTTCATTTTTTGACATAATGATACACTTAATTGTTCATTTAGTGAGGGAGATCAGGTTGTGTGGTCCGGTTTTCTTAAGGTGGATGTATCCTGTTGAGCGATACATGAAGGTGTTAAACGATTATACAAAGAATCAATACCGACTAGAAGCTTCCATTGTCGAAATGTATGTTGCAGAAGAATGTATTGAGTTTTGTTCAGAGTACATTGAAACACTCAAACCAGTTGGGTTGCCGGCATATCGTCGTGATGAAACAAGAGGAGGTAAGGGGACACGAGGATACCATGTTGTAAGTATGAGTCGAAATGAAGTTTTAGTCCCTCATTTGTATATGTTAAATAACACACAAGAGGTCATTCGTTACTTGCAAAGGAACAAACAATATGTTAGTCATTGTAACCCAAAATTGAACATGATCAAGGTGTTGCAAGAGCATAATAGAACTTTCATTAACTGGTTTAAAGATGAAATATTTGATGATGACAGTGCTTAAAAAACATTACGACTGTTGGCTGTTGGCCCAAATCTCAATGTTCCCACATAGAAGGGTTATGACATCAATAACTATTCTTTCTACACAAAGAATCAAGAGGATGTCAGTAGTGTGCAGAACAGTGGTGTCAGAGTTGAGGCTGATTCAGAACACTTTTGTAGTGCATCAGATAAGAACCCGATTCGAGCATCGATGCCATACTTTGGTGTTGTTCAAGAAATTTGGGAGTTGGATTATAAAGAATTCAGGGTCCCTGTATTTAAATGTAAATGGGTTAATGGAAACACCGGTGTTCATCAAGATCGGTTGGGATTTACTCTAGTAGAACTCAATAAGGTGGGTTACAAGGACGAGCCTTTCATCATGGCTGAACAAGCGACCCAAGTGTTTTATGTTGAAGATCCATCGGACACAAGATTTTCTGTGGTTCTACATGGAAGAAAAACTGGTATGAAGGACCAAATTGATACAACTACACTTGATATTAGTGAGCTAACTGCAGCCAAATCACGCATGCCTTCCATAAATGATGAACATGAGGTGGATGATGAGCATGACAATCGTTATGACCATGATGAAGGTTTATGGGAGAACATTGATACGTAAGGTGAGTTTAACATAATAGTGTACATAACTTTCTAATAACAAAATGCAATGACTAAGACAAAAAAATTAATCTTTATTTTTATATGCATTTTCACGTTGCTGTTTTTCATTAATTCCTATTTGTGTTGTTGTATTTCTAATAATTTTTTTGACATGTACAGGCTAATGTCGACACCCCCAGGTTCCCCTTCCCATTTACCTGATAATTCTCAATGTACGTCTAGAAGGAACTGATGATCTACACGGTTAAGAACATTGACTTTACAGACCTTGGATCAGCCTAGGCCAACAGTTAACTTCAACCCTGGGACTAGGAGAGGATCAGGCCCAAATAAAGAGAAGTTCCACAGCTATCTGGGGGTTGTAGCTAGAGAAAAAATTTCTATTGCATATTCGACTTGGAAAGATGTTCCAGAATCTTTGAAGGAGCTTATATGGGATGACATTTTGGTATGTGATATATCGTCATCTTTGAAGGAGCTTACATGATGCAGGTAACATTTGAAATCCTAGAAGCATCAAATGCGAAGAACAAGATAAAGTCATTGGTGGCCACTAGATGGAGGTAGTTTAAGTCCTCCCTCACCAGTAAATACATTTACGGTGATCCTGAAGGGAAACATGTAATGGAGCCTTCTATTAAGTATGGTTTGGATCAAAAAACTTGGGATAACTTCGCTGCAATGCGGAAAACTCCTAATTGGGAGGTTGTTTAACATGTTGTCATTAGAAAAAAGCTTTAAATCATGTGTTATGTAAGTTATTTTCAATTAGTTGTTTAACTTTTATTTAATACATTATAAGGAATAAGATCAAAGGCTCAGGCAATTCCAAAACACAATGATTGCCCACACTTGTTGTCTCATGCAGGGTATGATTTGCTTGAGAAGAAGCTGTTGGAGGAGAAAAGGAGAAGAATACAACAAGATGCAATGTACACTGAGGATTCATCACGGGTCTTAGATCCTCCGTCTCCCATTGCAAGACATGTGAAGTGGAAGATGGCACGCACAAAGCGATATGGCCAGATGACCTCAACTGTGGCCAAGGAAATTTCAGATAAAATTGTTATTTTCAAAGTGTTATTTGAACGTAGACATTAAATTTCACTTAAACCTAGTATTCCAGCTAAAATATGATGTTTGTTTCATTGTGGTTATCGCAGGACTTACTAGAACAGCAGGAAACACATGGTGAATTTGTTCCCAATGGTCGTGATGACATTTTGAATGTGGCCATTGGACGACCTAAGCATCCAGGTCGTGTGCGTCTTGCAGGCTCCGGGGTGACCATCACTTAGTATTTCAGACAAGCTTCAACAGGCTCCAACAGGTCTTCTGCATCCATAACTCCACAACAGTTGGCTGATATCATAACTAACCTCAGGGAAGAGAGAGGCAGAGGAGGATAAAAAAAAAAGTTTGGAGCTAATTAAACAAGAGGTAAAAGAGGCTTTAAAAATGGAGAGATCACAAATGCCTGCATCTGAGTCACCTGCAGAAATGGCTGAGTTACAACTATTAGCTGCACACGTCAGTACAAAGGGTAGTTATGCTGAAACTGCAGCCAATCGAGCAGGGGAAGACCAATATAATGATGTGGACCACAATATGGGGTTGTACGTGCATTTCGATGATTCTACATGGCTAGTCGCATTGGGAAAAGTTTGTGAAGGAGCATCCACCATACATAATGTGTGCTATGCAGACGACGTGGTCAGGGTGGGTGTCACAAAATTTTTTGATGGTGACATTGAAGTTCCATTTTCGACTTCAGAGTGCAAGTATGTTAGACAAACCCTAGGCACATTCGTTGCATGGCCTACACATCTTGTGAAACCTTTATCAAAAGAGGTATGTACTTAAGATTTTCCTTAGTAACATCATGATGGTTTGTTACAATATTTGCTTATAGAGTTATAGAATAATTAATTAAAAACCCTTACAAATGTTTGACAAATGTGCCCAAAGAAACTCGTTGAACCTGTTAAAAGGTCAAAAAAGCTTGTTGTAGATGATTCTTTGGGTGAGTTGATTAAGAGGATGTATGAGGTTTACCAGAAGCCGGTTGAGTTGATATGGGATCCTAAGAAATTTGGAGTTACGGATGTAGGAGCCTCCTTCTTCATAAAATTTTCTGACATCAATGAAATAATAAATGGTCAGAAATGTTTGAACATATCTATACTACAATTGTGGATGATGTAAGTGTAAAAAACATTAGCTTATTTTGTTCCTTTTAACTCAGACTTAATATTTACTAGTGAATCTATTCAAAAAAATTATAATTGAATGGGAGAAACAGGTATATGGATGACTGGAGTCAAACATTAGGATATGGTGATGTATATGGATTCCTTGAGCCTCAATTCATACACAACACAAAAGATAGACGAGATAAATGTCAACAATACATTCAGGCATGGGTGAAGGAATAAAAAAGAGAGGTGTACCTTGGAGCATACTTGAATCAGTAAGACTTTATACTAATATATATCATTAATTTTGACAACAGGATTTTATTTTTACCATCAACTTGTCTGTTTTATGCAGGTCCCATTGGCATCTGGTTGTTCTGTGTCCTAGGACCAATCATGTTGTATGGTTTTGTTCCTTGCGTAAAAGGCCTGATATACACATCAAAGCTACAGTTAAATTTGTCTAGTTTTTTGGTGATAGATCAGGGTTAGACTTCGAGACTATGAGATCAATTCAGAAGAAATGGGCAGCATATATGTTACAACTTTGGGCGTTATGAATTATAGACTTTTCCATCATCCTGTACATTCAGAATGTTTAATTGCCTGTATTAGACTACATGTATCAAAACATTGGTAGCCCAGTTGAGATGATAGCCTATCAGCTGTGAAAACGATATACATTTGTCCATGTATGGCTCTTGTTTTTTATTAGTTGATGTTTGCATCATTTATAAGTTTTGATCTTTTATCTTATTATCAGGAATTTCAATGCCATGTGCATTTGTTTACTTAGGACAAAAAAGAAAAAATAGAGTAGTTCTATCATGCTATTTAGGTTTGAGATAAATACTCATGTCTATTTTGTTTTGGATGGTGGAACAGGACGAATCAAATGTCGAAGATAGTATTTGGTGCAATTTTTGTTGACTTTCAGATTAAACTACATGTATCATTATGAGTGCTTGTGCTTGCTTTTCTGCTGGTTATTTATCAACTATTTAGGAAATTTTCTGTCCATTTGAGGTATATATGTTGTGGAAAGTGGCGTGGAAAGCTTAAAAGGTGTTAAGAAATCCATCGCCTTCTCTGTGAAATGCATGTGCACTACACCCATTTTGTGTTATTCTCATCAATTATGCAACTGCTGTTCATTTACTAATGTTACAGAAAATTGATTTTGTTGAATCTTCAATTACATACATTAATAACCACAGGTTCAACTCAGTAATTATGAAGAAGAGCTCATCACTGTTTATGCTTATCAGTTCTATAAATTTGAAGTCCTAATATTTTATTTAGTTTTAAAAACCTTTTATAACTCTCTAAGTTTAAAAAATAAAACAATGTCCTCCCTTCCCTGTCCTTGCAATACTAACTCTCTAACAGTCCCTTAGGTGTGCATTTTGGTTCCTTTGACTACCTTGGTTTGCCTACATTCTACCCCAAAATCTAATATGCCTAGTTCTTTAATGAAGTTGCTGCTGCTAAAGGAGCTATTGGAAATTTTAATGGAGTTCCTCGAAGGTATGCACTTGCTTAATGACTCCGTTCTTTAATCATCTGTTCTTATTTAATTTGGTTTAGAGTCATGAACCTCGCTTACATTCTATGGTTTAGATTGTTTTCCCCCTAGATTTGACTGGTGATTATGGATATGTGTATATTGCTATATGATTTGAAATTGAATTCATTTCAACTCTCGCTAGAAAACTTAACGTGTCTTGCTTTATGGTGTTTGCAATTAGTTTATGACTGTTACTAGTGTCCCTGTTGCTAGCAATTTTCATTCTTTAAAATGGCTGAAAGCTTTTGGATATTTTGAATTTTGAGTTAATTACTCATTGTTCCTTTTACATATTGGAAGTATCTTAACTGTTTGATGCCCTACCATATGCTCGCTGTTGAGTAACTCATTGCTAAATGCTGACTAAATAGAATCCTACTCTAAATTAAGGGTTGATCACTTGGGCTTTGACATGCGTTTGTAAGTGATTTTCTCAGCTTCAACTTATTTTTCTAAAAAACTTATACTTTGTCTTGATTTGAGAATAAATTAAATATTGCTTCTATGTCAACTATTTTAGTTCCTCACCTAGTCAATATATTATGTCATAAAATTTCAAGTATAATTGTTGTCATTTGTCGGAAGAAGAAAAATATATATTTTCCAATTTCCACCCCTCAAATGAATTTTTCAACTTGTCCTTCCCTTTTACTTTTCTGGGAAGTTGCATTAAGCAATTTGTTTGACCACGTGAGGATGTCATAAAGATAATGGTAAAGATGAAATTGAAGATTAAATCCTATATTTTTTTCACATTGCCAAGGCATACAAATTAAATTGGAAAAACCCATGGCCATATTTTTTTAGATTGCTAACTTGTTTATATAATATTATGCCAGCAAAACCAATGACTAAGAGTGTTAACAATGAGGCACAATTTTAATATGGCTGTGAGGCACCATGGTGTTGGTCAATTGAACCCAAGAAGAGCTGTGAGCCATGGTGTAGTGTATGACATGTATGCCTTAGGTTATATCCAGTTCTTATGATTTTTATTTTATATAATTCATTTAACGCCTACTAGCTAGTTGTGACCTGATTCTTTTGTTGTAACTTTATTGATTTTAATATATAATAATTGTTGTAAACCAAATGTGCACATTAATTTTTTGTATTTTATTTTTCCAGAATCTATGATGAATACAAAAAAAAATACGGATTGATTGTTGGACAATAAATTTAATTTGTATTTTTATCAAAAAAAATATAATAGGAAAAAAAAAAACATATTTCAAAGACGGTTGTTTACCCACACCGTCTTTGAAAAAGTATTTTCATAAAAAAAAAACAAAAATAGGCCATATCTACGACGGTTCTAATCTAGACCGTCTTAGAATATGGTCATTTCAAAGTCGGGTGCGCGTCATAACCGTCGTTGTTTGGGCCTAAAGTAATATGGTTTTAACTATATGACCATCGTAGACTTATTGCAATTTTGTTTTTTTTTTATATAATCACTTAATTCAAAGACGGTTGGTTGTAAGCCCATCGTCAAATACGTTTCCTTTCAATGACACAGAAAACAACGACGATCATATGACCGTCTTTATAATGCGTCTAGAACCATCGTAGTATGACGCGCTTGTAGTAGTGTTACTCTCATGAAACTAGACATGTAAAAATTTATTTAAAATCAATTTTAGATCGGGAATTATTTTTTGTGGTAAAACCAAACAATGCTAGCCCAGTGTGACTTCTGCAATTCAATTATTTGACGTGAAAAATGAGTCTTAGGTGAGTTAGTTAATAAAGCTAAGTTGAATCTCTCAATAAATTAAGAAACGTTGAAATCTTGTTACGTACTACTTTGTAAGTCATGTGTGCTAGGAGCACTCAAAGGATAGAGACCTAGAAAGTGTTTGTAGGAGGGATTAAAAGTATTTTTTTTATACTTAATATGGGTATAACACATGATATAATATACTGAAACATGAAATTTTTTAAGGCGTAATTATAATATATCATATAAAAACAATCTTAATATATAATAAAAATTAAAATGTCAATAGAGGATTTATATTTTAAAAATAAGGAAAGTCTTGGAAATATAATAGTAAAAGGTTATAGTTTATCTAATTATTATAGTATTTCAATTTTTATTAATTTAAGAGTTTGAAAATAGAAGGGAAAAAGTTACAAAATACAGTTAGAAATACAAATTAGATTTAAAAAAATCAAAAGGTGAAGAACACACAATGGAGAGAGGAAGCCAAATGATAGAGGGAAAATAAATTAAAGAGAGATAAAGGAGCTGGAACTAAGCTGGAGAGAGCACAATTGAAGAGGATTCGAGTCTCTTAATAAGAAAAATAACAATAAATAAACAAGGATGATGAAGAGGAGATAATGAGGATGCATTGAAGACGCTAAAATGTTAAACACAAGTTAAGTTTATTTTACACTACTAGAAAATAGGTTTTTAACATCGATTTGTTTTGACTTTTGACATCTGTTTTTAACTGATGTTGAACCTCCGATCTTAAAAGTATCAACATTAACATCGGTTTTCAAAAACCGATGTTAACAAAAATATACAACATCGATTTTTAAGAAAAATCGATGTCACCTAATAAGAAGTAAACGAAAAAAAAAAAGTAAAATATGCATAAACAACATCGGTTTTTGCTAAAAACCGATGTTGATGTGCATGATTTAACATCATTTTTTAGTAAAAATCGATGTTGTTTTGCAAATTGTTAGGAAACTTATGTAGAAATGTTTTTTCACATCGATTTTTGCCATAACCGATGTTGTATAGTCACTTTTTACATTGTTTAATACATAACCGATGTAGAATGATATTTTTGTTTTAAAAAAAATATGGTCTATATTCTTTATTTCCCTCCCTGTAATTTTAAAAGACATATTCTAATATACATAACCCCCAAAGACAATAAACACCTTTTTAAGCCCACTGTTTATAAAACAATTCAAATTATTGAGAAAGATTTTCTACAGTCAAATGAAAGCATAATTTACTATTGCAGTAAGTTATATTAAGGGCTTTTCTTTGCCTACTAACTCCAACTAATCCATTATGTTTTTCCAAGGATCCAAAAGAAATGCAAAGACACTATTAAAGATAAGAAACAATCATAATGAAACAGTAACACTGGAAATCGAAATAGGGAGACCTGAAATTTCTGTTCAAAAGATATGAAATGGTCACCTGTCGAGTGGATGTCTTTAGCACAACTCATTTTCCTTTCCTTTAAGAGTCAATATCAATGTTGACCTCATCTTCTTCAGCAGCTTCATCTTCGGGATTCATATCCAATATCTGAAAACAAAAATATCATGTAAGAATTTGGAAAATTAGGGAATGAAAAAATGACTATGGAACAGATAAAGGGCGACAAAAGAAATAGTAAATAACCTCAACAATGTTAGCACAAAATATGCATGATATTAAAACACAAATAAAATATAAAAATCTAATTAAATGGAAAACAGGGTTTATGAACCAAGAACACTAATGTTTCTCTTCGATATGGTAATATGCGTGATATTAAAACACACCTGGTAATTTGCGTAGTTGGGACACATAAAGATTGTTTGTATTCTTTAATTTGCTATAGTAAGATATGTTTTAAAGTGCAATTATCATTGGACACCTAAAGTCTAAAAAAAAAAAAAAATCTTACTGCATTTAGTTTCTATATCCATTATTTCTCAATCAACAAGTCCACTAACTTTCAACTATAGCTTGAACTACATAAACTAATCACATAATATGAAAGCAGATATGTCCTATTAATTCTAAATTATTTAATATTATATATAGATTAAATTATTGTTTATGTTTCATTTTCTTGTCACCTATCCAAAATTTGAGTTTTCACATACTAATTACATCTTCAGCATCTTCTACATCAAGCCAATACTAAAATCATATGATCATGTAAATTAAATAAGTTAATAAAACCATATGCCTAGCCCAAACATAACACAAGTGCATGAAGAGAAATCCTTCTTTTCTCTAAGCATGTATGTCGACAGTGCAACAGTACCACCACCAAGCGAGTGCCTAACAATCTATGGAAAGATTATTATAATCATAACAATTAACAAAGGCAAATATAAGTTGAGTTACGTATGGATCATTAAATAAAAAAGAATACAAAATTTTAATTTATAAAATGTTGAAGCAAGAGTATGGCATTTAAACTGAAAACATATAAAGCAAGAAATAAAGAAATGGAATGAAAAAAGGGATACAATAACTTTTCACTTCTAGGTGAACATCATTTATAATGAATGTTCTTCAAATTAAAGACTTCAATAACAAGTAAGGTTTGATCCAACAATGAGTAAGACTTAAAATAAATTTCAAGAAAAATATTTTATTATAAATAAGATAACACCTTGATTTTGAAATTGGGGTGTTGATGAAGAGCCTCATTTAGTGCAGGGGTGCATTGCTCTTCAATCCAACGAGATGCAGCAACCATACCACGATGTGCAAAAAAAGAAGAAAAAAAACCACAAATAGAAGTCTGCCATGTCTTGCTAACACCCTCTCTAGATTTGGGGTTTTAAGATTAGGGATTTTGAAATTAAAAAGCCACAAAGAGAATCTAATAGCAAACCTGGTTTGAGAGACACAACGGTGTTGGTGGCGAGGCGGTGATGTGACGCGATGGCGATGACCAACGAGAGAGTGGAAATAATGAAGGAGTGAACTTCAAGAGAATCAGAAAGTGAGTCAGCATGAGGTATACAAATATTTAAAAATTGAGATAATGAAAGGGAAAGCTAGGCCTTAGGGGTGACTTTGACGTGTTTGGGATTGAAGAAGCAAACAATGAGTTCGTAGAAGAAAAGACAGGGTGTGTATGCGTTTTATTTTGTCTTTTTTTTTTTCCTGATCAACAACATCGGTTTTTAAAAAATTGATGTTAACATGAGTTCATTAACATTAGTTTTTCAAAAATCAATGTTAACGAACTCATCTAATTTACGAATATGCCATCGCGTTTTTGTTAACATCGGTTTTATCAAAAACCGATGTTAATGTAACGATGTTAAAACCATTTTTTCTAGTAGTGTTACTTTAATATCGATTAAAATTTATACATTAGATGTATAGTATTTGAGAGGTTTATTTTAAATTGGCAACCATGAACCACTGGCTTTAATTAAAGCTTAATTTCAAGTTTGAAGGTGCATTCTTAAATTAAATCTTTAAGTATATGTATTCTCTATATTTTCCATATGTGGTCTATATAAAGTCTTTGCTCTTTGCTTTTCTTCCCTTTAATACTTTATTGTCGTTGAGAATTTGTGGACCATTGATTTAAAGGGTAAACCCCTGCAATGAAGAGACAAAACACTAAGAATTGGAGGACAAGTTTGCAGGCATGACAATGACAAAGAGGAAACCCTTCATTATTTGAAGTACAAAGTGAGAATAGAAGAGATTCAAGCATGTATGTCTTCAAGATAAGGCTAAGAGTTAGGTTATAGTTGATGAAAAACATAGTTCTACAACACTTAACACCTTATAAATAATGGCTAGAGCAACAAAAATACAATTTCAAAGTTGTATCTGACACTGAACGAACCCATCACTACTAGAAAATAAATTTTTAATATTGTTTATTAAAGACTTTTAACATAGGTTATAAATCGATGTTGAAACTACTGACGTTAAAAATATCAATGTTAACATAGGTTAGGGAAATCGATGTTAAAATACACTACATAAGAAATAAACCAAAAAAATGTAAAATATGCAAAAATCAACATCGATTTTAAGCAAACCGATGTTGTGGTGCACTTACAACATCGATTTTGCTTGAAATCGATGTTGCATTCTAAAGCGATTTCTACATCGATTTTAAAAAAATCGATGTTAAATTTGTATTCTAAAGCACTTTCTACATCGATTCTAAAAAAATCGATGTTGAATGTGCTTACGACATCGGTTTTGGCGAAAACCAATGTTGTAAAGACACTTTCTATATCGATTTTAGACCATCAAAGATTTTTTGCAAATTTTTTAAATATTTTTTCTGTTTTTACAAAGAACCAACCATAACCAATTTATAAAAAATATATTAATTTTAAATTAATATATTTAAAAATATTATTTTCATTACAATATCACATTACTTACAAAATCTTATATGAAGACATTATTGGAAATACAAAGCATTCAATATTATTAATAGCAAAGAAAATACAACAGAATATAATTACCTTGATGAACAACAATAATAAATTTTCTATAACAAGCCTAATAACTATAACAAGATCTTAGAATTACTGAAATATTCTCTATACAAGCTTATAAACTTATTCAAATATGCCAAGAAAATCATCCATGTTGCAATACCTCTTGTTAGGTGCACAAGTATGGAAAGTGGAAAGTAATGAACTTTCATGAACAAACTGTATACACAACTCTGACTAAAATCCAAAAAAGGGCAAGACAGGGACCTAAGAACTAGACCAATGTTATGTATCCAAGGGTGAAGAAATGCAAGGGATCAAAGAAATTAGGATGAAAAGGATTACACCCTCGGATAGCGTGAACATCTTTTCTTCTTTAGGAATTATGGTATCTCAAACAAACCCCCATTAGTGAAAGAAAGACCACTAATTGTGTTGAAGGTTGTATCTGCTTGAGTGACTTAACTGGCCTATGCTTAGAAAAAAGAAAACACCAAAATTAAAGTGTGTCGTATGCATGATAGGAACAAGGTTAGTGAGAAGAGTTGATCCTTACCCCCAAAGGCCTCCCTTCACTCTCCTCTTGACGCTTGAATCTAGTATCAATTAATGTTATACTCACCTGTACGAAGTCAATTTTCATGGTTCACCACAATGTATTAAATGTTCAAATAATTAAACTAACTTTTAGAAATGGTAGTTTGAAGAACATTTATTTAACCCTAAATACCAACACAATTAATCAATGGACAAGTTCACCATACATAAAGAAAGATTACTACCATTAGCTTGTAATAAGAAATGAGCATTTGAGTTGCAAAAATTGACTTACAAAGGACTAGATCTCAAAATCAGAAAAAGATACTGACATGTACAATTGGACATATTGTAAAGTTAAAAGCAAATAATTATCATTAATAAAAGTTCATTCTCTTCCATATTATGACTATTAATGTGTCCAACTAGCCAAAAATATTAATCTTTTATACCAATATCATCTAATATATTAAAAATTCTGTTAGGAAAGTAAAACATATATTGAACTTTATTATTCTCTAACCTTATACTGAAAAGGAAACACTATTCTTAAACTTGGCCCACTTATGTGTAACGACCCGCCTTGTCGCTACTGTATCATACTCTTTAATCACATTTTTAAGTGTAATTTATATTTGAAAATCCCTTTAAATTGATTACAAAAAAGTAATAAATTTCACGCGTGAACTTAATCAATATCAATAATTAAAAACATGAATAATCAATGTTGAAATACCTCGTAATACATTTATATAAGAACATAATTTGGAGTGATTACAAACAACAATGTATAAAGTGTACAAAGTTTTCAAAAGAAACAAGGGATTAAGTGACGGGAGTGTAACTAGCAAAACAATGGGGGTGTATCCATTAAAATAAGGGGTACATCTAGCAAAATACAACTCCTGCCTGGGTTACAACTAAGAGTGAGTTGTCACAATATAGCTCGTGGCTGGGATATGGTTCAAAGCCATTCCAGCATCACAACTCATTTATAGGCCGGGTTCTAATCGAACATTATCCCGGATACTTGGCGGCTCCATCAAAAGAAATAACTCCCAGACTGCTTGCTTCTGTCTGTCTGCTCACACAAACATGGTTCGTTTATCATCACAGGTACCAAACCACATGGCACAAGAAAAGCAAAGGTGAGTTCATCATGTAAAATAATAATTAATAAATATCATCAATTATAAAAACACAACCCAGTCATTATATTATCACAACAATATTCAAACATTTCATTCACATAATCAAACATGGACAACCCGTCCAAACCACTTCACCAATTCATCTTATAATGACTAGTCATGATGCATGTTCCTGACTTAACTCTTAGTCAATGCAATGTAGTACCATCCCCAGACAATAGGCCAAATCCATGGTACAAATGATTCCTGCAACTCGTCGGGGTCACTCTGTTGTGCACGGGTCTCACCCCCCAATGGTGATCAGCCAAATGGGTGTCAGAAGGCTATCCCTACAGCAATGGCCCCCCAGTACCTCTCGTACTCTACAATCAATAATCTTATTTCTGTTATGCATGAAGTATGTCTCTTAAGGGCACCACTGTATAGACCGGCGCATGAGCGAATTCCTTCCTGGCTAGTGTCACTATACACCTCCTATGTACATACTCATCACCCCAAACAATGGCACACCGATGCACTATCCGACATCTTACATCAACACATAAACTATCACCATGGCACATCAATGTATGACCCAAGCCCGGGCTCAACTCGACCTGGGTAGGATAATGTCATACACCCCCATGGGTATTTATGTATATCCAAATGCATTCAGATTACCTATGGGCACCACTGTATAGACCGGCGCAGGAGCAATCCCTTCCTATTAGGTGTCACTATACACCTCTCCATGGTATCAATGCATTTAATAATTCAAGCCAATATAATGGCCAATCTCAACGTAATCACGTTATTCAAAAATATACATGTAAAACGGTGTGAGGTTTTAGATGTCCGAGTTGTTATTTAGATATAATAACTCTGAAGAAAGAATCCGAGCAAGGTCAGATGAAGTTGGTAGAGGTCGGACAAGTCGATATAAGTTTGGTTAAAGGATATCAAGGGAACCTAGTAGCTCTACTCCCAAGAATACACGAGCTCTGCCGAGTAAGTAACCCGATAGCTCTTTCCTCAAGGACATACGAGCTTTGCCGAGTAAGTAACCCGGTAGCTCACAAAGAAAAGACTTTGAACTTAGTAGTTCTAAAGATAACAGCTCACCCCGGGTAAGGAACCCGGTCTCTTTAAAGAAAGAAAATAATGAACTTCTAGAGTCGACAAGTGTTTGGAATTCGGTTTCTCTAGGAAAGAAAAGCATGAGCTTCTAGGGATGACACGTGTATGGAACTCGGTCGTTCCAGAAGAAAGAACACAAATTCAACCGAGTAGAGGAACCCGGTAGCTTTCATCCCAAGAAGACACGAGCTCATCCGAGTTAGGGAACCCGATGACTCCTGAGAAAACATGAGCTCATCCGGGTGGAGGAACCCGATAGCTCTCTCTCAAATGACTTCAAACTTCAAGGTACACCCCCGGGTAAGGAACCCGGTATTTCTAAGGAAAAAGAAAGCGAGTCTTATAAGTTCTTAAGGAAACAACCCCGAGTTAGTAACCTGGTATACAATTGTCCGCCAACAAGAACTAGGTTACGTTCTGCATGCATACATGCATGCTACGTAAACCATTCAACCCGGCATACCCATCCCGGTAGCCGACATCTCAATACAAGGAATTGACATGTATATTTAACTCAGCCTACCTATCCCGGTAGCCAACATCTCAATCTCAAGGGAGTACTACACCTACTAACACAGCCTACCATTCCCGGTAGCCGAGGTCACAACAATAGTTTAATATATATATATATATATATATATATAGATACAGCATGCTCAGTCTGACTTATCCAACCCGGTAGTCATCTTCTTTACAAACTCATCACATAAAAATATCATCAAGTTATTTCACGCATAACACCAGAACACTTATACATATTTCATCCCAACCATGTTATCTAAAATCATTATTAACACGATAAACTCCACTTACCTTAACATGAATTCTTTTCTTTCATTCTAATGTGTCTTTTATTCGAACACTGGTCCTCACCGCGACCAGCAAAGGTTGGGCTCCTTTCACGAATCCTTCTTAACGGAGACGATTTTCCGCTGCTGCTACGGTGGTTCTCAAAATTTTTAAGTGGAAGAAAAGAAAGTTTTGGGTGCAAGGTTTTAAGAGAGAGAAAGAAGAGAAATACGTAGAAAAGTGAGAGTGAATCGTGTTTTCACTTCCTGCATTGTTATTTATAGACTAAGCTATGAGGCAAGTTACCAACAACTTGAATCAGCCAGCTACCACAGCCACCATAGCTACCTACTTGCGTGACCACACAGCCACCAAAGCCACCACCATTATACGTGCACGGACAACTTTATTTCAGCCACAAACTTTGACTTACACTCCTTAAGCACAAATATCAATGCACACACTTTTCAACAATAATTATACTAAACAATTAATTAACATAAATATCTTTCAACTTGTAAATTTCAAGGTGTTACATTACGCATAAGTAATATTTTATTTGTAGTTCTTTTCTCCTAATAGTACTCAGATTTTCTGGTCCACAATGTGAAAGTAGGACATTTTCTTATTTCCTTTGAGGAATAAATAAATAATATTTGAAGTCACTTGTGTTGGGTAATTTTTTTAAAGCTAACGATAATTCATTTAGTGAAATTAACCCAAAACAATGAAAGGATTATACTAAGATTTTAGAAATTCAAATTGATTGCTAACTAGTCACTATACACTTGCAAAGACAACATATTATATAACCTTTTATAAATCTTTTAATGAATAACCTATCGAGGAACAATGGCGTTATATCTACTTCTAGTTATACACATCACGCAAGAGTGGGTATGTGGTGTAATTCATTTATGGTGGAATCACTGCATATTATTTACAACTTCATATAATTAATGATACATATTTACAAAGCTTAACTTACTTGTGATGGATCTATTATTGCTCCAAATATTAAATTAGCAATAGGGTTCACGAGGTCATATATAACCTTTGCTACCGTGTTTACCTGTAAATGATTATATTAAAAGCCGTAGCATACAAAAGGGGTACCATACATACTACATTGTAGAAAACAAGAGCATAATGAATTCAATAGATAGCTTATCATGAAGGCCAAGTATTCCTCAAACAGGTATTAGCTCAATTAAATTCCAAGTTCACAAAATACTTAATGGAAAAGAAAAATTATGGAATTGCAACAACAAGATAGGTGGATTGCCTTTTAACAATGGAATTTATAAGCATCAAATTTTGCTCTCTCAAATAAATATCATATCCATGGCACTGTGTCAGGAAAAATGTATTTACATTTGAGCATCATGAAGCTCCTAGTAAGAGAGCTATAATTGGGTTAGGCCTTGCTATCAAATCAAAGGCTCAAAAGCAATTGGGCCAATTTGGCCTGACCTGGGCTAGACAGGCTAGTGAAATTTAGGCTGGAAAACTACTAGGTCAGTTGGACTAGTATTATTATTTCCTTTTTTCCTTTTAAAATTCATGCAAAATTAAACAAAAAAATGAACCAATTTAGCCCAGCCTGACAAACAAACAGGTCAGGTTGGGCGAACAAAAACTTTGCCCGTAACAAATTCGTGCAAGGCTGAGCTGACTTGCTTTCCACACTTTGGCTAGCTGGGCAACCTAATTGACAACTCTACGCTAGTAATTTCCCTTTATCCTTATGATGCAAATTCTAAAGGAGCAGAGGAAAAAAAGGAGGCCAATAATAATAAAGAGAAGGAAAAAATTATGGCCACAATGGAAACAAATATTTAAGAGCCCAAGGGATAGGTAGCCACCTTAAACAAGGTCAGATCAGTCCCACAAATTATGTTCCAAACAATTTCACTAGTTTGTATAAAAATCTGCATTGGCCATTATAGCTTGAACATCAGCAAAATCTACATTCACTAACCCTGGTATCTGCATATATTAGTAAAAGCAATGAGAGTTGATGATTTTATAGAGAGATATCACCAATTTAATCAGAATATCCTACTAGTAGGATGCCTATTCTATGTTTTTTCCACACAAACAACAAAACTTATTAAAATTTTAGAAAAAAGAGAAAAAGAAAAGGAATTCCACAAAAAATTATTGAAATAAAATTAAAATAAAAAAGTTTCATATGCAACATGGATGAACATAAGTTTGGTCATCATACCTAGAGAATGAAACTTTTAAAAGCTAGATGTATTCACACATAAATGATTGTATAAAAAATTTACACTAACATTCTAATAATGAATCAAAATAAAACACTAAGTATAATTCCTTCAAGATTGAAATAGTAAAATACCAGTAGCTACATTTGATAAGTAACCAGAGTTGTGTAATTCTTATAACTAAATGAGTGTTGCCCCCGGTGCAACCACTGCTCCATTGCTCACTACTGTTTTCAATCCTTACTTCACTACCATAATTGACTATTCAATGTTTAAAGCTTCAAGTTTCTTTGTTTTTAAATCTTTGGTTGAATCTTCAAATGTTGAAACTTGAAAGTTTGGCATGATCTCAATAAACTTCAATGTAAAATTAAGAGGAAAAAATGAAACAAGCTTTTTAATAGAAATTGGTATTCAAGGTTGAAGATCTTACGATTAGTGGATTGCCTAATGACTTTCCACTTACAAGGCACTTTCCATCTAGTGACCATGCAATACTAAGGACCCAATTCTTGTGTCTTGTGTAAAATGTAAACCGCTACAATGCTATATATGACTAATTAAACATCATGAAACTACAAATACTGATATTAATTTAAAGAACATGAAGAATAACTCTTTATATTAGAGATAGACCTCTATAATTCACAATACCAAATTCTTATGTTGTAATTTGCTACCTTCACATTCCCTATCATCCCTCTTATTTTCACACTACTTTGCAAACAAAATCCCACCTCCCACTATTCATTATCAGCTCAGCCTTTGGTTATGCCTAAGATTTAATAACATGAACATTCCCTTTATTTCCCATTTTTTCTCCTTACTCATGTGTTCATTGTCATTATGCCTAAGATTTAATAACATGAACATTCCCTTTATTTCCCATTTTTTCTCCTTACTCATGTGTTCATTGTCATCCCTTTTCTTCTAGCATAATACTGGGTAATAACATATTACACAATCTATCAAGATTCTTTTCTTTCTAGCAATGCAATCATATGGGCATTACCAACTTCCAACAATTCTAACTATTTTTTGCATGAGTTAAATTGATCATTTTTATTCTCGTTCTGAGAGAAGGATAACAAAACATCAATTGATTTTTTTCTTGATTTAATTAGCAGATACTAGAGTAACTTATTATTAGTATAAGTGTATCTTTTCTTTGGCTCAATTATTTAGAGAAATAAGGAATCATTTCTATAAAAAATAGTCAAACCAAATGTGTGTTAAGTCAAGCAAATAAGTTAATGAAATCAATGAATTAAGGGAGAAAAAAGACTAATTTGTTGTAACCAAACATGACTAGCCTTTGTTTTTCTACAAGTATGTTTCAAGTGGCACAAGGAGTTCCTAATCTGATATATAGAAAGAATACAACAATTTATCCTCCTAAAATGAGAGCATAGACAATTCCTCAATGTTATTATAACAACAACAACAATGACAATGACAATGACAACAATAACAATAATAATAATAAATAAATAAATAAAATGTAAAATAAAATTTGGGAATAGGAGAAAGGGGTTTAGTTACATTGTTTAGAAGCTTACTAACAATCCATATGAGGTGTTGAGGACCAACATTATGTGGTAGGTACATAGGAGCACCCAAAGTAGTTCCATCATGGTTTGTCAAAAGACATATGACGTTGTTGATTATCTCTGTCTTCTCCACCATAGTTTTTGTCTTGGCCTCCATTTTACAATTAGGGTCGGGATTTTCTCTCTCTCCAACTCCAAGTTCTATTTGATTCTGTCTTCTTTGTAGTGCTGAAACAAAACAAATTCCCAAATATCTAATAACGTGTAGGAATAGAAATAGCAATAGCATAGCTGCAAAAACCAATATCCTAATATTGTTATTAGGATCAAACATTTCGTTAATGTTAAAATAGAAATTCACAAGAAAAACTTGAAAATTATTCCAACCCAACTAAGCAATCTCACTAATAGCACATGCAAAATCACGACTGATTTTAGATTTTCAAAATCAATTTTGCAATTATGAGAGAAGAGACTAGCTTATTCCTTGAAAAAAAATTTGATTTAAACTTCAAAAGTGAGTCAACTTTATCCCCAAATAAAACCAATTTTTCTAAACAATATAATGTCATTCCCAAACACAAAAAAATTCTTTTAAACTCAATTATTCAAAAATGTAAAACAAACAAACCCTAAACTATCATACTTACACGAGCCACATAATGCATATAATTCCAAGAAATAGTAGAATATAAATACCTGAAGGACACATTTCAAGAAATACATATTTTCTTCTTCCTATCTGGTAAATATCCAAAGCCCACAACCTAAATCAATTCCAACATTCAAGCAATATAATTAATGAAATGCCCTCACCAAAACGTAAACTAAAACCACAGTGAACAAACATAAACCTAAAACCAAATCTATAGCAACTAGGACAACTATAGAAGAAAAAAGGGAATCAGACTCAAATCAAGCGAAAATGCACAGAGAAACCAAAACTCAAAAACATATCAAGAATATACACAATACATAGGCATAAATAACTTAGCTTCATGTTTTGTGGCCACCTTTTTCTTGATCTTCCTTCTTATTGTAGTCTTCATCATTTACTTCACTATGTTCAAGCCACAAGACCCGAAAATCGTCGTGAGTACCATCCAGATCCGTTCCTTCTTTGCCACTAATGACACCGTCAACTTTAACTTCTCCCGATACACCTCTGTTATGAACCCTAACCGCGAGAGAGAGAGAAATGGAGCTAGACTGACATGACTATAGTGGAGTTGATGCGCTACACCGCCGGGGAGAGTTTGTGAGAGCAAGACAGCGAAAGAGCAAGAGCGAGAGTGAGCTGAGAGTGAGACTAAGTAGGTCAAAGAAGACAGGGAGACAGATTCAATAAAAGAAAAAACACATCCATTTTTGTAAAAATTGACTTTAACATTGAAATCCAACATCAGTTATTGAAAACCCGATGTTAACATGGCGATGTTAGCACCAATTTTTAAAAAATCGATGTTAAAAAAAATCAATTAACATCGATTTTTGAAAAATCAATGTTAACAAAATCAATTTATTTACAAAAAGGCCACCATCCTTTTGTTAACATTGGTTTTATAAAAAAATTGATGTTAAAGTAGCGATGTTAAAAGCATTCTTTCTAGTAGTGCATACCGCTTTTACTTCTAATTGTCAAGTTAGTCTTTTTGAATTTACAACACATTGTAGACTTTATTAGGCAGAAGAACCTAAGTGGTATATTTTCACTAAAAAATTATGAATTTGGTGTAGTTTGAAAACATATTACTAATCTGGTGTCTGGGTCGCGCCCAAATTTAGGCAGAAGCAGTCACGTCCAAATGAAGGCAGAACCGGTCACGCCCAAATCTGGGCGTGTTCCACCAGATGGCGACACGAGGCATGCACAGATGGAGCGAAAACTTCGGACGGTCATAACTTTTGACTGGAATGTCCGATTTAGGCGTATGATATGTCAAAACGATCGTAATTCAGAGGAGAAGCCCTTGGCAAGTTCTCGAGGAGACATGCCCAAAAATTTTTCCCAAAAGAGGCCTCTAAGTGCCTCAAAATTGCGATTTAATCTTTAAACCTCCAAAAAATTTCTTGTTTTCTAATTTTTTATTCATTCAATTAGTGAATTGCATGCTATTTTTTATTTTTTTAGTTGCTTCTCTTAATTTCGAGCGTTTTGACATAAAATACGCCTCCATCGGATATTTCTATCAAAATTTATGACTGTGCAAAGTTATATGCATCATCAAATTTAAATCCTAATAATTGCTAAATGCACCCCAATTTTTCATAAGTTCATTCATAAAATTGAAAATGACTAATTACACCCCATTTTTTATTAAGTATAGTTCAATCTTTTCTTTTAAATCTTAAAATTTAAATGATAATAGAAATGATAATAAAATTGAAAATGACTAATTACACCCCATTCAAAGTAATTATAATATAAATTACTAAAATACTTATTTTAATATTTGGGCGTGACTAGTCCTGCCTGATTTTGGGCGCGACTGGAACACCAGATTTGTAATATGTTTCAAAACTATACCAAATTCGTAATTTTTTTGTGAAAATATACCACTTAGGTTCTTTTGCCGACTTTATTAATACCTAACACGACAATCTAAAGTATCTTTAATTTATCGTCTTCTTTCACCATCTTCCATTTTTAGTATGCTTTAATTTAGATTTTTTAATATGCAAATATTAGTTTGTTAGTTTTTGTTAGAAATGTCAGTTGGGGGAGGGGTTTAAACCCACAATCTCTCTCCCTTCTCCCTTCCCACCAATCTTAGACAAATCTTTAGTTATGCTTTAATTTAGACTTAAAGGCTTCTTTGTATTGACCTGGAGACAATTAGAATGGTAGCCATCTTGGAATAGATATAATTAGAAAATATAATAAAACCAACAACTAATTGGTGTTGTAATTTATGTTCCTAGCTAATAGTACCTCCCCAGGTAATGTGCAAATAAATATAAAATTATAAAACTTTGAATTTAATTAGATTAATAATCAATGTGAAGATTATTTTATATTATAATTTAATAATAAATTGTGACATGATTGGAAATTGTTAATTTTTAAAATAATTACTTTCAAAGTCATATTTAAAATAATTTTTAATTATTTAAAAGTATAAAAATCTTTACATCATCATCATCACTTGTTTATCAAAATTCAATTCTTACAATTTTTCATTTCATTGAGTCCTCTCATATGAATTCGGCTCCTCTCTCTTTATTAGAGAGGTCCAATATAAAGAAAGACTCATGGGATCAAGAATTTGTCTCTTACCTACTAGACATCTAAAAAGAATATTTTCTCTCTCTCTTTTTAATATATATATATATATATATATATATATATATATATATATATTCAATAATCCAATTACTTCCTTGTGTCCATTAGAGTCAAAAAGGCCTACCATTCATAATAATTTCATAGTTGAAGATTTAGTAATGTGAGCGCTTCAATTGATGTGTTACTCCACTCTAGCTTTGACAAATGAAATTTCTCACTAATGCGGTCAAATTTTAGTCAAGTACTGCCTTGGTTTCCCCTCTTTTGAATTTGTTTCTCAAACATAAAAATAGAGATAGAAGACAAAATAATCTTCCACAAGTTGACAAATCTAGCTCTGGAACAATGCTAGAAAGTTCCCTTGCATAAACTTTTGCTTAAGTTGTCTCTCATGTGTGAACATTGTTGTTTGTACTGCGTGTCCTATGAGAATGCTAATCTATCTATACAGTTGGAATGATAGGAGTATATATGTTATTTTTTGTATAGTCTCTTTTTCATATATTATAAAAGTGCTGTGCTGTGGAAAGGTTCTTGCTTTAGCGAGTCCTGAGTGGATGATGCTTTTTGGAGTCGCTTGGGCCATCTCCTAAGGACAAAGTGTTTACTATTATTAGGAAATACTTGGTATTGTAATATGTTAAAGTATTAACTATATGCACTATAATAAATTCACTTATCAATTATAATTTTGTACTAACGGGAATTGAGTCTAGGAGAAAAGACTAATTTCTTACAATATATTAAATAAATATTTTAATTCTTGTTAGAGGGACTGTTTACATTTAGTGTTTGAGTGTCTCAAATAAAATCGTTTTTGAAGGAGACGGTATACTTATGAAAAAAAAATATCAATTATGATGGGTGAATCATGAGTGGTTCAAATTTCAAGTTTATGACCCTATGGTAGCCCACAATGTTGTAGTTAACGTTATTATCTTTGCAAAAGCAGGCTCTCCTTTTTTTATGTCTCCACAAAAGAAAGAAAAGTTTATTTTGATTGGAAGATAATGGCTTTATTTAAGGGTCTCTCTCTTTGCATTGCATCTTTATATATACTTACAAATAATCATGAACTTATGAGCTTGTGAAGGACTCTGTCCATGTCACCATTCCTGCTCATGTTGCCATCTGAATTAACGTGCGGTGGCTAGCTATTTCAGTCACTTTACCAGCAATCCCGTACTCCAAACAGAGTATATATAGAATGCAAAACAAAGTCATGGACACTTGAAACTATTGAATTTGATCACAAATCCTAACAAAACTAAAAAAGAGAAAAATAGAGTGGGAGAAAAATGAAAAAGTATGGAAGTAGTAGTACATGTAAGGTTTCGATATATTCAGATATGAAAAATATTTTATTTAACGAGAAAATCTGTGTTTAATTTTTTATGTGTACAAAATTTTCTTGAGTTAACAACAAACATGTACCTTGAATAGAATTAGTTCTTGATTCAATGCGTTAAGAGATATCCGTGATTTCTGACTTAGATAAAAATATCCTATATTAATAATTATTTATTATTTTTCATTAAATTGCTATATTTAATTAAAACTATTAAGTATTTTCTTAAAATTTTAAAACATTAAATACTTAATCAACTAGAGTCGGGCTTTGTGGAAGGGACCAAACTCTTACACAAGGTTAAAATTCTGATTGAAAAAGTGTTCATATTTAATGTTCAAGCATATTTTGAATAGGACTACCTCAATACCTCTAAAAGAGAATATTTATGGAAAACCAAAAGAAATGTTAAATACTTAATTATATATATATATATATATATATATATATTTCAAATTCATAATATATGTCTTAGGGAATAAAATTTAAATATTTTCTTTTTGCGTGAATCTCAATTTTGACCACTTTAATATACACATGTATAATAGCACATTAATTCTTCATTTATAAGAAAGAGTAACAAGTGGAGTTATAAGGTTAACTTAGTGATAAAAGATAAAAGGAAGGAAAGATTGGTTGTGGATTTGAATTTCTGTCTAAAAAAAATTAATAAACTAACAACAAACATTTAGTGATAAGAAAATGAGTAATAGGTATATTTACTTATAATATTAAGATTTTTTATAATGTTATTTAATGACAAATTATTTTGTATAATAAATTTGTTGACTTTATAATAAAAATATCTTAATGTAATGCTATCGTACCTTTTGATTGATTAACATTGTAGTTTACTAATTTACGATAATATTGTATAAAAATTAATCTCTATTAAAAAAATGAACACCAATTTTATCTTTTTAAAAGGTCAAATTAATTTAACTCTTAATCGTAAACTAAAAATCTAACCTCATCTTGAATGAAAGCATTTTTAGTGACTATTTTTTAATGAGAATATTTTTAAGAGTTGTGCTTCAATGATGAAAATTTTAGAAATTATTCCAATTTTATATATTGAGCATTTAGTTTTAGATTTTAAATTTGATATTTTTAAAAACTATAGTTCTTAATTATACATTCAAATTTAGTTTGATTTAATAACTCGTTCAAAATATTTTCTCTCAACCGTTCTAAAAACCCTCCTTGTATCTTTATTTGTATACTTAATTTCATTAATTACTCATCATTAGTACATTCTTTTCAATTTTCATCTTTTATTTCTAAATTGAAATTCAATATTTTTAAATTATCCATAAATTAAAAATAATATTGAGTCATAATACAAGTTAATTCACATGTTAACAATATTTATTTATTAAAATTTTTAATTATATAAAAACAAAACATTTATCTTATACATTATACCTTCTAGTTAATGATAATTTTGTTGCACAAAAGAGTAGAATTGATGACCACACTAATGTATTGGTTTTGTTCATTCATTGCATGGAACGATGAAGGTGGTCGAAGGTGAGTTTAGGCCAACTCTCCTTACGCGGTCGTTGACTTGTGATATGATCTCATCAGTGTGAAACTTCCTCACCGTTGTAATGGCGGCAGAATATATATATATATATATGTATATCAAACACTTTTGCAGTAAGAAATGATAATTATAAATAAATGCACAAGGTTATAAAATAAATATACACAATTTTTAAGGTAGTATTTTGTATTTTAATTCTTTATATTTTTAAAATTTTCATTTTGTGTTTAAAATAATTAATTTAAAATAATGTCGATTAAAAATTGTTATTGTGTCTTTTAAAAGCAAATTGTTTAAGAAATATATTTGCAATGTTAGGTTGAATTGCATTTGTTTGGGTGATAAATTATGAAATTTATTTTTAAAGATTTATAGTGACGATTTTTAGTTATTATTATTTTAAATTGATTATTTTAAAACTTAAAAATTAATAAAATACAAATATTTGTAACGAAAATTAAAAGAAAAAACCAACATAATTAAAAAATAATAATATACTAAAACCAAAAAACACTAAAATATAAAAGAACAAATGTGACATATAACTTAATTTTTAATATTGATCATTCATATAATAATTATATAATTATATGATCGCATTTATATTCTCACGTACAAAAAATGTATTGTTAGAGTCTATCCAATATATTGTTAGACCTAAAACAAACTTTGAGGTAAGGTCTTTTTAAAATTAATAAAACTAACAAATAAATTAAAGGCCTTACAAAAAATTAAAAATGACTTTTCCTCAACAAGAGTATTCAGACCCCATTTATTAAGGAAAAAACAATTTGGTTACCACTATACTTAATAGAAGGCTATATAAATATAATAATATTAAATAATTTTTTTCGAGGACTTAAAACAAGAACTTGGACTACCTTATTGTGTTTAGGCTGACCTTGTATATCATATAAGAATAACTTTCTTATAGGATAATAAGAATCACGGATCTCAAATTAAAAAACCAAACCAGATCTTTTGATCGAATGCCATAACATTGAAGTTTCTATAGAAATATAATACAAGTAAATAGCCAAAAAGAAGAAAACGCACTTACGCCATGTGGTTGAAGTTGAGCACAGAAAATCATAGCCCCCGATGAAGAACACAACGAAATAGACAAAGACACCTCTCTCTCTCTCTCTCTCTCTCTCTCTCTCTCTATAACATAATAACTCATTATTCATTTGTCTTCTCTCTTTCTTTAGTTTCTAACTATTCAAGATTCAACCCACCAATACAACACAAAACCAGTCCCCACAAACACCGACCCATCTTTTCTCTATCACAAATTTTGTTGGTCAAGTAAGTGGCAACCACGCCAAACAGAAGAGCCTCCTCACATGGGTCTCTGCTTCTCCTCTTCTTCATCCACACCTCACTCTTCTTCCCTCAACCGCCCTCAGCAGTACTCAGGCAAGTCTTCCCCCCAAACACACGTCACATGTTCCTGCTGATTCTCCTTTTTCTTTTATAACCACTTCGGTTCGGTTTGGTTCGTTTTGATTTTTTCAGGCTCAGCGAGCACTGACAGCAAGAACGTGGGATTCTCCGCGACCACTAGCAGCGCTGGGAAGAGCCAATTCTCGGAGATCGCGAGTGGGAGCATCAACAGCAGCCAAGGCTCTCTTCCTCTTCCTTCTCCTGATGGCCAGATTCTAGAAAGGCCGAACCTGAAGGTGTTCAGCTTCGGAGACCTGAAATCTGCCACCAAGAGTTTCAAGTCCGATACATTGCTCGGTGAAGGCGGGTTCGGAAGAGTTTACAAGGGATGGTTGGATGAGAAGACCCTCTCTCCGGTCAAAGCTGGCTCCGGAATGGTCGTTGCCATCAAAAAGTTGAACCCCGAAAGCACGCAAGGCTTCCAAGAGTGGCAGGTAATAACTTTATTTTCATCTCTTTCATTAATTTACTTTTTTTTTTCCAACAGTAAAGATTGAACATACTACTATCACTTAACCAAAAATTTGAAGCACTTTACACTATTTTAGAAATCCGAGGACTCAGTTGTATTATGGGTACGTAAAATACAGGATTTCCAATAGTTTGAATATTTTCATCAAATCTAGCAAAATTTAATAATGATACATGTGTGTTGATGTATTCTATGTGTTCGAGCCGTCCAACAAATGTATTGGAAATGAAACCTAAGACATATTTTGTCCCCAAGAACAAAGGAGTGTGTTAGTTGTAAGAGGTGTGAATCTGCCGAACAAGAAATTACTCAAAATTTTTCGCCGCTGAACCAAACTTTCCTAAGTTTCTTTCATTTAATTTTCTTACTTTAATTTTTAATGCACTAATTTTTACATCTAAATTAATAGAAAATGAATAAATAATATGTACATCAATCTTGTAAAGATTACACAGTTAGTCATCTCGCTACAAATTATTACGTATATATAATAAATTTATTGATTTTTATAATAGTTATATCTCAAAAGTTATAAGCTTTAATTGATTAAAAGTGAAAAAGTTCATGAAAGTTTATGGATATATTTTAATAAAATTTTTATTTTTTCTTGTAATTGATAGTACTTTTTAATTTCTTTTTTCAATTGAAGTTTATCTAGTTAATAATAACTGGGTTATCATTATTTATTAATAAATATTGCGCACTGTCAGTGATGCTATGACCTTAACACCATTATCTGTGGGTCTTTCTTTCTGTTTTTCTAATTGCCTAATTAATTAATTGGTAGTACTTTATTTTTCTATTTTGTTTTTGGTTGAAGAAGAATTGAGAAAAATTAAGAAGAATTTCCAATTCAGGTTTTTGTAGTTAGTAATTAATGCTGTTCAATATTGTACAGTTAGTAATGCTATGTCCTTACATCATTATCTGCGGGCCTGTGTTTTTGTTGTTGTTGACTGAAGACTTAGTTTTGAAGGTAGTTTAGAATTAGAGTGTTAATTAAAATGGTGGTGGTGATGGTGATCTTGATTCTGCAATGTGGAGTCACAGCTGTGGTTGATGCTGGGGGGGTTTGATATTCCACATGAACTATAGTATTAAATAATCGAGTCTGCAAGAATGTGGTTGGAAATTTTTTTGTGGGGCCCACTTACATGACCTGTTTTCCATTCATTGGATATCCACGAGTGAGGATGGGTTATTAAAATACGGTGCCTTAAATTTCGCACCATTGAATGCTTGACTCATGGTATGATATAGTACTAATCAAGATGAGCGTTTACTTTCACTTTTTAAAATTTGGATCGTTTTGGCTGTTTGTGCTTGCTATTTTTCCTTGACTTTTTCCTTCAAATAAGGGGAAACAAATTAATCATGTTCCGTGCATCATGTTTGAAAAGTATGATGCCATCACATTACCATTTCGCAAAGGAAACTATTTTTTAAGTTCTTGTACACGTGGTGATCCAGCCTAACAATTTCTTATGAAAACTAGTTAATAACAGTGTGTTTGCTTTGAGATGTGAATTGAGATTTATGTTGAAGATTGGACTGTTGTTGAGGTATCCGAAATGGACTAAGCTGATTTGTCTGAAGTCTTCTAGTCATGGTGAACTCTTAGCAAATTTGATGATCAAGTTATTAAATATTCAACCAGAGTGATGATGTATAATAAATGTGCCGCTCATACAATGATGTTAGTTGTATTTACAAGAGCCTAACACGAGTTGGATTCCTTGATATGGAGTCTAAGGCCTCTCAAGGGCAATATTCTATTTTCATGATTTCATCTTGAAAATCATACTCTTGACTGTTAATCTATGTTGATCCAACTTTTTAGTTGAGGCAATTCGTTGTATGGATTGGATCTTGAGCCTAGTTCGGAACGAAGATGAATTATAGAAATACTTAATACAAGCTTTTCTTGACAATGTTGGTAAAATTAGATGAACTCGTTCTGTTCCAAAGGACATACTAAATCAAAATGTTTGCCATTCTATCATGAGATTTCAGTTGGCGTATTGCATTTAATTTTACAATTTTACTATCAACACAATATGGTACCTTCCATGTTAAATTCAGTCTAGCCATTTGATTATCTAACATGTTTTTCTGTTGATTGGAAAATGCAGTCAGAAGTGAACTTTTTTAGGAAGGCTATCTCACCCCAACCTGGTCAAGTTGTTGGGTTATTGTTGGGACGATGATGAGCTTCTTCTTGTGTATGAATTCTTGCCAAAGGGAAGCTTGGAGAATCATCTTTTCAGAAGTATGTAAATTGAGGACCATTAAAATGAATATAAGAAAACTCATCCTCATGAATTTGAGTTTAATTGATTCTCTTTCTCATTTTTCTGAGCAGGAAATCCTAACATAGAACCACTTTCTTGGAACACCCGGCTTAAAATAGCTATCGGTGCAGCTCGGGGATTAGCTTTCTTGCACGCCTCCGAAAAACAAGTCATATACCGAGACTTCAAGGCCTCAAATATACTTCTCGATGTGGTCAGTTATTTTTTCTTAGTTGATTTTCTTATGTTGTTAGTTAGTCTACCTTTTCCCTTTTTCTCTTAGAGATGGAAGCTAAAGCAAATGTAGTATCAAGTAGGGAACGGACAACTTACAAATTTGGACACCATTGTTATTTTACTACCCAACCTCATGTGGAAAAGGTTAACTTAATCTGTTAATAGAATATCAACTGAAAAGTGCAGTATCTTCGTTCTCATTTCTCTTTTTTTTAGTGCTATCAATATATTATAGACCATAATACTGGATGACTAGTTGAAGAATATTACATGATGTTATGTGTGCATACTGCATAATTATATTTTTAAAGTAAGAGAATTGATATTTATTTATTGCTAAATTCCTCAGATCATTTAGATAACCGATTGTTTTTGCCCTACAGAATTTCAATGCAAAAATATCAGATTTTGGCTTGGCAAAATTGGGGCCTTCTGGGGGACAATCACATGTAACTACCAGGGTCATGGGCACGTATGGTTATGCTGCTCCAGAATACATAGCAACAGGTAACTATATCTGCACATAATTGACAATTAAAGCAACTTGAAATGTATGTTTTGACTTTATTAATGACTCACAAGGCATAATATGACCCAAGATTTACATGCCATGCTATATAAGAAGGAAATGGGAGCAAAATGTAGGAAAAAATGAATGGTTTATTTGATTCGAGAATTTTTTTTATTTGTTTACATTTCCTATTTTCATGTCTAATCACTAAAATGCCACTTGACTTCTTGATTTCAAAGATTTGTACAAGAAAAGAAGGAAAATTGTGCTGTTTTCACTATTTATAAGAATAAGATATAAACTGAAAATAAGTCAGCATATTAACATTTTTGTAATTATCAGTAAAAACAATAAATGAAAACAGACAAAGCTTCCTAAATCCAAACTGACCTTAATGTAATATTCTAAAGCAATCAATGGTTTGTGGAAGATGAAGTAGGGGAAGGTAGACTAAAAGTAAGGAATATTTCAACAGGTCACTTGTATCAATATTTCAACCACAAACTAACATGACTTTGAATTTTATTAATATTTCAACAGGCCACTTGTATGTGAAGAGTGATGTCTACGGATTTGGCGTAGTGCTACTTGAAATACTGACAGGCATGCGGGCACTTGACACAAAACGGCCAACAGGGCAACATAACTTAGTTGAATGGACCAAGCCTCTTCTCTCTTCCAAAAAAAAGTTGAAAACAATAATGGATGCTAAGATAGTGGGTCAATATTCACCCAAGGCAGCGTTTCAAGCAGCACAACTTACTGTAAAATGTCTAGAACATGACCCCAAACAACGTCCTTCTATGAAAGAAGTGCTTGAGGGATTGGAAGCCATTGAAGCTATCCATGAAAAATCCAAGGAACCCAAAACCCGCAATTCTTATCAACCTCCTCGGCAGAGAGTTATGAGAGTATAAGTAAATTTGTATACTAAAGAGGACCACTTGAGAGTGAGAATAGCCATATGGTCCATTGAATGTTGGATCACTCACCTAATAGATGTGATTTTTTTTTTCTTGTGCTGCTTGGAAGGGGAGAATTTTACCGGGTTTTACATGTATGATTTTTTTGTTGAATCATTCACATTTTTATAAAATGGGAAAATATTTTGTAAGTGCGATAAAGTAACTTAGTTTTGATGCTAATATGTCACTTTTTTTCAAGACTTTTTTTTTCTTTCATCAATGGAAAGTTGATCGGCTCAAGTATATATTTATAAAGCTAGATGTTTGTGTTAGTTCTTAGTAATCAAGTAAAATTAAGTCATAAAGTGGTTCATTAAAGTAAACTGAAATTTCCACTATCCTATTATTTAAGCAGTTTTTAAAATTTCAGTATTTTTGATAACAATCTACATTTTGTACACATAACAACTAACTCTCTGATGGTTTGAGTTAGTTCTATATATAGTGTATGTTTGGGGTCCCTAAGTTCACTCTTAGATATATGCATTCACACCATCTAAGTCTGAGAGCTAGTACTTGAAAGGATTACAAAGTGTTTAGGAATTATCTGACTCCTAGACTACTCACGGACAACTTCAATCCATTTTCATAGTAATCAAAAATAGCAATGACGGGAGGTATTTATAACTAAAATTTTTCACATTTGATCTAATAGCTTCTAACGTATATAAACATGATTAGATCATTTAGTTTTTCTTATAGTTTGAACAACATAATGATATATCCAATGATCCCAATTAGGTGGACACCACCAAACAAATTGATCACTTGCAACAAACATCAATGTATTAAAAAAAAGAACAAACGAGAACTAAAAGTGGAGGAACCAAACCAAAACCCACAATCAGCAAAATCTATAGCTAGGTAAATCATTTTTTTTTTTCCTAAAGAACTCTTGCATACAATGAGGTAACAAAGTAATCATGCCAACTGAAACCCATTTCTTGAATACCAATGTTTGCCAATCCATCTACACAACTACAATGTTCATGGAACAAGTCAGAGATACACAATTAAACTAATGATTTCGAAGTTGTCAAGGGACAACAATGGGATTTTTAAAAGCCAAAATGACTAAAAAAGAGTCACATTCCAACCACAAATGCACCCAACCCTTATGGAAAGGAATCTCAATTGCCTTGATATAGCTCTAATAATCGTTGCCAAAAGAGAAATAGAGACTGTCAGGTGAAGAGAGAAGCAACCCATGAAACTGTCCCTAAAAGTCTCACCACATGCAGCGAGATGAGGTGCCCCTCGAGTAGTGCATATATCACACTTAATTAATATCTATTATTTTTTATCTCATTTTGATTATCACATCATGTTAGCTATTATATTTGTATTTTTATTTTTTCTCTTTTTATTATTACAAACACGTCCAAGGATTATTAACTAGGCTCAACTCTTTAACAAAATCAAATAGCTAAACCACAACTATCGGATTGACTAGAATGAATTAATCATAAATGACTAACAAGAGAGAAACCAACATGATGACAAGAAAGTCGTATACATCATTATCCTAAGAATATTTGTGAACTTATTGGTAGAACATTAAGGTTTAGGTATCTTTTTTCTTTCTACAAAACATTATTTAATTTTGATTTTAGTTTATATTTTTTCTTTCCATTTCTTGTCTAATTATATTGAAACATGTTTTAATTGTTGACATTAATTAACCTTGGTAAGTAATATCGTGATTCAACCAAAGAGTTGATGTAGTGGTGTAATACTTTATTGTGTTTGCATGTGGGAAAATAATCTATTTATAGTTGGAAAACCCATGTTCAAGTCCCATTGTGTGTAAAATCTCTTGAGCCAATGGCAGTCATGCACCGCAAGTAAGATTAGTCTTTGACTGGATGAATTTTAGAGAACCCATAATCTATGACCCAAGATGAAAAAAAATATTGTGATCTAATATGGTCATGATACACGTCAGTTCTTCTTTGTGGTTATATCATTAGATGAAATAGAATTCGTATAGGATATTAGAAACACACATTTTAATTTAATAAGAGAGCAAATTATGTTTTTTGTCCTTTAACTTTTTCAAATATATGATTTTTGTCCCAACACTTTTTGGAGACTGGTCTTAGTCCTCAAAATTTTATTTTGTCTAGTGTTTTAATCATTTTTATCCATTCCAATCGTTAAGTGATGATGTGATATTATATTTAATATTATTTTACTTTATTACGATTTTGGGGGTGGTTAAAACATGTCACAAATTGCTTTGGTAACATGTTTTTTCTTTTTCTTTTCTTTCTTTTACTCAAACCATTGTTCTTCCCAACATAACCTTGTCCCTTCCTCTCTTAAGCGTAAAATACTCAACATCAAAAACAACACAAACTCCATCGGAATCCCCGTTGTTAGAAGCATCAGTTTCTCATCCTCCTCCTTTGATGTCTGCTACTTGCTCTCGGTCTCTGATGCAACACCGTGAAAGTTCGCCCTTGCCAGTGACCTTTCCAACACCCTACTTGCCCTTGCTGGTGTTGCGCAAGGTCTCTTCCTTCATGATCTACTACTGTCATGGCTAGATCTACGACCTCCACAGTGACATTCGTGGTCTCCGCATTTAGATATGCAGCTTTACCAGTCAAACCTATGTCACCTGCTGCCAAGAATCTCCTCACAATCACCGTCGATGACGAGTTGCTGAACTCGGAGCTAAACTAGTGCGTAGTATGCCAAGACGAGTTTGAGAAGGGTTTGACTTTGTATGAGACTTTGACCAAACTGTCACGTTTGGAAAAAAAATTTACCTGAATGCCACACCCAGAAAAGTATTTACCAGATTGCCACGCGTACAATTTCGCTATGGCCCCCAGCGAAATAGGTACGCCTACGTGGCATGCTTCCAGTGGCCACATATTTTACTACCTTACCAAGCAAAATACGCAGTCAAAGCGTCAGAGGAGCGTCAGTCAGTGCAGGCCACGTGTCAACAACCCGCCTATTTTGCTATGGTTGGCAGCAAAATACATAGCCTATTTCGCTATGGCACCTAGCAAAATATGTGTACGTTACGCCCATGATGGTTAAATACTACAAATTAACTCTACAAAAATAACTCAACAAAAATAATTATATATATACACATGAATTTTCATTACAAATTACAAATATTAAAGACTACAAAAGAAAATACATAATAATTATTAATATAATAAAAAAATTATAGAACAAATATAACAATTATTAAATACTACATAATAACTCTACAAAAATAACTCTACAAAACAATGATAATATAAATTACAGAAATATATTAAATAGGCTATGTATTTTGCTGCCAACCATAGCAAAATAGGCTACGTACACTATTTTGCTAGGTGGCATAACGAAATAGGCTACGTATTTTGCTGCCAACCATAGCAAAATAGGCGGGTTGTTCACACGTGGCCTGCACTGACTGACGCTCCTCTGACGCTTTGACTGTGTATTTTGCTTGGTAAGGTAGCGAAATATGTGGCCACTAGTAGCATGCCATGTAGGCGTACCTATTTTGCTTGGGGCCATAGTGAAATTGTACGCGTGGCAATATGGTAAATACTTTTCTGGGCGTGGCATTCAGGTAAATCTTTTTGCCAAACGTGGCAGTTTGTCAAAGTTTCGACTTTATATATTCCTATAAGCACCCATCTCGATGTTGCAAAGTACTTGTGAATCTTCATAACTTGAATCAATTAATTGCTTTTAACTCACATGAGATGTCAGGGATTGGTTTTGGTGATGGGATAATTAGTGTGGTGATGGAGGATAATTATTAATTAGATAAGGTTATTGTTGGTGAATCAATTAATTAAGGTGAGTTTCAATTGGAGGTGTGATGGTGTTGGGCGATAATTGGGGCGGTGATGAAGGATAAATTAGATAAGGTTGTTGTTGGGGTTGAATTCTTGTGATAAGATTATTGGTGCAGTGATAAATTTTGTTTGGTGTCAAAGACTTTTGTATGTGATAAGCATTTGCAATTTGTGGGGCTAAAAGTTGTCACAAATTATAAAACACTTTATCCAATTAATATGTGGCTGGTTTTAACAACAAAAAATCGTAATAAAATAAAATAATATAAAAAATAACCCCGTGTCATTACTTAACGGTTGGGGTGGACGGAAATGACTAAAACACTGAATGAAATAAAAGTTTAAAGACTAACACTAGTCGCCAAAAAATACCGGGACGAAAACTATAAATTTTAAAAAATTAAATGACGAAAAACATAGTTTGCACTTAATAAAATTAGAGATCAAATGAAAAAAAATATAGACTATTTTGTCTTTTCTTTATTTGCAATCTGTAATTTTCATCCTTTTGTTTTTATTTTTTTTTATGTTTGATTTCATCAATTTGGTATGCTCCTTTTATAAATTCTAGTTATATAAAATAAACTCTTATTATGTACTAACCAAAATACTAGTATATGAACAATCAAAATTTAATATTGTGTAACCCCTCAAAAAAATCATTAAAACTTACCTAATGTTTGTGTTTTAATTTTAACCATCCATATTAGAATTGAATAATTAATATTTATTATTCTTTATTATTTGATCTTTTTCTTCATCACAACAAGAGTTTCATTGTGAAAAACAATTCAGTGTGGCCATTGCCTTTATGGGAACAATACTTGTGTATGTATGTTTTCTTTCACTTCCTATATTTTTGCATTGATATACAAATACTTCTTCTTTTTCGTGCAACTTTACTACAAGCATTTATTTATCTAATTTTTTATGGTAAATAACCAATTGATCCTCAAAAGTGTAAGGTAGTGACAAATAGGTCTCTGAAAGATGAAAAATTTAAATTTAGTTCTCTAAAGTACAAAAAGTGTGACATATTAGTCATGTAGAAATGAGTTATAAGGTTGGTTTGGTAGTTGTAGGAAGAAGGGGGAGGGAGAGGTTGTTGGTTTGAATTTCTCCTACTAACAAAAACTAATTAATTAACAACTGACCATGACCTAAAAAAAAGGATTAGTCATGTAGATAATTTAATAACAAATTAATTCATAAACTTTATAATTTAATATTAAATTGATCCTCAAATAATATAACTTATTGTCAAATTGGTCTTTAAACATAATTTAATGACAAAATAGTCTTATAAGTTTAACGGCAGGACTAATCCGTCACACTTTTTACACATTTGGATACTAAATTTGAAATTTCTATCTAAATGGGAATTTCCTCAAATTTTTATCTAAGTTTTATTTATTTATTTAAGTTTAACCAATAACCATTACCAACAGTTCAAAACCCATTTTTTCGGGGTCAATTATGTTAGTCAATTGCCGACAAAAAATAATGCTTCTTGGCATGGGTGTTTGCTTCTCCTTTGCTCTAGTCCTCACTGTTTAGGCAAGTCTTCGACTTTTCCTCACCATTTTCCTTGAATTGGAATTTTCCCATGACGTGTTAGGTTCGGTTCCACTGTTTTCAAGTTCAGCAAGCACTAATAGCAAAAACTTGGAAATCTTCGCGACCACCACCAGCACTAGAAATAGTTAGGTTTTAAAGAATGGAAGCATCAACTGTAACAACCTGTCTCGTTGCTACTGTATCACTAACTTTTAACCATGGTATTAATGCATTTTAATAAAAAGAACACCTCTTTAGTTAACTATGAAAATGGTGGTAAATTTTTCGTAAGCACATAATAATCATCATCATAGAGTAAACATGTAAATAAGATACATATGAGACATCTCAAGTATACACATACACACACATATATATATATATATATATATACACACCAAACCTTGTTTAGTTGTAGGTATAATTAACCATGTCTAAAATGTATTAAGTGTTTCACAAAGGAAACAAGAAATTAAACGATGGGGGTGTAATTATCAAAACAATGGGGTGTAGCCATTAAAATAAGGGGTGTAACTAGCAAAACACAACTCCTGCTCGGGACCTAATTGATCGACTTCCCGACCACTCGGCGGCTCCAACCAAAAAGATGGTCATCTTCCAAAGCACCTACTGCTGTCCGTCTGCTCACACGAACATAATTCGCGATCATCACAGGTACCAACCACACGGTACAACAAAGCAAATGTGAGTTCATCATGTAAGACAACAGTCAACAGATAACATCATTTAAGGAAGACAATTCAAATATCACGATATCACATATCATCCAGGCATTTCATCACACAGCCAACATGGACAATCAATCCAAAAACATTCCACAAGTTAACTTGTAATGCCTAGCATGATGCATGCTCCTGACTCAACTTTCAGCATGCAATGTGGTACCATCACGAAAATAGTCCATCTCGATATACAGATGATGTAGTAGACTATCAGGGTCATTCTTTCGTGCACAGGTTGCTCTCCCCAGTGGTGATCAGCCCCGGTGTCAGAAGGAGTTCCTAACAGACGTGGCCCCCAGTACTCCGGTACCTTACAACCAATCATCATATTTCCATCGTGCAAATGTAATATGTCACATGGGCACCATCAATGTATGGCCTGGCCCGGGACAAATCGATCCTGGCTAGGATAATGCCATACACGCCTCCATGTACATACATACCACCCCAAACGAGGGCCACCCCCAACATGGGCTCATGGATGCGTTGACCTCGGTCCTTGCAAGGTTAACCGCTCGGTCCTGGCATCTCATGTGTCTATACATAGTATATCACCATGGCACCATCAATGTATGGTCCGGCCCGGGAACAAATCCGTCCTGGCTAGGATAATGCCACACACCCCTGTGGGTATCTATGTATATCCACCCGCATTCAGATAACCATGGGCACCATCAATGCATGGTCTGCCCCGGGAACGACTCTATCCTGGCTAGGATACTGCCATGCACCCCCCATGGTATCAATGCACATATCATCATCTCATGAGCCAACCTTCCAAGGTTTCAACATTATCATATAGTTTCATTCCATACACGTTAATAGTACACAACATAAACTAGAGAACCGGTGTGAAGTGTTAGGTGTCCGGGTTGGCACTTAGACGTAATCACTATGAGGTAATAGTCCGAAAAAGGTCGGACGAGGGTGGACAAGGGCGGTCAAAGGGGTCCTTGGGTTTTATAAAATACCAAGGATGGACTCAGCACTATGCAATCAATTACATAAGCGTTGTAATCGATTATAACAGACAACGCTTTCCTGACACAACAGGCAAGGCTTTTAATTGTATTAATATCACAAAGTTGCACAAGGTTGTCTGGGTTACGAATGTCGAGTAAGGGAAACCCGGTAGCTTCTCAAAGGAGAGATACGAGTCCTACCGAGTAAGGGAACCCGGTAGCTCACAAAGAAAAGGTACGAACTCTACCGAGTGAGGAAACCTGGTAGTTCATAAAGAAAAGGTATGAACCCTACCGAGTAAGGGAACCCGGTGGCTCTTTTCCCAAGAAGACACGAGCTCATCCGGATAAGGAACCCGAGATATCTAGAGAAAGAAGGTGAGTGTAACATCCCGGGCGCTGACGAGGGCGGGGAGTGATCGCCGGTGCAATAAGGCACGGACAAGGAGCGGCTCCTGGCAGGCTTCCAGCGGAAGGGGTAAATGAATGAATCGAATACACACCCGAACGAGAGGGATCCAGAGGCTGTGCAGGTATGTGACTGTACAGTTGAGGATAACTTAAAAGATTTAATAGGTACTACCTATACCAACAAGGTGCATCTACTTTTCGGTAGCCCATAACTTAAGAACTCCACAGTTAAGCGTGCTTGACTTGGAGCAATTCTGGGATGGGTGACCTTCTGGGAAGTTTCTCAGGAAGTGTGTGAGTGAGGACAAAGCACGCTGAAAAGTCTTGTGTTGGTATGTGGGGACAGTCGTTTGATCCTGCAAGTGGCCAGGCGTTACAAGTGGTATTAGGGCAGGGCCTCTCTACCAGTACGGTGTGGTTCGAGGACGAACCAGGCGGAAGCTGGTGGGCATAAAATGTAACACCCCGTATGCATCCGGTGTATTAACATATTACTTAATCAGATTAGCGCAGTAATTAATTTAAGTAAAACCCACGGAAGCGTTTTCAAAACCGTATCTCTTGATTCATTATGTATGGTCTAAACTACACAAAACATAAACGTATGCCCAAGAATACCATAATAGCCCCAACGATCCAGATAACTCAAAGAATGACAGATAAACAACAATATCAATATAGATATACCAGGAGAAAATATAAACCACATGTACATTATATGAGATATACATAGAATCTTCTGTACATCATAAACCATATACATCATATATGTTTTCGCATATCTTCCCTCACAGGGTACAAACAGAGCCATGGAGCTCTCAAAAATACTGCCAAGCAGCTACACACTGGCTGTCCCTACTGGGGCCTCCCGCCCTGGGACCTATCAGTTCTTCCAAAAGCATCACCTGAAAAACAACATCCCCAACAGGGGTGAGATAAAAATCTCAGTAAACTCAGGGTTCTTAGAGGTCTTTCCTCCCCCTGGTTCACTTCCATGATATATGGTATTAAAATCAACATAGCACTATTTGCCATTATGGCTCTCCTAACCAGCTCACATGTGTATTATCACACCAGTATCATTCCGTTGGACATTACCAACAGCAGGAATGCAACACAATACAACATATAAATATAGCTATATGTACCATTGCCTGAGGAAAATTCACTCAGGACTTTACTCATACATGTATGGCTCTTCTAAGAGAATTTCATCCACTCATGGCACATTCTCTTAGAGATACAACATATATAACCTAGCCTACACACTGCCTGAGGAAGATCATCCACTGAAGGGCACTCATTCACTCAGGACTTTCACACACTCCCTGAGGAAGATCATCCACTGAAGGGTACTCATTCACCCAGGGTTCTCAACCACTGCCTGATGAAGATCATCCACTGAAGGGCACTCATTCATCCAGGACTTTCAAACTCTACCTGAGGAAGATCATCCACTGAAGGGCACTCATTCACTCAGGACTTACGTCACATACCTATTCTACTGGCCAGAGAATCTCAACAACACAGAACATTATTACAGTGTATATCAGATACCTGTTCATTTCAATAACATAGTACACTATCACAGTGTACATCATACAAGTTCATCTCAATAAAATATTAACTCACAATTTTAACACACATGCATCATGATATACAATAACCATAACTCCCTCGGAGTATGATGGAACACAGTCAGTGGGAAACACTCCTAAGAACAAAGAGCTTACCTGGCAATGCAGTGCTCTGCTGTCCAATCCCTTGACTGTGGTCTCTGCAACCGACACCCTTGGTGTCACGCCCTATACAAAGGCACACACACAAGCAAGAATCATCAACGGTCTTCAACCGTTTAAAAGAAAAGCAAAACATTTCCTTTCCATTTAAACCTCGTTGTTTTCTATCTTAGAGTTATCAGAACTACTCATCTTATAGGCTACTCACAGACCCTCAACAAGGTCTATCTCGGTCTAACCAAGGTACTAGAGTCTCCCAAAGACTCTGCACAAGTCAATTCTATCAATTCAATTGCCTTTATCCAAGCCAAATATCAACACTTATCAAGTTGGCTAAAATGGTTACTTACAACACTTTTTTCACCGTTTATTTAGCCTCCTAAACATCTTTTGTAAAAGCACCTAAGCTCACACATATCATAATACCTTTCATTTAGCCAACATTCTTTCTACTCATAAATATATCAGAGTCAAAACCAAACTTTATCAATAGTCATGTTTCAAAGCTCAGTATTCATTAGAACAACCTCTTGAGCATACTTTTCTAAAAAACCTAAGCCTAATTCCAGCCCTATCACAAATGGGTCACTATTCATCCCATGAACAATTTCCCAAATCAGTCAGTAAAACTTGAGTTTCTTACCTCAAAACTGCCAAGGAAGGCTGGAGGATCACTTCTCCAAGCTTTGGCGTCCTTGAATCGCCTTCTTTCCCTTCCAATCTCAGTTTTCCCAAGTTCCCTAGAGAACGGGATCTCTCCGATTGATGATTCTCTCGAGAAATTGAAGTTGGAATCTAGCTTATGTAGGTGTTCTAATCAAGTTTCTAGTTGGGTAGGAAGTGTTTAGATGAAGAATGGAGAAGATATGAAGCTTTTCACTTCATTAATGGCAGAAAACGCAAGGAGGAAGAAGAAGAAGCGGTTCTGCAGTCCAAAAACGCGAAAATGGCCTTTTATAGGCCCCCAGCGCGAGCTCCCACGCTACCAGTGTGGCTCCCACGCTACCGGCGTGCCATTCCAGTGGAAAATGACTTTCTGGAGCACTTCCCACGCTACCAGCGCGGCTCCCACGCTACCGGCGTGGCATTCCAGTCGTCGCCAAATCCATCGCTAATTCCGTCGCTAAAGCTTTTGTAACCGAAATTTAGCAAATTTAAACTTTTCTTTTATTTATTTAACCTTGGTTATTATAGTGAGCTCAACGGCCCTAAGGCAACAACCCCGAGCAAGGAACCTGGAATATAGACATCCGCCAACAAGGAGTACTAAGAGTCACGTCTCGCATGTACATATACATGTTACGTAGAGAGTTCAGCTCGGCATACCCAACCTGGTATTCGACACCTCCATAAACACTACTAAGAAGTGTCTTGGGAATTTTCAGCATCAAAATGCCAACTTCATACGCATCCTCGGGGAGTTCTTACGACGTCAACTCCCCCACAAGAACACTATCAAACTCTTCATACCAGAACACCATTAAACATCAACACATGAGAACACCATAAAACATCAACATACCACATCCCATTCATTAAAGGACAGATTCATAAGAGAACAACACACAACACGGACATGCAGTCATCTTCATAGTCGGACTCCCTGGTCCCCAACTATGGTATCTAAAGTTGTTATTAAACATGATAAACTCCCCTTACCTAACCAGGAGTTCTTCGTAGAGTCTAGCGGTGCTGAAACACTGACTTCTGAAGCGTGAAAGCAAGAGTAGGGCTTCGGTCTTCACGAAGGGTCGTCTAAGACTTCCGCTCCGGTCACGAGGTTCCTCCTGACATAGGTGGTTTCGTGGCAGCTACGGTGGTCCTCAGGGTTAAAGGGGACACAGAAGGGTTGAGGAAAAAAGGTTTCTAGATGTGGGTAAGCTTAGAGAGAAAAGGAGAGAAAGGCACAAAGAAGAAAGGAAGAAATAAGCTTCTGCAACACCACTCCACTGCCTATATACCTCGCTTACAGGACATGTCCACTATGCGTGCACGGACAGCAACCACATACCAACAGAGTTGACTTAACATATCAATCACCCAACACGCATATCAAGATAGAAACACAACAAACAACAATTACCAAAATAAACCAAATAATCAAGCAACATAACACACATCAAACATTCACTTAGCAACTCGAAATTTCAGGGTATTATATCAACGGCGAAGGTTCTCTTCCTCTTCCTTACCACATTCGTCACTTTATTTTCCTTGTGCTTCTCCCTCTTTATCAACTTCTTCTTCCATAACCTTTTCAATCTTTGTTTTTCTTGCTAATTTTGCTTCATCAATTTTGGTTTCTTCTCCTCCACAAAGGGTGTGGTTGTTGATTACTAAACCTTCTTTACTTCTATTTTCTAATTTCATGAACTACAATGGGTCATTTTACACTCAAAACTACTACCCTCTAAGTCAGTTTCCCCTTCTATGCTTTTATTAACGTTGAGTAATTCCACCTTTCTTGTCAAGCAGTGGCCTTTGCTTCAGTGCATTGTTACCCACTTCCATCCATGCTATTTTTGTCTTGTTAAGAGGCATAGGAATTAACATCTTCATTCAATATCTTGTGCAACATGTGTTTCAACTCTAAAATGTTGGTTCTCTCCTTCAAGAACTCTAGGGACGTCTCCCTTTTTTTAGATGTGGGTTTCTATCTCAATTTGTTCTTCTTGCTTCAAGGTACTTAATCTCTTTTGATGTGGGTTACCATAGTGATCTCTAAATCTTTTGATGAAAGTTTTGGAAAATGACTCCTAAATCCAAATCTTGAAAATGACAACAATACTCGTGTATATTTTCTTTCTCTCTTTAAATTTTTGCATTGATATGCAATTTTACTACAAGCATTCATTTATTTAAATTTTTAGGGTAAGTAGCCAATTCATCTTTGAAAGTGTAAGACTGTGATAAATAGGTCCTTGAAAGATGGAAAAGTTAAATTTAAGTTTTGAACGTGTAAAAAATACGATATATTAGTCTTGCATAGAAGAATTATAAGTTTGGTTTGGTGGTTGAAGAAAAGAGGGAGAAAGAGGTAGTGGGTTTGAATCTCTGCCACTAATAAAAACTAACAAATTAACATTTAATATTAACATTTAAAAAAAAAGGATTACTCATGCGGACAAGATAATAATTAATTAATTCATAAACTTTGTAGTTTAATATTAACTTGATCATAAAAAAAAATTATTGTCGATCTTAATAGAAAAAAATCTTATAAATTTAACCGTAAGACTGATCTGTCACAATTTTTACATATTTTTTGGAGACTAAATTTAAATTTTCTGTCTAAATGGGAATTTACCCAAATTTTTATCATCTATTTATTTATTTATTTAAGTTTAAGCAATAACCAGTACGAACAGTCCAACACCCATTTTTTCGCGGTCAAATTTTGTTAGTCAACTGCCGTCGGAAAACAGTGCTTCCTGGCATGGGTGTTTGCTTCTCTGGCTCGGGTCCTCACTGTTCAGGCAAGTCTTCTACTTTTCCTCACCCTTTTCCTCAAATTCGAATTTTCCCATGACGGGTTCGGTTAGGTTCCACTGTTTTCAGGTTCAGCAAGCGCTGATAACAAAAACTTGGAAATCTCCGCAACCACCAGCAGCACCGGCAAGAGTCAGGTTTCGGAGAGTGGAAGCATCGACGGCGAAGGTTCTCTTCCTCTTCCTCTTCCTTACCCTGATGGCCAGATTCCGAAATGGCCAAACTTGAAGGTGTTCGATTTAGAGGAGCTGAAATCTGCCACAAACAATTTCAACCCTGAAACAGTGGTCGGTGAAGGTGGTCTTGGCAGAGTTTACAAGGGATGGTTGGATGAGGACACCCTCGCCCCTGCCAAAGCAGGCTCTGGAATGGTCGTTGCCATAACAAAGTTTAACTCTTTAAGCACGCAAGGGTTTCAAGAGTGGCAGGTTACTCTAATTTCATCCCTTTTATTTACTTCTTTCTTACTTTTATTTAGAAATTGTAATGCACTGTAAAACACTTTCAACTTTCAATTGAAGTAAGTTAAATTTAATACAATCTTTTCTTGGTAAAGTTAGAAGACACTGTCCTGTTCTGAAGGACATACAAAAGCATAACTAGGAATTCTTTGGCTAAATGTTTATCATTCTATCATTTTGCGATTTTACTTGTCATAAATATTGCATTTCTTCTTAGAGTGTAATCTTCAACACAATTAGAGTACCTTCCTTGTCATAGATCCTATTTTTTGCACAAATTCAGTCTAGCTTAACATGATTTTTTGTTGATTGCAAAAATACAGTCAGAACTAAACTTTTTAGGAAGGCTTTCTCACCCCAACCTGGTCAAGTTATTGGGTTACTGTTGGGAGGATGATGATTTTCTTCTTGTGTATGAGTTCACACCAAAGGGAAGCTTGGAGAATCATCTCTTTGACAGTATGAATTGAAGACAATAAAAATGATTTAAAAAAAACTCTTTTTTCATTAATTTGAGATTAATTCATTTTCTTTGTTGTGTTTCTGTGCAGGAAATCCTAATTTCGAACCCCTTCCTTGGGACACCCGGCTTAAAATAGCTATCAGTGCATCTCGGGGATTAGCTTTCTTGCACGCCTCCGAAACACAAGTCATACACAGAGATTTCAAGGCCTCAAATATACTACTTGATGGGGTTAGTTATTTTCTGTTAGTTGATTTCTTACAATCGAAGTTCTTTTATTTTTAGTCTACCTTTTCCCTAACTTCAATAGATGGAAGCTAAAGCAAATGTAGTACCATGTTTGGATTAATAGACAGTTTATGAATTTGAATCTCATCATTTGTTATACTAACTATACTCATTGAAAGGTATCAAACTGATATTAGTCTGTTAAAAGAATATCAGCTAAAAGTGCAATGTCTTTGTTTTCCTTGTATCTTTTTTAGGTGTTGTCATTACCGGACCATTGACTAGTTGAAGTATCTTAGGTGATGTTATGAGTGCATAATATTTTTAAAGCATCAAAACCGATATTTATTTAATGCTAAATATGTCAGATCCTTTTGACAACTGATTCTTTTGTGTCCTACAGAATTACAATGCCAAAATCTCAGATTTTGGCTTGGCTATTTTGGGGCCTTCTGAGGGAAAATCACATATAACTACCAGGGTCCTGGGCACATATGGTTATGCTTCTCCAGAATACGTGGCAACAGGTAATTATATCTGCACATAATTGAAAATTAAAATGGCTTTAAATGAATGTTTTTACTTTATTAATGATTCACAAGGCAAAGTGAGCCAAGATTACATACTATTACAAGTAAGAAGAAGGACATAGAAGCTAAATAAAGGATAAAAAATGCAGGATTTGTTTGGTTTGAGAAAATGCTTCCTTATTTCCTGTTTTCACAAATAATTGCTAAAATGCCATATGATTTCGTGACTACAAAGATTTGCACAGGATATAGAATAGTTAAAACAAGATTCATGTTATTTTCGTTGTTTGAGAAAGTAGGAGACAAAGTGAAAACAAGATGACATATTGGCATTTTGGTAATTATCAATACTAATAGGAAATTAAAATAAAGTTTCCCTAAACCAAACAGGCCATAATGTAACAATAAAGCAGTCAATGCTTACGGGACGATCAAGTTGGGGGAAAACAGACTAAAGTAAGTAATATTGTAGTGTAATGCTTTGAGCCACCACAAACTAACATGGCTTTGAATTGTATCAACATTTCAACAGGCCAATTGTATGTGAAGAGTGATGTCTATGGGTTTGGTGTAGTGCTGCTTGAAATACTTACAGGCATGCGGGCACTTGACACAAATCGGGCATCAGGGATGCATAGCCTGGTTGAATGGACCAGGCCTTATCTTTATTCCAAAAAGAAGCTGAAAACCATAATGGATGCTAAGATAGAGGGTCAATATTCACTCAAGGCAGCATGGCAAGCAGCACAACTTACTCTAAAATGCCTAAAATCTGTCCCTGAAGAACGTCCTTCTATGAAAGATGTACTTGAGAGATTGGAAGCCATTGAAGCCATCCATGAAAAATCCAAGGAATCCAAACTCGCAATTCTTATCAACCTCCTCGGCAGAGAGTTGTGTGAGTAAAAATAAATTTGTACATAAAATAGACCACTAGAAAGGGAGATTGAATAGCAATATGGTCCATTGAATAGGGTGATGGATCATTCACCTAATAAATGTGATTTTCTTTCTTTCTTGTGCTTGTTGGAAGGGGATGATTTTACTAGCCTTTTTACATGTATGATTTTCTTGTTGAATTATTCACATTTTTTTAAGTGGAAAAATATTTTGTACTGCAATAAGAGAACATAGTTTTAATGCTAATATGTCACTTTTTTCGAGACTTTTTCTTTCATCATTGGAAAGTTGATCGGCTCAGGCTCAAGCTCAAGCATATCTTTAATAGTGACCCAACCAAAAAAACAATTATATCTTTAATAGTTACAAACACATACTATTTTTTTATTGATAAATATTAGTTGTTAAAATATTAGTTTTGTTAGTAGAGGAAGTCGAATTTATAACATTTTCTTCTTTTCTTCTCTCTTAATCATCCAATTCACCTTAAACACTTAATAAAATTAGACATCAAATGAAAAAAAAAAAGTTATAGACTATTTTGTCTGCTTTTTTTTTCATTTGTTTTTTCTTCCTTATGTTCTTATTCCTTTATGTCCAATTTTACCAATTTGGTCTACTCCTATAAAATTTAAATACATAAAATAAACACTTATTTGATATAAACTAAGATACTAGTTATATATATAGATGGGGAAGAAAGAGTTATCTAGTTGGTTATTCTTTTTTATGAGAATGAAAAAAAAAGTAAATATAAAGACTTATCTAACTTATGTTTATTATTTTTAATCATCCATGTTAAAATTTAATAATCAATATTTTTCTTTTGCGATTTAATCTTTTTTCTCTCAGTTCTCCACTTTTCACACAAGAGGTTTATTTTGCAAAACAATATACTCCGGCCATTGTCATTATGAGAGTTTTACTTGAATGTATGTTTTTTTACTCCACCTGATGGCCAGATTCTGAAATGGCCAAACTTGAAGGTTTTCGATTTTGAGTTGAAATCTGCCACAAACAATTTCAGGCATGACACATTGCTGGGTGAAGGTGGCTTTGGCAGAGTTTACAAGGGATGGTTAGATGAGGATACTCTCACCCCTACCAAAGCAGGCTCCAGAATGGTCGTTGCCATAAAAATGTTGAACCCGAAAGAGAGCAAGGGTTTGACGATGAGCTAAACCCTAAACCCTAAACACAAGGATACAAAGTTTATTCATGAGTTTAAAGGCAGTAAAATAAATTGCTTCCATTACTTAAAATGGTATGAAAACATTATGTATATTTGTGAAGTGAATATATATTTTATAGTATAAAGGACAATGCTACAGACATTTCGCATACTGCTCACGAAAATTCAGCATCTATTAGACTTTAATTATTTTTTGACCCTTTTGGGCCTTGAAGGACAAGATTGAAGAACTCATCCAGGCGGGTAACTTGTCATGGTTTCTAAAAAGACCTAACAACCCCTCAACTGGAAACACGGGGGACGACATGAAGACCAATACAGGAACTGGGATGTGACAGAACAGAAGACAGAGGGAGACAGAGACAACAACAACCCAAACAGGAGGGTCAACCCCTTCGCCAACAAGAGAACAAGTCTACCCAACATATCCGAGGGGTAATCAACACCATCACGAGTGGTTTGTCTCATGGAGGATCATCCAGCTAGTCTCGAAAGAGGCATTTACATGCTATACTGGACATCGATATAAATTGTGTCGAGGCTCTTTCACCACGGAGCCTCCCTTCTATTACATGCACAGATGCAAATTTCAAGGGAATCAATCCTATCAATCAGGACAATCCAATGGTCGTTTCTCTTATAATTGCTAACTTCAAAGTGACGAAGGTTCTCATTGATTAGAGTAGCTCTACCGACATTCTATACTTGAAGACTTTTTAGAAGATGGAGATCTCACCAAACATAATTCAACCTCACCTTGGAAACTCCTGAGCTTCGCAGGAGAAAGGGTAGACACCCGGGGCTACGTGGACCTTATGACCACCTTCGATCAGGGTTCACTCTCAAGTTGTTTTACCATCAGGTATTTAATTGTCGATGCCAACACCTCTTACCTTGCTTTGATTGGTAGAAAAATGCTGAATGAGCTTGGAGCTATCATCTCCACACCTCACTTAAAGATGAAATTTCCTACCATGACGAGGGAAATTGCCACCGTAAAGGCAGGTTAGAAGCAAACCAGACAGTGATACGTAGAAAGCTTGAAAGTGGCACCGTATCCTCCGGACAGGGAGTCAGACAGATACTGTCCCATTTTGGGGGGTACTAGCCAGGTCATGAGCATAGACAAAGGGTCCACCCCTTATACCCTAACTGTTTATACAGCTCACCAAGACAACACCTTTGATGTGGATCCACGTGATGACAATATCAACAAAGGACCAACGCCAATCAAGGAACTTGTCAAATTGCAGCTTGGACCCAAACCTGGGCAATGTACACAACTTAGCAAAGACCTCACCAGACATGAACACAGACACATAGCTGATGTACTCCACAAAAATGCGACCCTTTTCGCCTGGAAACCATCTGACATGTCGGGCATTGATCCTAGCGTCATATGACATAAGATGACAATATGTCCACAGGCCAAGCCAATAGCTTAGAAGAAACGAAATATGGGAGAAGAAAGACGAAAAGCAGTGAAGGAAGAGGTCGACAAATTACTTAAAGCTAATTTCATCAAAGAAGTCAGATACTCTACATTGCTCGCCAATGTCGTCATGGTCAAAAGGCCAACAACAAATGGCGTATGTGCACAGATTTTACCGATCTCAACAAGGCATGCCCAAAGGATGCGTACCCATTATGTAGCATTGACAGACTAGTGGATGGTGCGTTTGATTTCCAAATTCTGAGTGCATATTCTGGGTACAACCAAATTAGGATACACACCCCAGACGAAGAAAAGACAACATTCATCACTGAGGATGCCAATTATTGCTAGAAAGTCATGCCTTTCGGCCTCAAGAATGCAAGGCCACATACCAGCGGCTGATGGACCGTGTCTTCAGAAAATAGATCGGACGCAATGTCGAAGTCTATGTTGATGACATGGTCATCAAGTCCTAGAGTGTAGACCAACATGTAGCAGATCTAGAAAAGGTATTTGAATAAGTACGGAAGTATGACATGTGCCTCAACCCTAGAAAGTGCACATTCGGGGTGGGTGGTGGTAAGCTCCTTGGTTTTATAATTACACACCGGGGAATTGAAGCCAACCCAGACAAATACTCAGCCATATTACAGATGCATAGCCTGACCAACGTCATTGAAGTTCAGAAATTAAACGAAAGACTAGCGGCTCTGTCAAGGTTCCTCCCAAAACTCGCTGAGAAGGAGAAGCCTTTCTACAGACTGCTCAATAAGACCAAAACCTTCCTCTAGGATGAGACCTGTGAGCACGCCTTTGAGGTATTCAAGAAGACAATTGTTGCACCACCTATCTTAAGTTGACCTAGACATGAGGCACCATTGCTCTTATATCTTTCAGTGGTAGACGAAGCTGTCAGCTCAGCACTTGTTCAAGAAGAAGGGAAACATCAGCTCCTTATCTATTTCACTAGTCGTATGCTACATGACGCCGAGAAACGCTATAAGATGATAGAAAAGATAGCCTTGGCACTAGTCACTTTCGCCAGATGCCTTTGGCCTTATTTCCAAAGTCATCAGGTGATAGTTAAAACTATCTCATCAAGCAGGTACTAGGGAAACCCGAATTGCCAGGTAGAATGGTTGAATAATCAGTTGAATTGTCAGAATTTGACCTTTAGTACGAACCACACGGTCCCATGAAGACACAATTCATGGCAGACTTCCTAGCAGAGTTTGCGGGGAAAGATAAATCTACCCCGGACTGGTGCAATCTCTATGTGGACGGAGCGTCTAATGTGTAGGGAAGAAGAACATGTATTATCCTTGAGGGATCGGGCGACATCTCACTAGAGCAAGCCCTCAAGCTTAATTTCAAAGCTTCAAACAACCAAGCCGAGTACGAATAACTCACAGCAGGACTTAAGCTTGCAAAAGAAGTCGGGACTAAATATCTGAGGTGCTACTTCGACTCACAGCTCGTCTAGGGACAGGTAGCCAACAAGTTTCAAACCAAAGAAGTTGTACTCCTCCAATACTATCATATGGTCAAAATACTCATTGACAACTTCGAGTGTTTTGAGATGTATCATATACCGCAAGAGAGTAACACCAGGGCTTACTTGCTCTCCAAGCTGGCTAGTACTAAGAAGACCGGACACCTCAAAACCATTATTCAAGAAACACTCCAAACTCCCACCATAGACACCCAAGCGGTAATGGCCGGTGAGGAGGAGGAACCTAACTGGATAACCCCTTACAGAAATTTTCTCACCAAGGGGACATTGTCAACAGACAAAAACGAGGCCCGACGTCTAAAGAGGAAAGTCAGCTACTACGTCATCCTCGATGGCGAACTATTCAAAAGAAGGCTGATAGCACCTTTGCTCAAGTGTCTGGACAACCAACAGACGAACTATGTTTTGAGAGAGCTCCATGAAGGGATCTGCGGCCTCCACACAGGGGGGTGCTCCCTTGCCACTAGGGTAGTACGAGTAGGATACTACTGGCCAATGCTCAGAACCAACGCTTTCGATTTCACTCGAAAGTGTAAAAAGTGTCAAGAGTTCACGGATGTCCCACGGACTCCCCTGGACAACTTTCACACTCTAACTTCCCCACGGCCCTTTTCCATGTGGGGGACGGACATCCTGGGACCCCTACCAAGAGCTCCAAGAATTGTCAAGTTCTTACTGGTGTCCATTGACTATTTCACCAAGTGGATTGAAGCAAAGACTTTACATGAGATAACAGCCAGTGAAGTAGAAACATTTACATGGAAACATCTTATATATAGATTCGGTCAACCTTTTGCTATTGTTATTGACAATGGTACACAGTTCAAAGCACAGACCTACGAAGACTTCCTTACATGGCTAGGTATAAAACACTTAGTTACCTCTGTCGAACATGCTCAGACCAATGGTCAGGTGGAAGCAGCAAATAAAGTCATCCTCTGAGCCCTGCGCACTAGACTGGACAAGTCTAAAGGTCTCTGGAAGGAAGAGTTCCCCAACATACTTTGGGCCTATCGTTGTTCACCTCAAAGTATTACAAACGACACTCTTTTTCTACACATATATGGCACTGACGCCATGATTCCAGTTGAACTTTGAGAACCGTCGACAAGAAGGGTGCTCTTTCAAGAACAACACAACGAGGAAAACATGAGGGTCGAACTAGAAACTGCTGGGGAATCTCAAGACATGTCCAGAATCAGAGGAAAAGTTGCCAAGTTCCGAATGACAAGAAGATACAACTCCAAGGTTTAACTACGAACCTTCCAGCCAGACGACTTAGTCTGGCGTGTCCGGGGTGAAGCCAGAAAAGACCCCTGCGCAGGCAAACTCGGACCTAACTGAGAAGACCCATTCAGGGTCATCACTAACCTGGATAACAACGCTTACAAGCTACATGAACTAAGTGGTAAAGACATTCCAAGAACATGGAATGCTACCCACTTGAAGTTCTAGTACAGCTGATAAATTGAAGGCCGGATGGCGTACTCTTTTTCCTACTCAAGCTTTTTGTCCTTATAAAAAACAAGGTTTTGGCTTGAAAGGTTTTAACGAGGCCTATTCGGAGAACAACAATAGAATATGTACTTTAATTGCTACATTAATAAAACATATTTCTCTATGCACTTGTGTCAACATTACATAAACATGACAAAAGCAGGACCAATGCCTGGATACTGTCCAAGGTCCAACCTTGACAAAACCCAGGACCATGTCTTGGTACTACTCGCCAAGGTCTACCGTTGGTAAGCCTTACTAAAATCTAGGGCGGACACATCCTGTTACTCTCTAAAGGTCTGTAAAACCCTAGGACTTCCCTAGGTGGACCTCCAGCAAAATCCAAGGCAACCCTTTGGTCGGTTACAAGTTCTTAATATCCATTTACTGGATGAACCTTGACAAAACCCAGGACTAGTTCTTGGTACTCTCCAAAAGTTCGTAAAATCCTAGGACTTCCCTAGGTGGACCTTTAGCAAAATCCAAGGCAACCCCTTTGTCGGTTATAGGTTCATAAATTCAAACTCTGGTAGACCGTCAAGGTTCATAAACTCAAGTCTTGGTAGACCTCAATCTCAAAAACCTAGAACCATTTCCTAGTACTCTCCAAAGGTTCGTAAAACCCTAGCGCTTCCTTAGATGGACCTCCAGCAAAATCCAAGGAACCCTTGGTCGGTAACAGGTTCATAAACCCAAGCTTTAGTGGACTGTCAAGGTTCATAAACTCAAGCCTTGGTAGACCTCTAACTCAAAAATCCAGGACGGGTGCGTCACTAGTCGGTCTTCAATGATCTGTAAAACCCAAGACCAGATCTTGGTAACTCTCAATTTTCAACAAAACCTAAAGTCCATCCTTGGTCAGCCTAGTTATCACTAAGTTGTCTGCAACGGAAACTTAAGGTACTCAAAGTCCACTCTTAATGATTTTTAGTACTTGTAAACTTTATCTTTGCAGAAGTACAAGTTCCCAAGAATACAAAACCCAAGGATCATCCTCGGTATACTAAAGTCCAAGGTCCGCCCTTGGCATGCTAAACCCAAGACAAGCTCTTGGTACTCTCACTCCTATGGAACCTCGACATGCAGAAGCATGAGATTATTTATTTTGCAGGAACATGTGTCTAAGGTTCGCCCTTGACACTCCACGCGCTCTTGATACTTTCACTCACTTGGAACCTCGACAAGCAAGGCTACAGACTTAGCCACTGGCAGAAGCAGGAGTCCAACACAGGTGTCCAGGGTCAACCCTTGACACTTCCAAACCCAAGACGTGCTCTTGGTACATACATGTATTTGGAACCTGGACAAGTAAGGTTAAAGACTTAGCCATTTGCAAAAATAGGAATCCAACGTTAATTCAAGGATCACCCTTGACATGCAAAACCCAAGATATACTCTTGGTACTTCAGTTACTTGAAAGCTTCAACAAGTAAAGTCCATGGACCAAACCATTCGTAAATAGACAAGATATTACCAAAGTACAGTGTCTTACTTTTTTGATGAAGGACGTTATTCACGTGACTTATACTCATCAACACAAACGTTCGTAAATAGAAGACAATATGCAAAATATAGAATATTGAAGAAATTGAAGAAAAGATGAATATTCTCATTAATTTATTAATACTTTACATGGCCTCCACAACCAAAAGTTAAAAACAAAAACAAAAACAAAGCAGCCTACATGTTGGCCGCATCACTAGTACTCTCCTCAGTAGAGCCGATCTCCTCCTAATCGACCAAGACTCCCCACTTCACATCCTTGAAAGGGTTAAACAGACCCAAGTTAAGACCCAAGTTAAAATCATGGGTAGGGTAGTTCCTTTCATGCGTCTTGAGTTACCTGGAAGCATAAGCCACAACCCAGCCACACTACATCAATACCCCTCCTAAACTCGTCTTTGCTGAGTCACAAAACACCTCAAAGGGCTCTCCTAGGTTAGGCAAAACTAACACGGGTGCAGTTGTTAGCTTTTCCTTAAGGGTTCAGAAGCTATGCTCACGCTGGGCATCCCACACGAACACTTGACCCTTATGAGTCAACTTGGTCAAAGGTAAGGCTAGCTTGGAGAAACCTTCTATGAATCTCTGATAATACCCTGCTAAGAACAGAAAACTTCTAATCTCAAACACGGACTTAGGGCTCTCTCACTCAAGAACGGCTTCCACCTTAGAAGGATCTACGACTATACCATCTTGGGATATCAAGTGCCCTAGGAAACTCACCTTCTCCAACCAGAACTCACACTTAAACAACTTAGCATATAGTTGTCGATCCCTAAGGGTCTGCAGCACAATCCTCAAGTGGTCTTCGTGCTCCTCTCTGGTCTTAGAATATACCAGGATATCATCTATGAAGACTACCACAAAGCTATCGAGGTATGGGTGAAAGATCCTATTCATGTAGTCCATGAACACACCAGGAGCATTAGTCGCACCGAAGGGCATAACCAAGTACTCATAATGACCATAGCGGGTTCCAAAGGCAGTCTTTGGAATATCCTCAGACTTCACTCTTATCTGATGGTACCCTGACCTAAGGTATATCTTATTAAATACACAAGCTCCTAGGCTGCACAAACTACTTATCCAACAGTTCTTCCAACTGTTTCTTAAGCTCGGCTAACTCTATGGGAGACATCCTATAGGGAGCCACAGATATGGGTCCAGCTCCGGGCACCAAATCTATAAAAAACTCTACTTCTCTCTCAGGTGGTAACCCGGATACATCCTTAGGAAACACTCCCGGAAACTCTCTAACAACAGGGAGGTCGGCTAGAGAAAACTCGGTCTCTACCTCCAGGTTCAATAAGATCATGTATACTTGAGCATTTTATTTCGAAGATGACATAACCCGGTTGGCCGAGATACACATCCCTTCCTCTCTCACGTCCGAGTTGCTAAACACGACCGTTTTATCAAAGCAGTTCAACAAAACCTGGTTGGAAGATAACCAGTCCATACCCAGAATAACGTTGATCTGGCTAAGAGGCAAACAAACCAAATCAACCCAAAATTTTCTATCAAAAATTTCCACAATGCAGTCAAAACATACCTCGAAAGTCAACATAGACCCACTAGCTGGGGTCTCAACCACAAGCTCATTATTTAAAGAAGACACAGAAAGTTTAAGTTGTTCTACACACAACCGGGATATGAAGGAATGGGTTGAACTGGAATCAAAAAGCATGAGTAAAGGAAACCCGTTTATGAAACATTTAGCTTGGATTAGATCCTTGGAGTTCGAGGCTTCTGCACCACTAAGAGTGAAGACTCTTCCCATGATCCTCAATTGTCTGGGTTGGTTCTGCAGGCCTCCCCCATTCTGCTCTCTCTTGGGGTGTGGGTAGTCCCTTTCGAAGTGACCCCTCTCCTTACAGTTAAAGCAAGTCGGGCCCACTTGTCTGCACTCAGAAGCAATATGCCGGGGCCTACCACACTTGAAACAAGTGTTCCGAGTTGGAAAGGTAGGGGGTCTGCTACCACTACCACCTGGGAATCCCACAGCAGCAACTCTTTGGTGGTTAGGATGATGACCATACAGCTTATGGGGAATGGTGTAAGGCTTCCCACGGTTTTGCTGCCCGGTCTTCTTGTCCTTCATAGGGCCCGAATTCTGGTAATAGGTCACTCTATCTCTGGAATCCTCATCCCATATTCTGCACATGTTGACCAATACCAGAAACTGACGGACTCCCTGATAGTTTACAGCTTGCTTCACCTCGAGTTGAAAGCTGTTCAGAAACTTCACGCACTTGGAGCTCTCACCATCCCCTCCATGGTAGTGAGGGAAGTACCTTACCAGTTCTTCAAACTTAGCCGCATAATCGGCTATCATCCTATTCCCCTGCTTGAGCTCCAGGAACTCCATCTCCTTCTTGTTCCTTACATCCTCTAGGAAATACTTCTCCAGGAACGCCTCCTTGAAGGTCTTCCATGTTATTACCCAGCCTTCCACCTCCAAGCATTGGCGGGTGTTATCCCACCAATACTCGGCTTCCTCCGCCAGGGCATAGGTGTTGAAGGCCACCTTCTGCTCTTCGAGACATGCCATAACCTGGAAGATCTTCTCAATCTCCCGGATCCAGGTCTGAGCACCATCCTGGTTGTATCCCCCATGGAAAGAAGGAGGATTGTTGCCCTGAAAGCAGTCCAACCCTTGGTATTCCATAGCTCCTAGGGCTCCTCCCCTATTCTGATTCCCAATGCCTGGGCTAAGGCTTGGAGAGCATCAGCTATAGCACGATCATTCCTACCGGTCATCACTTACTGGACATAACAAGAAGTGAGAACCCGGAAGGAATACACATAAACAAACATTCAACCGTACTATACAGACCCTCTACTGTTTGTATTCCAGACTGCTTGCCATAATGTTCCCTTGCATTGTCCCGAATTATACAGATGGCCAGTCTGATAACTCCCAACAAAGCATAGAAACTTATGGTATAGCAAATGTGAGAAATACAAATATGCTATATCTACACTAAAAACAACACCTTACACAAGCTCAAACACAAGCAAACATAATCCAGCACAACACAGTTAGTCACTTCAACAATCAACATAACTTGCACAGAGAAACATAACAAACTCACAACTCACTGGCCGAAAGGTTCGACCTGCTCTAATACCACTAATGTAATGACCCGTCTCGTCGCTACTGTATCACTGGCTCTTAATCACATAATTAACATGTTTTAAATGAAAATCCCCTTTTCATTTGATTATGAAAACAATAGTAAATTTTTCGCAAGCACATAATGATTATCATTACGAAAATAACATATGTATAGGACATCTCAACTATATATATATATATATATATATATATATATATATATATATAACGTAGTTTAGTGGTAGGTAAAATTAATTATGTCTAAAAAGCATAAGTTTTTCAAGATAACACAAGAAGTTATACAACGAAGGGTACTTCATCAAAACACAAAACACAAAACATGGCCTTGTTCTGATCCATTGTCATCCCGGTATCTCGGCGGATCCAACCCAAAAGAGGTCATCTTCCCGGTTACCTACTGCTATCTGTCTGCTCACACAAGCGGTTCGTGATCATCATAGGTACCAACCACACGGTACAACAAAGCAAAAGTGAGTTTATCGTGTTAAATAACAAGCAATAAATAACATCAGTTAAGAAAGGAAATCAAACATCGTGATATCACCCCAATGTCCAAACATTTCATCATTCAACCAACATGGCAGTCATTCAACAACATTCAGCAAGACAACTTATAATGTTTAACATAATGCATGCTCCTGACTCATCTCTCAGCATGCAATGTGGTACCATCCCGAAAATAGTCCACCCCTGTGGTCATGATGATACAGTAGCTTGTCAGGGTCACTCTGTCGTGCACAGGCCGCTCCCCCCCCAGTGGTGATCAGTCCCGGGTGTCAAAAGGAGTTCCTAACAGACGTGCCCCCCCCCAGTACCTCGGTACCCTATAGCCAATCATCCTATTTCCGACCTGAAAATACAGTATGTCCCATGGGCACCATCAATGCATGACCCGACTAGGAATAGTTCGTCCAGGCTAGGATTCGTCATGCACCCCCCCATGTTTATATGTACATTTCTATCATGCATATGTAATATGTCCCATGGCACCATCAATGCATGACCCGACCAGGAACAATCCGTCCAGGCTAGGATCTGTCATGCACCCCCCATGTACATATGTATCGCCCCAATCATGGGCTGCCCCACATGGGCTCATCAATGCATTGACGGTGGTCCTTGCAAGGCTAACCACCCGGTCCTGACATCTCATGTGTCAATACATAGCATATCACCACGACACCATCAATGTATGACCCGCCAAGAACGAACTCTTCCTGGGTAGGACAATGTCATACACCCCCCCATGGTATCAATGAACATCATCATCTCACGAGCCAACCTTCCAAGGTTTCAACAATACCATATAGGTTCATTACACACGTAGCACACAACATAGACTAGAGAACCAGTGGGAAGTATTAGGTGTCCGGGTTGGCACTTAGATATAACAATTTTGAAGTAAGAATCTGAACAAGGTCGAATGAGGGCGGACAAGGTCGGACAAGAGCAGTCAAGGTCAGACCTCAGACTCACAAAAACACCAAAGATAGACTTGGCATTATGCAATCGATTACATAAGCATTTGTAATCGATTAAAAACAGACAACACTAGCCTGACAGCTCCAAAGAAAGAAACGAGCTCAGCAGCTTTAAGGAAGGGAACGGGTGTGGGAAAGAAACCCGGTCTCTCTAAAGGAAGGAAAGCAAGTTCGCCATATCGAGAGAAGGAATGAACCCAGAAAAGGATACAAGCTCGATCGAGTAGGGAACCCGTGGCTCTTTTATCGGGAAGACTCGAGCTCATCCGAGTAGGAAACCTGATGGCTCTTATACCGAGAAAGTACGAGCTCATCCAAGTTAGAGAACTCGATGACTCCCTTCCCGAGAAGGCACAAGCTCATCCGAGTAAGGAAACCTGGTAGCTTACAAAGAAAAGGCACGAGCTTTACCGAGTTAGGAAACCCGGTAGCTCTCAAAGAAAAGACTTGGACTCATCAGTTCTTAAAGAGAAGAACAACCCCGGTTAAGGAACCCGATATCTCTAAAGAAGGGGAAAATGAGCTCAACAACTCTAAGAAATAACCCCGGATAAGGAACTCGGGATATTGATACCTGCCCACCACTAAGAATTATGTCTCGCATGAACGCATGCATGCTACGTAATAAGCTTAGCCCGACATACCCAATCCGGTATCCGACTCCTTCATAAACACTATTAGAAAGTGTTTTGGGAGGTTACAACATCAAAATATCAACTTCAGACGCACATACTCAGAGAGTTCTTACGACATCAACCCCCCCACAAGAACACCACCAGACTCTTCACAAAAAGAAACAACAACCAACAAACACATATCACGTCCCATTCATTAAAAGACTTAGCTTTTCTGAAAATAACACATCAGGGACATGCAGTTATCGTCATGGTTGGACTCCTTGGTCCCCAACCATGTATCTAAAGCTGTTATCAAACATAATAAACTCCCTTTACCTAACCAGGAGTTCGTTCTACAGTCTAGCGGTGTTGGAACTCTATCCTGTGAAGCGCGAGCATGTCCGCTCTCTTTTGAACCTCAAGAAGGATGTTCGTCAGCTTCTGCTCCGATCACAAGGTTTCTCTTAACATGGGGGTTTTTGTGGCAGTTACGGTGGTCCTTGGGGGTTGAAGGTGATACAAAAGGGTTGAGGAAGAGAGGTTTCTGGGTGTGGGTAAGTTTAGAGAGAAAAGAGAGAAAGGCGCAAAGAAGGAGAAAAGAAGTGAGCTTCCGCTGCACACTCTGATGCCTATATACACGGCTGACAAGACACGTCCCCTTTACGTGCATACACAGCAACTGTAGGCTAGCTAAGTTGACTTTAGCCTAACATCCATCAAACACACATACCAATACAAAAGCACTCAAATAAGTAATTACCAAAATAAATTAATAATTAAGCAATATAACACACAACAATCATCCTACTCAACAACTTGAAATTTCAGGGTGTTACACGACACATCTGGTACAACCTATTTTACATAAGGTATTTCATTTTTGCCTTCTTTCTTCTCATTTACGAATGATTTGTCTCATATAAAGTTAACCCGGTCATTCACTTATGGTTGTTAACTGTGTAGGATAAACAAGAACCTTAGGGACCGGCGAAACCTGTAAATAAGCTGGAACATATTGTTGATCCCTTGTACCAGATCGCATTGACCATCCCTGATCTTTTCCTCAGACCCATGCAGGTGCCATGGGACCCAGAGATTTTCGGGGTGCATAATGACAACTTGCCCTTATACATCAAGCATGAGGATATTTCTAAGATCATCCATGGTGGTCAATGTCTGAACATCTCCGTTATACAATTGTGGATTCTATAAGTCACTTTCAATTGACTACCGTTACATAACTAATTGTTTTATATTCTTGCATAATTGACTTTATTTTCAAAACAATAGGCATATGAATGAATTATGTCTGCAATCGGATTATGCCGATGTGTATGGATTCATCGAGCCACAGTCCATACAGAGATCTGGGCAATCTCAATTTGAAACCGAGGACTATATCAAGAAATGGATGCAGAGTTCACAGAAAGATGTCTACCTTACACCGTATTTGAATGGGTAAGTAAAAATGTACAAAAGAATTTAATTAATGTATGCAGTATAATAACTTCTTTTTCTCCAATGCAGTGCACATTGGCAACTGGTCGTTATATGTCCTAAGGCCAATGTTGTCGTGTGGTTCTGTTCCTTGCATAACAGGCCTGATAACTACCTTAAAGGAATTGTTAACAGGTAGGTTGTAATTTGTAAGACATTTATGTTATTTCTATGCCATGAATATGTTAATTGTACACTATGCATGCATGTTTCTCTTGAGCAGTGCTTTGAAGGGAATCCATGACACTCAAGGAAATAAATTAAAGGCTACTACTAAATGGATTGCGCTTAAAGTAAATCATCTAATAAATCATGGTTTATGTATTCAAAATAATTTTTATTACTATTTACACTAATTTCTGTTTAACTTTGACTATGTCATTGAATTTAGTGTAATAAGCAAAAAGGAAACACTGAGTGTGGCTATTATGTCATGCATTGGATGTCGACAATAGTCCAAGGAGGCTTCACAGATAATTGGGACATGGTAATTAATTGTCTGATTCAAAACTAATTTTATTTTTTTGCCTTGTTTTTGTTTTGTACTTATTAAGTTATGTTTTATTATGTCATGTAGTATTTCACTAATGAAAGACCACTGGAAGCTGAGAGATTGAAGGCTATTAGGGTTCAGTGGGCGAAGTTTTATCTTAAAATTAGAGATGACATATTAGATTAGGTGGTTAAGGGATTTTTAAAAAAATTGTATAAACATTAGGTTAGAAAATTATTTTTATGTACATTGACACTATTGAATTTTATTTGTTATTGAAATATTATTTTATTGTATTGTATTTTGAAATTGACTAGATATGTGATATTTAATTTACAGGTTGAAGAATGGGTAAAATTAAAAAAATAGACAAAATATTAAAAAAAAAACAACATCAATTTTCTTAAGAAAACCAATGTTAACTTAGACTACAACATCGATTTTCTTAAGAAAACCGATGTTAAAGTTCCAACTTTTACATTTTTTACGTTTTTATTTATTAGATAGCGACATTGATTTTTACTGAAAAATCGATGTTGTTTGCTTTTCGTTAACATCGATTTTGAAAACCGATATTAACTTCCATACTTTCAACGTTGCCTGATTCAACATCAGTTCAAAACCGATGTGTAATGTCAAAAAAATAATTGATGTTGAATCTTATTTTTCTAGTAGTGTAGTTTCAAGGATCTTCATCCTATTAGTCTATAAAACACTATCTACAAGATGATTACCAAAGTGATGGTTAATAGACATAGGCCTCTTCTAAATAGGCCCACTTCAGAGTAGCTTCCTACCTTGGGGAGGCACCACAAACAATGCCATTATTCTATAAGAAATTATTCATGGCATGGGAAAATCAAAAACGAAAAAAAAAAGACATTGTCTATAAAATTGACTTAGAAAAAGCCTACGACCATGTTAATTGACCAAATCAACAACTAAAAAATTGCCTTTGCTGAGGTGCTAGAATTGTTTGAAATAGGCAGGAAAAGAATGAATGTATGAATATTTGCTTAAATAATTGTGAATGTCTTCTTATTGCTGGACAATTCAAAGATAGTGTTTGCGTTGAGGTGAAGATTGGCATCATATATTTAGATGAGAACCAGACATGCCATACAGGCTACTAGCCAAAAGTGAAGGTACAAAGGGCAAGAGTTGCAAAAATAAAAATTACATCGTAGGTGTTTCTTTTAATCAGGGTAACACTTCTCGAGAGTTTTTTGAATTACACAATACGTCTCTTAGTTTAATTTTTATGACAACCTTATAGGTGTGTCAATATAATATATAAAAAGTATAATGTTTTAAAATATTAAGAAATTGATATAATAGAGACATAATGTAATATTTTTAAACATTAAGAAGATTAGAGTATAATTTGAAAAAAAATAAGAACTAGTGTAATTTATTGCCAGGGAAGGGAAAAGAAGTAAAAAAAAAAGAATTGAGGGTTCCACAACTAACTTCAATGAAACGATTGAGATTTGTTCAATAGATTTCAATCATTAATTTGAATCAATGGTATATTATCCAGTTTCTTTTCCTCTCGCAGGAGAAGATCGTGTCTTCCCAACGAAGGCACATGATTTCGCTGTCAATTTGGTTGGTCAAGTGCGGAACAAAGAGAGAGGTTCCTGGCATAGGCATATGGGTTTATGCTTCTCCTCTGGCTCAGTAGCTCACTCCTCTTCCCTTAGTAGCTCATTAGTTTCTTATTCAACCAACCAAAATTACTAACACCCATCTTTTGGCGGTTTATTTCATTATTGCATTGGTCATGTGACAACCCAAAAGAGAGAGGTTCCTCTTCCTCACATGGGTCTGTGCTTCTCCTCTGGCTCGGCACCACGAGCAAGCAAGTCTGTTCTTTCTAAATTCACCGCAAACTGAGAGAGAAGAAGAATTTTTTGCACACTAAGGTACTCACTAGAGGAAGAGAATTGGATTATTCTCTGTATTTCATTCATTCCAACTTACACACAAATTATTACAGAAGTGGCCTTTTATAGGTCAAACAAAACATTAAAATATAATAAACTTAGGGCCTAAGAATACTAATGACGGTGAAGTATAGGAGTTGCAAGGCAGTAATCTTTGAATTCAATGCTTAGTTTCTTCGTGCCTCTAGCTAGGTGATTTCAACTTGTTTAGGAGGTGATGAACTTCTCAGTTCTTCTAATAGGCAATGTAGTAAAACTCCAACTTGATTTAATTAATTTCCTTTAACCGACAATGTCTCCCTTGAATCAAACTTGTATCATCCCTAGCATTTTCATCTACTTGTAAAATAACTCTATTTTAAATGGCTTCGTAAAATTATCCATTACTTGCTCCTCAGTCAGACAATAATTAATCTTCACTTCTTTCTCAGCTATCAGCTCTCGTATTGTGAAATCAAATATCAATGTGTTTGAATCTCCCGTGAAAAATTGGATTTTTACTCAATGAAATGGTAGACTTGTTGTTGCAAAATATTTCAGTGGGAGTATTATGCTTATGATGGATCACTTCTAAAATTATTCTTAGCCATACTGCTTGTGTGACACAACTAGTTATTGCAATGTATTCCGCTTTTGCCGTTTAAAGTGCAACAATTGGTTGTTTCTTTGAAGACCATGATATTGCATCTGCACCTATATGAAACACTTACCCTGAGATGCTTTTTCCTGCTTCTACATCTCCTTCCCAATCACTGCCTATGTATCCAACAAGCTTCACATCATTATTGTTAGCATAAAAAATTGATCAAAGTACCTTTGATATAACGAAAAATTCTCTTAACTCCTTGCAAATGACAAATATGTGGCTCCTCCATGAATCTACTGAGCAAACCAACTCCAAAGAATATATCCGGTCTAGTCGTAGTCAAATACCTCAAACTTCCAATCATACTTTTGTATTGAGTTGCATCCACCATTTTTCCGTCATTTTTCTTTGTCAACATCAACTTCTCTTGGACTCATGTGGAAATTGGTTTTGAATTTTTCATCTTGAATATCTTTCGGAGATAAAAATTCCATCATCTTACTGAATGACCTCAATGCCAAGAAAAAAGGACATTAGGCCTAAATTTGTCATCTCAAAAAAGCTTATCATAGCTTCCGCGAGTTCTGCAAGCATCAAGTCATCAAAATCCGCGGCACCTTTCTCGACCTTCTCCGATCTCTACAATTTTCCTAACCCGTCAAGAAGATCGTCGAACGCGGCGGCAGTGCTCCCTTCCGAAGCGAAAACGTCGTCATAGGAGACCTTGGAGGAGCTCTTGAGGCAGGGAACGCCATAAAAAATGTCATCGTTTTTGTTGTAGAGTGGTTTGTCAAAGATCGATCTGTCGTTGACGGAAGAATTTTTGTTGTTGGAGGTGGCTTTGGATGCAGCCATTGGCGCTGATTTGCCTTGGGGATTGAACCCAAAATTGGTGGTTAAGAGACCATTGAAATCATTCATCGTGAGAGAGAGAAGGGGGGGGGGGGGATCTGGTGTGCGGTGGTATCCTCCGGTGTACGGTGGATCTGCAGGAGAGTGCGATGAGGGGAGAGCAGAGAACGTCAGAGGATACAAAGAATGGTAGAATACAATCTCACTTGTGCTTCACTTTAATTTTCGTCACTCTTTTTTTTTTCTTTTTCTTTCTTTTGCTTGTTGTTGTTGCCTTGTTGGTTAGTACTGGTTTGGTCAGGTCTTCTTGTTGCTATGTTTCTTCACTTGTTCCTTTTCTCTGTTTGTGTCCCTTGTTGAAGAATTTTTGCTTCGATGAGACGAGGGTTCCTCAAATTCTGATTCTTGCTATTTTGGGGTCGAATCATGTTATGGATTCGTGTCCAGGGCTCCAGGGGGGTGGGCGGAATATGACACATACTTTGGGTTTCAATTTTTTAATTATTTGTGTCATTTTTTAAAATTTAACTCTTATAGATTATATTGAGGAATACCAAAATATGCCTTTATTGAAGGGGGGAGCAATAAGTAGTGGATATCAAGGTCAAGGTTAAAGACAATCCAAACCTGGATGAATGTGTTTCCATATCATTCTTGATGGTTATAATGGCCCTGTACCTACTGGAAATTTTGTTGATTTGGTAGAAAGGCACTTCTATGATGGCATCGAAATTCAAAGAGGTAATAAATCTTGTCTTTATAGGACATACCTTTTAACTATAGCTGGTTTGGCAAATAATGTTTAGAGTTTAGACCTTCTCTAGCTGTGTTTTAGAACATAGATACTAGGTATGCTAGTTTCAGTCATTGCACTTGGCCAAAAACGCAGGAAATGATAGGGAAGGAACAAGGATGTATACATTTATATTATTAACCCTTAATGGGGATGAGTTAACATTATTTTATCTTATGCAATGGAAGCTGAACGATCCTTTACCATTATATGTTATATATTTCCAGGTATTAGTATTTAATTTCTGAAATTTTGTTAAATAAATAAAATAATGAAATTTAAACTTTTATTTAAAAATTTAAAATCAAATTTTTTAAGAGTTTAAGGAATATTTCTAGAGTAAGTAGTAAATTAGAGTTTTATTAATAAAGTTTATGATTTTCCTTAAGCTTAACTTGCTGTTGACAACCGTCTAATAATTTTAGTGTTTTCTTGAATTGAACTATTTAGTAAATCTTTTGTAACTTTGCAGCATTGCTGATTTCTTGTGGATGATAATATTTGGTGCCTTTGCACTATTGGTACGTGTGAACATGTGTATATCTTTTGCATTTTATGATTATTTATGTGACAATTTTCCTTCAAAATGGTGCAATTTTTCAATTATTATTATGTTATTATATATTATATATTTCCATGTATTAGTATCTTTATATTATGGATTTATTTAATGGTTCCAACCAGGTTGGTTTATGATTGGTTCCTGGTGCAATTTTGGCTTTATTAATTCAAAGAATAATAAAGTAAGGAAATCCTGACCATAGGTCCTGCTGTATATGCATAATATTGTAAGGATTATTAAGTGGTGATTTGGTGGATGATATGCTAACAATATATACTTTGGATTATACGGATAGAATGACACATCACTCCCTCTCAAATCAGGTGCAATTTTGGATTGTAATGAGTATGAGTTCTTTTCAAAAGCTGGCAAGGTTAATTGCCTTTAAATTTGATATACTTTTGCCACTGGAACTGTAATGACTTGCCTGTTGACCTGTTTTTTCTCCATTGGAACTTTATGGACTTCTGTTGTCATTTAAATTGTTATTTTATGTTTTTTATTTAGTATATTGTTGCTTCTTGTTCACGATGGTAAGTTGGTAGCAATTATGTACAATGTACAAGTTCTTACAAGCATATCGAATGCTTCTTATTCCAAGACATTTGGTTTCTGCAGTATATTGTCCTCTGCCTTCAGTTTGGTGCATGCTTAGGGTGAATGTCATATATTTCTAAAATCTTTTAAAGTATGGAGATGGCCATGGAATATGTATAGACTTTTAAAATAATTTTGAAGAATCAACAAACTTATAGTAAAACAAAATTAACAAACTTGTCATGATAATTTATGATTACAGTTAATTTAACCTTTCTTCTCATTAGTTTTGAAATTCTTTTGAAAGTTTATAAATTATATTTGCTTCATGAGATTTTTAATGTAATTATTGAATTGGTAAAATTGAATATCTATAATTATATGAATTGAATAGATAAATATGTAGATCCAAAATTTTTGTTTAGAATTTCTTCAAAGGTAAAATTCTGCAACTTTGAAAATCAGAAAATTTCATTTCAATTCCTTGTTCCTTGTTGTGTTTTGTGTGAATCTTGGTGGGTTGGCTTTGTGATTTGTTCTGCCACCTATCCTAGTAGACTTATTCAAGTTTTGTGTGAAATTCTTGTTCTCATGTTCTTCATGTGTTCTTGAAAATTTTCTAATTTTCTAGCTTTGATTCTTGTCAACATTTGTTTTTAGTGTTTTTTGTGTTGTATGACTACTTGTTTTGATTCTACTCTCATGCCTAAACTGAATTGAGTTGTTAGAAGCAAATTATACAATTGTTATACATCATATTTTAGTGATTCATTGAATTTCTTTAAGAATTTTTGAACTTGTTCAAAAGAAAAACAAAAGCTGAAAAATTTTGTGAAAGAAACAATCAAAAGCAAAAGAAAAATACATCAAGTGATATCATATTGGTACAGCCAAAGACATTATTGATTAGTGGCTGGAAAAGGTGAAAGAAAAACAGAATTTAGAAGCAAAGTTACAAAATTACAAGTTCCAAAAATTCCTTTGAACAACAAAATCAAGTGAACTTGTATAACATGCAAATTTGATGAAATTTGGCTTCTAGCAATTGAATTTACTTGGCATATCCTCCTTGTGCAGTTTGGTACAGCCATAGTATTCCTTGAGTTGTCTCATTAAATTCCAATTTGAGTTGTGCTTTTCTAAATTTTGCTTTGTTGCTTGTCTCTTGAAATTTTCAAGGTTTTGTCTTAGATTTTTCTTGTTCTTTGGACTCTTGAGTCTAGCCTAGAATCATTTCCTATTTCACTATAATAAAGAGGCTTGATTTGATTAGAAGTTTTTGCTTAAGAACAATAGAGAGGAATAAGAGTGGAAAAAGACAAGAGAGAACATTATAGAAAGAACTTAGATAAAGTGGGTAAACACTTAGAGAGTGGTGAGAATTTCCTTATATACTTGTGTTTTTGCTAACCATTTCTTTTGAAGGATGAGTTCAAGTGGAGGAGAAGCTTTGTCACCTAGGACTTCTAGGTTGATGGAAGCCATGACAAAACAAATGGAAGACTTCCAAACTAAAATGGATGCACAATTTGAGGAGTTTAAAAGGAAGACTCAAAGAAGGAGTAGTCCAAATGGTAGTGTGGATGGAAAGGCTCATGGCAATAGGAGGGTGAGTGAGTATGCTTATTCTCATGGAAGAAATTATTATGATGATAAGAGTGAGAGGAATGAGAGGAGAAAAAATAATGATAGAAGAGAAGTCCACAAAGCTCAAAGGGTGGAGAAACAACTAAAAAGGAGAAAAGATTCCTTTTCCAAGACCAAAGGGGCTGCAACTTTTAGTTGGAATGACAAGCCTAAAAAGGAGGTTTCTCATGTGAAAAATAAAGAAAAGGTGGAGAGCTCAAGCAAAAAAATTGTGGAACCAACTCCAACAAGATCAAACAATATCAAGTGTTTAGAGTATCTTGATAAAGGTCACATTGCTTCTCAATGTCCTAACAAGAGAACCATGATTTTGCTTGAGGATGGAGACATAAAGATTGAGTCTTCAAGTGATTCAACAAGTTCTTCAAGTGACTCAACAAGTTCTTCAAGTGAAAAAGAAGAAGAACTTACACTATTGGAGACCGAAGAGGGTGATGATCTCTTAATGGTAAAGAGAATGCAAGAGCTGGAAAAAAATAATGCACTTGAAAAAAATATTGAAAAAGAATAATTAAATAAGAGTATGTAAAAAACAAACTAATATATCTAGATATTTTAAAAAAATTATAAAAAAGAATAAATAAATTGTTTTTAAAACATCTTATAATTAAAGATGAAAAGAGTAATTGTTAGCAGCTTGAGACTAGTTTGGTTTCAAACAAATGACAAAGATTATGAGTGTATTGGTAATTATGATAAGATAGAATAAAAGAATTGAATAAAAATTAGATAATTAAGAAAAGTATATGATAATTTTTTATATTATCTATATATGTATCAAATAATTTGTAGATAATAGATGGTATTGTATTTTATATTTGAGATAAATTTAATAATATTCACCTAAAAGAAGAAAAACTGTAATTTACTTATTGTAAACATTGATTCATGTGCTTGACGGTGTACAAGGAAAATCCTGATCCACATTTTGAAGCTAATTGTGAATACCAGTTTTTACAAGGTTAATAGTGTAGTTGAGGAGAAAAAAGTACATTACAGCAAGCATGAAGTATCTTCAACAGCAGGAAAAACAAAAACAAAAAAAATGACATCAAGAATTAAACAGGGTAGCCTAATCCCAATGCCAATCAAAAATAGTAAAACCCTTTAAAAAAAACAGCCACGGCCCAAGCATTACCACATATATAGAAGCTAACAACCAAATGCACCAAAGGATACTTTGTTAAGGGGTATAATATACTGATTATCTTCAGATTTTTTTTTACCTTGGTTGGAGTTTGGACCACCATCTAGCCCCAATTTATAGCATTAGCTTAAAAAAAAGCTCTAAAATCATACCCAACCATAAAATTGAAATACAGAACTGTAGCAAGACAACAAATAAATGTGTAAGTTATCATACCCTGTCCAATTGACTGGTGAAACCAACATAGGCATATTTTTGGCCTGTAGAAAAACAAAATTTTTAAAAAGAAATAAATGATTTGAAGAATCCATGGACAGGAGCAAAGATGACTAGGATAAATTGATAAGTGAAGCAATGTTCAATTAGTTAACAAAAGCATTAAATGCATATCTTGTGAACATCTTCCGTGACATATTTCCCACTAGGCTTAAGATTTGCAATAAAAGGAACCTCATCGTTAACCTTCTGAAAATCATGAAGAGTCAAATCAATGCCAAGAGACCTGCCAAAATCATTACATTTGAGGTTTCCTCTCAAGATTATTGAATCAATAGAATCTCTGGCATTAAACTTGACTCACAATTAAATGTAACACAACATTAGTAGATCCACCAAGTACCATAACTATAACCATTGCATTACGTAGTGACTTACGAGTGATGATATCTCGGGGCTTCAATGACTCAACAAGATATTTTCCAGCTAAACGACACTCATCCAACTATAATGGATCCTCAACAGGTGTAGATGAGCTACAGGAACAGCAAAAGAAAGGTAAGCACAAAAAAAAAAACAAAAAAAAAAGAGATAAAACCTACATTTAACTTAACTTACCTATAGGGAAGAGACAATCCCATAACTTCTATTGCAGAAGCCATGGTATTGGCTATATACATGCCACCACAGGCCCCAGCACCAGGGCAAGAGTTGCAAATAACATTTTGTCTATGGTCATCACTAATTGATCCACTCACATATTCTACATAGCACTACATGAAACCCATAAATTAATTAAACATGATTAACTAGAGTTGCATTGTACCCATCCAACCTTTTATGTTTAGGGAAAACAATTTTATAGAGTATAGTATTTGCATTGAATATTTTTTTTCAAGCTCTATCTTAAGTACTTGAAAGTAGTGTATAATAAGAAAAATAATTAATTAATTAAAGAAATAAAAGATATATATTAAAAGTTGTTTATAATATTTTTAATGAAATTTAATAAATTAATTATATTTTTAATAATTAATTTTGTTAAAATCTTAATCGTGTGGTATAATCTGGAAGGGAAGGAATAAATATTGACAAAAGTATTTGAAGTTATAAAGTGTTCATCTATTCTTATTTTATCTAGTTTGTTAGAAGTGGGAAAATTCCTCCCTGGTTGTTGTCCAACAAATCATGCAAAAATAAACCCACTTGGTTTCAAGAAAACTACATATATCATTTTTTTTTTCTTTCTTAATTATCTCACACTTGATCTGAACCAAAGCATTGTAAGGTGAGTTTTGGCATGGCCTAAACGACAAAAATCACCCGACAGCTAGTAGCACTTTAAGAATGCACCTTAACATTGATTAAGGTGAGTTTCTTAATTATCTCACACTTGATCTGAACCAAATGGAAGTTCCTTGAAGCCTACAAAAGAGAAGAATAGTGAGCTACCAAAGAGAAAAACAAGTGAGAAGAAAAGCAAAGAAAAAGAAAATGATAACAAAAAAAATCATGAGATTAAAGAGAGTTTTTTATTGAGAGGAAAGGATGTCAAGAGAGTGTTATTAGCAAGACAACCTCTTCATTATATGGTTTTTAACTCTCTTTGTTTACATGTTGAAAAGGAAAAGAAACTATGTGTTCCTAAAAGCTCTTTGAGAGAACTTTTCATGAGGGAAACTCATGAGAACAATTTCATGGGACACTATGGTATAGGTAAAACTTTGGCTACTTTACATAAAAAATTCTTTTGGCCAAAAATGAGGCACAATTTGCATAAGCTTGTATCTCAATATATTACTTGTCATAAAGCTAAATCTAGAATAATGCATCATGGTTTATATACACCTTTGCCTATTCCTAACTCCCCTTGGGTTGACATTTCTAAGGATTTTGTGCTTGGTCTTCCAAGATCCAAGAGGGGAAAGGATTCTAACTTTGTTGTTGTTGATAGATTCTCAAAGAAGACATACTTCATTCCTTGTCACAAGAGTGATGATGCTTGTGAGGTAGTCAATCTCTTCTTCAAGGAAGTGATGAAACTTCCTCCATGGAAGCAAAAGAGATATAAGCAAAAGTGGAAGGATAGATTTTCTCAAGAGAATGTTGAGTTGCCAAGTGAGTATGGTGTGAGTAATACTTTCAATGTTTGTGATCTTTCTTTGTATGATGTAGGTACAAGTGAGGAGGCAAACTTGAGGACAAGTTCTTTTCAAGAAGGAGGGGATGATGGAGGTCCAAGACAAGCCGAAGGTCTAGAAGGAGAGCTTGAAGCACTTCCTTTGGTGAGCTTCAAAGGACCAATGACAAGAGCTGGGACTCAAGCACTTCAAGACCACATTCAAGCTAACTTGGGCAATCATGAAGATGTACACCAATTCAAGGATGACAAGATCTGGATTTTGATGTCTCAAATCCAATTTAATTCAATAAATTCCAGCACTTGTTAGAAGAAATTCAATAAAAACACTTGTAAATAGGTTTTTCACTATTTTAATCGATTATATTAACCTTGTAATCGATTACAACATTTCAGTTGCAAACAGGAACAAGATCTTACTGCTTTAATCGATAAAATGGCAGGTGTAATCGATTATTTCAATGCTTGACTGCTTTAATCGATTACAGGACACTTGTAATCGATTACACAAGACTGAAAATGGTAAATAACTCTATTTTAATTTATTACAAGTGCGAATTAATCAATTATTTCAGTCTGAAACTGCAACTGCACATGTTTGGGAAGCCAAAGGTCACTTGGGGAAAGCTTGCAATTTTGTGGCCTATATAACATGCCAAAACTGAATGTAACTAACTTTGGTTCATTAATACAATTCTGAAAATTGTTGTGAGAGTTTCTCTCTTGTTCTTGTTCAAGAACTTCTTGAGTCTTATCAATGGCTTCCCAATGCTATTGTGGTGATTCTTCCTAGACTTATTGGAGAGCTTCTCCATGGTGTCTTCACCTTCATCCTTAATCTTTTCTTCCATCTTCCATTGCCGCCATTAAAGAAAGCTTCCAACCATACATTTTCATGAAAACTTAGACAGCTTGTGTGTTCTTGAAGTTTGCTTGAAGGTTGGGTTCTATTGCAAGGTAGATTTGGGAAAACTTAATGGCTATGGGTTCAGCTGTTACATCAAAGAGGAAGGGGATGAAGATGAACATGACCAAGAAGATAAAGAATATATTCTTCGTCGTCAAAGCTTCCACTCGCAATCTCCAAAAAAAAATGACTTTTTCCGATGCTGGTCATGGTTCCGGCGATTCCCACTTTTTTGCTATCATCAGTGCTTGCTGAACCTGAAATCAAATCGAACCGAACCCGTCATGGGAAAATTTGAATTGGTGAATATCGAAAGGGTGAGGAAAAGTAAAAAACTTTCCTGAATAATGAGGACCCAAGCTATAGGAGAAGCAAACACCCATGACAGGAAGCACTAATTTCTGTCGACAGTTGACTAACGAAATTGACTGCGAAAAAATGGGTGTTGGACTGTTGATGCTGGTTATTGGTTAAACTTAAATGAATAAATAAAAATTAGGTAAAAATTTGGGTAAATCTCCATTTAGATAGAAAATTCAAATTTAGTATTCAAATGTGTAAAAAGTGTAACAGATTAGTCCTACTGTTATGACTTCTAGTTATCAAGTCATAAAAAATTGACAACTTTATTTTTTTTTTACTGAAGTTGTAAGAACCGAGCGACTTCAAATTTTTTTATATGAAGTCGTAAAACCTTTTAGGACTTCAAAGTCACTAATTTTCTTAAATTATTTCTTTGAAGTTGTAAAACATTTAGTGACTCGTGTTAAATTTTTTAAAAATATTTAAATTGATTTTAAACAACACTAAATTAGTTTTAATTTTTAATTCTGTATATTGTTTTATTTAATATTTTCTATATTATTTTATTTAATATATTTTCTATATTTTTGTATATTATTTATTTAATATTTTCTATATTTTTTATATTGTTTCATTTAATATTTTCTACATTTTTGTTACTAATATTAAGGATTATTATTTTTTTTGTAAATTAGAAAATAATGTAAACAAAAGCTTAAATTTAAATAAAAAAATAAATGGCATGTATAAAAGTTGGAAAACATTTACAAAGTTTATTAATATCAATTTCATTCCCTTAAAAGTGAAGATAAAAAATTGTCTCAATATATGGATCTATATTTTTTGCCTAATCCTTCAAAGCGAAGAGACACAGCAGGAAGGTCAGTCACTAGTCGTATATAATAATGAGATGAACAAATCAATTTCAAAAAGGTCTAAGAAATGCTTATTATGTAGAACTGAAGGATATAATCGTTGTAATTGTCCATACAAGCAAGTTCACGGCTAATATTATTTTTACTTTTCAATTTTATGTTTGAGTTTAATTTGTATTGTTCATTTTATATTAATGTATTATGCTATTATTTTAACAACTACTTTTATTACTAAATTATTTTTTGTTGTTAATATTAAAATAATATTATCAAATAAAATTAATTAATAATACTATATGAAAATATTAGTTTACTTAATAATAAATGTAAAAATAATTAAGAAATATTTAAAAATAATTTAATATTATTTGATAAATTTTAAGTTAATATTATTTGTTAATATCAGTAATTGAAAATAAATAAAAATAGAACGACTTTGAAGTCGTAAAAGAATATAAAAAATAAAAACTAAAGTCTTTCAGTTTTTACAACTTCATGACCAAAAGTCATAAAAAAAGCATAGTAATTTCACCTATTTGGGCATTAATTCAGAATTTGTTCCCATTTTATAAATTTTTAAAAAAATTACCCCTTTTGATCATTCGACCTATAAAAATGTCTCTTACACCAAACAAAATTCATCACTGGACCAATAATCCCATCACGAGAATTCAACCCCAACAACAACCTTATATAATTATCCTCCATCATCGCAGTAATTATCGCCCAACACCATTTTGTTAGATACATGGGGAGCTTGAAGAGGATCAAGATGCTGAGGCTCTTAGTTTTGGATATGTTTTAGCTTTTACATGTCATGCAATTGAAGGCATATGTAATCTTTAGATGTCTAAGAGTTTCATCTTTGATCCATTGCATTGCATAAACATCATTCATTGGCTTGCATTCATGATTTTCATAAAAGCATATGTTTTGTAAAAAAGCTTTAAGTTTTCATGATTGCATAAAAAGAAGTGTTCATTGCTTAAGTTTTGGAAAACCTATTTTGCACTGCTTTAATAGATTACCAGATTATGGTAATCTATTACTTAAGCTTTGATGAACACTTTAATCGATTACACTGTACAAACATAGAATAAGTCTTCTGCTTTAATCGATTATGATTTGTGGTAATCGATTAATGGGCGCACATTGAAAACTAAGACTGCCTGTGTTAATTGATTGCATGGTGAATTAATCAATTAATTTGGTCATAAATCTTTTCCAAAAAGTTCAAGAACACTTTAATTGATTAAACTTGTTAACAATTGATTACACTAGTGGTTTTAATCGATTACATGAGCGATTTAATTGATTACATTCAGTTACAACAGTTTTCTATAAAAAGCTGTTGGGTCTTTTGAAATAAACAGAATATAACACTACGAAAATTTCATAGATTTTGAAAAGCTTTCTAAAGTGAGAAGAGATACATTGAGCTACTGAGTTCTTGCCCCACAAATTCTAAATCTTCATGTTGCTTTGAAAGATTTCTTTTTGGGCAAGATTCTAAAGAAATACTTCGAGAGAATGTTCTGAAGTCTATTTGCATCCAAGCTGATTCAAGATTGGTAAAACCATTTGCATTCATATACTTTGGATCATCAGGTGTCTCTCTCCATTAAACTTTGTTTGTAATTCGTTTTTAGAATTCAGTTTGTTTGTAACTATTACAATAAGTTTCTTAAGGCTTGTCTAGAGTAGGTTTCTCTAGAGGGAATAGTAGAGAGGGGATTCTCTATGTCTTGATCACTAAAGAGTCTACGGGAGTTAGATTTCTTGTGCTTAATCTAGGTTTGATTAAGGGTGATACTATAAGCTTCTAAGAACAAATTATTGTGAATAGTGGAACTCTAACTAAGTTGTTAGAAGAACTGGATGTAGCTTCTCAAATGTGAGAAGTGAACCAGTATAATTCTTGGTGTTGAATTACTCTTCTTTATCTCTTCTTGTTATCATTAATTGTCATTCATTTGGATAATATTTTTAGAATCAACAGAAAAATATTTTCAGTCATTGCTTTCATTAAAGATTGGTTTGATTGACTAAAAGTTTTCAAAGGTGATTTTGTGATAAGATCCATACTACTCTAATTGTTTTAAAGATTTTTAAAAGACAAAGTTTAAACTAATTCACCCCCCCTCTTGGTTATTGTGTGTGTTCATACTGTTTTCACATCTCACGTCCAATTCAAACTCACCTAAATTAATTGATTCACCATCAACAACCTTATCTAATTAATAATTATCCTCCATCACCACACTAATTATCCCATCACCAAAACCAATCCCCGACATCTCATGTGTGTTAAAATTAGTTAATTGATTCAAGTTATGAAGATTCACAACTTTGCAACATGGAGATGGGAGCTTATAGGAATATACAGAGTCAAACCCTTCTCAAACTCGTCCTGGCATACTGTGCACTAGTATAGCTCCAAGTTCAGCAACTCGTCGTCAACAGTGATCGTGGGGAGATTCTTGGCTGCATGCTACATAGATTTGACAGGTAAAGCTGCATATTTGAATGCGGAGACCACAAATCTTGTTGTAGAGGTTGTAGATATGGCCATAGTAGTAGTGGATCATGTTAGGAAGAGACCTTGCGCAATGCCAACAAAGGCGAGTGGGGTGCTGGCACTACTACAAATGCAGCTTTTTACGACACGGATTCTATGACGGTTGTGTGAAAACCATCTTCGTTTTATAGGCGGTGGCAATTTTGTAATTAATGGGAAAATTACAACGACGGTTATTAGGCAAACGTCCTTGAAAGGACAAAACGGGGACGATTTCTAACAAGACCGTCGTTGTTTTGGAGGATTTGAAGAAGGTTATTGATAACCGTCTTTGTAACTTCCTGTAGCAATTTTGAAATTAGGTTTATATATGAAGCGTGCCCTTCTCAACATAACAGCCCTTCGTTCCCTCATCTTCTAAGTTGCACAAGCCGTTGTCACTCCGACCAAGAAGTCCCCTCAACGCCATTCCTGCTCCATCCCAAGAAACGCTGAAACCGAACCGGACCCAAACCGCACCGTCTTTGTCATCGATGATGACCCAACCTCTCACAAATCCGCCACACCTTCTATTGTTCCCGAAACTCCAATGTCCGCACTTTTCAATTTCGAGATTGCAATCGTCAAATGCACAATGCTTTCCGATCCTGCCCTTTGGGTTTCCCCTAAAAAATTCTCCTGTTAGTAATTTTTTTTCTCTCATTGCTATGACTTCACTTTAGCTCTATCTCTCCTTTCTTATTTTTTTCCGCCATTACTCATTTTCAGTGATTATAAGTAAATGTAAGTTTGCACTCTGCAGTTACACCTTTTATTATGCCAAATTAATTTGCTATCCATAAAAAAAATGCCATTGCATTGTTAGGTATTTGTTTGTTTCCTTACTAATATGCAGCTTTGGCTTCCTCGTGTATAAAATTTGCGCCTTGTGAGTGAGTTTGGGGTTTCAATTTCAAATAGAATTGAATTTTGAGAAGGGAAGGGAAAGGAAGAATGATAGTTAGAACTCCACCGCCATGTCTTCAGAAGTATAGAGAGGGAAAAAAGCAACTTCGTGATGACCATTCAAAACTATAAAGCGAGTCAAAGTTATCTATTTCAAGAATATCCGCAAAGATAAGTGGCTATGTTTGTTGTTCAAACTCAAAAGCTATTTACAGCTATGCATTATTATTTGAGCTGTGTATTGTTTTTGTTGTAGCTTGAACAAATGGAATGCAGAGCTAATAATGCTGAGAGAGAAGGGGAGCTGCTAAAAGAACAACTGAAACATGTGAAGGATCAACTTGATGAGGTTTGGGTGTCTAATTAGCTGCTTCTAACCCAAAAATAAATATAAATAGAAACATGCATATACCTGAACATGCATATTTCGGCCTAACAATGGTGAGTTTATTCTCTTTCTGTTCATGAAAGCATTAGATAATTTGGTTATGTGTTATGTAAATAATTTTACCTTTGCGTAAGTGGTCAGGCTTTTAAATGGGGCTTCACTTGCCTCTTGAAATACTTAAATGCAATAGCTAAACATTTGCCTGAGGAGTTGATCTGGTTTTGGGGAAGGAAAGTTCTTACATATGACATCTGAGTCAATAAAGAAAGGTTTTGAAATATTTTCTTTTGAATTGAAAATGTACTTTTACTAAGTTTGGTCATCAAGGAAGGATAATTTTAATTTTTGTTTGAGCTTATGTTGGTGCTAGTATGATTTTCCATAGCCATTTCCATCATGTTTAGTTTAAATTATAAATCTAGTTTAATGCTTAATGCGTAATCTCATGATATTCTCATATAATGTTATTTGGAGATATCCTTCAAGCAGACCCTTTGATTAAAACCTTAAAAACAATGTCAGCTAAATTTTGTATACTCTAAATTTAAGATCACTTGCAC
>CM023956.1:18906759-18925069 GCA_013407115.1 Glycine latifolia
ACATTGTTTAGGGTTTAGAACTTACTTCTTTCCAGCGCTAATCTTCACAAAATATCCTATCCCAAGCTGTAGATCCTGAAGCACAACAACTTCTACACAGAACCCTAATTACTTGTCGGCCGTGCTTCGAATTCGACAGGGCTTCGCTTCAGAGAAATCAACACCGACTTTCTAGAGAGAAGGCAGAGCTATTTCTAGAGAGAAGGCGCAATCATCAAATGTCATTTTTAGGGGCTATATATAGCAAAATGGGGACCCTAACACGCCTAGCTAGGGCGTGTTTAAACACGCCTAGCTTGGGCGTGTTTAAACACGCCTAGCTTGGGCGTGTTAGGGTGCCCCATTTTGCTAAATATTGCCCTAGTTGCACCTTTTTTCTAAATAAATATTAAATTTGTATTATTTTTAATTTTTTGCCGTAAATTGGGACCGTTTAAATTTGCAAATAGTAACAGCATTTTAGTTGCCACGATATTTATTATTCATTTTAAAAAAAATAGTTTTAAAAATAGTGTCGATTTACAACTATTAGTTTAATTATTCTAATTTTAAAACAAATAATCACCAAATTACAACCAAATCAATTCCAATCATAGCCCTAACCACTTTCAAATCAATACAATCAAAATCCTAACCATCCTTAAATCAACACAATCATAATCCTAACCACCCACAAATTAACATAATCAAAACCCTAATCACCCCTAAATCAACACAATTAGAACACAACCAGAATAAAAATTGAAAAGAAAAAAAATAGATCCAAATCTAGGTTCATGATGTGCACGAGAAGTGTGATTGTGTGGTTGGTGGTGTGTAAGGAGTGCAATTTTGGGTCTATGGAAGAATCAAACCCACAGGCCTCGACGACTACCTTGCAAAAGTCTTCAAGCTTAGCCAACTTGAGTTACCGCTAAAGAGAAGTGATACTTGCCGCAGAGCAAGACATCGCTCCTCACCCACTCATATCCAATGATGACAGGAGGGGATGACAGCGACCAGCACTATGGTTACGTTGTACATGGGGAGAAGCCTTGACGTCCCCTTCACCACTCTTTCTCACTCCCCCAAAGCACAAGGGGGAAGGATCATGGTAACTGGAACGAGTTTCCCGTCCAGAAAGCTAGCAGAAGGTCACGCCCTCTTACGAAGGTGGGAAGTGCCTTCGCCAACTTTACACTAGTCCAACCTTCTCTCCAAAGAAGAGGACTCGTTATCAGAAGCTCCATGGCAGAATCATAAATGAAAGACAGAGACATGATAAAAAAAAGGGGAATAACTTGAATGAAAAAGATAGTTGAAAGGGGGAAATCGCGAAACAATAAAGGTTCTCAAAGAGAGAGAGTCAAAAATGCAAAAGTGGCGGTGATCAAAAACACCAAAGATCCACTCCATTTAAGTGGAGGCGTGATCTTTCGATAACTAGCGGGAGTTGAAATGATGCCCTAGAAATTCGTGCCATGATGTAGCCCCACTCACCCATTAAACATGCCTCCAGTACGTGTTCACTCACAAGTGACACGTATGCAAGAATATTGCATGTGCGCTGCACTCGCCTGTGGTAAAGGACAAGCGAAACACTTACCTTGAATGCATTCTCCAATGGTGTGCAACAGTGCTCGACGTGGGCTAGCTATGAAGGTTGGTGGGTGTCGTGGGTGCTAATGTCATGAGTGGCTTTTTGAGGGTAGAAGGTTAGAGAAAAAAAACAAGAGATTGATCGTTAGTCAACATGAAAAAATTGATTGAAAGGGAATAATTGTTATGTTTTAAACAATAAAGGAACCTGATTAAACATTTTAATAATTGAGTGATCTAATTGAACTTTAAATTATAATTAAGGGATCAAATATATAATTAGGTATTTTCTTTTTCAAACTTTATAAAGTTAACAAAAATCAAAACAAAAAAAATTAAACTCTTATGATCAAGATGAAACTACGTCAAATTTAACTGCAATCAAGTCCAACTTTTGTTATTCATTTAAGCTCAGATACTCCGAGTCAGTGTTATGAAAGCTGACCTAATCATCAACATGGTCTAGACACTCGATCAATGGTTAGAGGTCAAACCAGTGACTCACTTATTGATCCGGTATATATATTAGAAAATTAAAAATATATATAGTATACTTAACAAAATGTGATCAATCCATATTTTTATACTCCAAAGTTAAAGTCATTGTCATGATCAAACTATAAATATTATATAATAATTTATTATTATAAATTATTTTGTTAGGATTATCATAAAATTATTAAAGAAACTCTTATTTTTCATCACTAAATGCAAAAAATATCAGATGACGTAAGCAAATCTAGTAAAAATGTATAAAATACATAAATATTAAATCATATCATGATCAATTTAATAATAATTAGTTATTATATATTATTATTAAATATATATATATATATATATATATATATATATATATATATATATATATATATATATATATATTATAGGAGCATATTATATGTTATTTAACAATTAGCTATTAACAATTTAACATATCATATGAATTGTAAAAAAAAAAAAACTTTCAACTGGATCAAACCTAATCGGACCAAAGCAAATCACTTACCCAAAACATCAAGTCCTTATTGAACTTTATTTGCTTTCAGCTAGTAATTCTTATCACAACACAACTTTTCTTCTCCTTGATTTTCTTACAAATCACACTCAACATTTACATTATTGTACATTATCTTTTTCATGTCAGTCACATATGAAGTTCTACCCATGTTTGTAATTCCCCAAGTCTTCGTAAACCAAAAGGTAAGTAACTACTTAATAAATAAATAATGTTGATGTGAAGGACAAAGGAAATTGGAAGTGGTATTTGATCTTGCTTCATGAAGACTTGGGAGATTACAATGGAACTTCACATTTTACATGCAAAATGTGATATAAGTTATATATATCTTCTTTTCTTTCTAAAGTATGTCAAAACTGGAAAAACATTTGGCTCCAATGCACATAGGTTAGTTTTTACTTAAAAAAAATGCATATAGGTTAGTTTTAAATAAGCTTTTGAAACAGTAAATGGATGATTTAGAAAGCAAGATATACACCATTAGAAATATAAAATGCAAAATAAGGCACACTGTTAATTATCGTTTGTTTTAAGACTTTTTGTTTTTATTTTTCTGCAACTTTACTATTGGCATTTTTTTATCTGATAGGATTTACATATAAGAACTTGGTAATAAATTATTGCATGATAAGTTATTTTAAAAATTATCTTTTCCTTTTTTTTTACACAAACTAGAGAAAAATTTAGTAAAAACTTGATGGTAATATGAAATAACAAATAATTATTTTTTTAGACGTCGACATAGTATTATTAATAATAGATTTTTTTTTATATAAAATTTTATTTTAGCTCCTTAGTATTTTCTAGTCATGCCAACGCTCATCTTTTATTGGTTAATTTCGTCGGTCAACTGAATGGGTCCCTGCTTCTCCTTTGGCTCGGCACCTCACTACTCTTCCCTCAACCGCTCTCACTGTTCAGGCAAGTCTTCAACTTTTCCTCACCCTTTCAGTATTCTGGGCAAAACACGACATGGATCGTTTCCCATGTCATCGAATGCGAATTTTCCCATGATGGGTTCGATTCCTCTGTTTTCAGGTTCAGCAAGCACTAGCAGCAAGAACGTGGGGTTCTCCGCAACCGGGAAGAGTCAGTTTTCGGAGATTGCGAGTGGAAGCGACGACCGCGATGAGTGTCTTGGTCGGGTTTGAAATGGCCAAACTTGAAGGTGTTTAGTTTTGAGGAGCTGATATCTGCCTCAAGGCGTTTCAGGTATGACATAGAGGGGTTAGTGATCGGTGAAGGTGGTTTTGGCGCAGTTCACAAGGGATGGTTGGATGAGAATACCCTTACCCCTGCCAAAGTAGGCTATGGAATGGCCGTTGCGATCAAAATGTTTCACCAAGATTACTTCCGAGTGTTTGAAGCGTGGCAGGTCACTTTAATTTCGTCTCTTTCATTTACTTTTTTTTCCTAATGCAATGCAAAACACTTTCACCTTTAAATTAGAGCAGTTCTTATATAAGTTAAGAATTTTAATAAAAAAATTTCTTTTAAATGTTGGTAAAATTAGATGAACTTGTTCTGTTGTAGAGGACATACAAAAACACAACTAGGCATTCTTTGGCTAAATGTTTATCATTCTGCCATTTTGTGATTTTCCTTGTCATACTGCATTTCATCTTATAGTGTAACCTTCAATACAATTAGAGTACTTTTCCATATCATAAGTCCTACTTTTTGCACAACTTCACTCTAGCTATATCATTATTTAACATGTATTTCTGTTGATTGGAAAATGCAGTCAGAAGTAAACTTTTTGGGAAGGCTTTCTCACCCCAACCTGGTCAATCTATTGGGATACTGTTGGGACGAGGATAAGCTTCTTCTAGTGTATGAGTTCATGCCAAAAGGAAGCTTAGACATTCATCTATTCAGAAGTATGGATTCAAGAGAATAAAAATGTGTCAAAGAAAACTCCTTCTCATGAATATGAGTTTAATTCATTTTCTTTGTCATATTTCTGTGCAGGAAAATTAACACCACTTTCTTGGAACACACGGCTTAAAATAGCTATTGGTGCAGCTCGGGGATTAGCTTTCTTGCATGCCTCTGAAAACAATGTCATATTCAGTGATTTCAAGGCCTCAAATATACTTCTTGACGGGGTCAGTAATTTTTTGTTACTTGATTTGTTACTAAGTTTTTAGTCTACCTTTTCCCTTATTTCCAGAGATGAAAGCTGAATCAAATGTAGTATCAAGTTGGGATGAATAGACAGTATATGAATTTGGATCCCATCATTTGTTTTACTAACTATACGCATTGAAAAGGTATCAAAACTTAGTCTGTCAATAGAATATCAGCGGAAAAGTGCAATGTCTTTGTTCTCCTTGTCTGTTGACTAGTTGAAGCAGGTCACATGATGTTATGAATGCATAATATTTTTTAAAATATCAAAATTAATATTTATTTAATGCAAAATTTGTCAGGTCATTTTGATAACTGATTGTTTTTTTCCCTACAGAATTACAATGCAAAGATCTCAGATTTTGGCCTTGCTAGATGGGGGCCTGTTGAAGGAGAATCACATGTATCTACCAGGGTCATGTGCAGATGTGATTATGCTGCTCCAGAAAACATAGCAACAGGTAATTATATTTAGCCATTATTATCAAGATGCGAGTTAATATTACATTCTATGCCATGTAAAAAAGACATGGAAGCAAAATAAATTAAAAAACAAAGGATCTGTTTGGTTTGAGAAGATGTTTTCATCTTTATTTCCTGTTTTCACAAATAATTACTGAAATGCTATATGGTTTCTTGATTTCAAAGATTTACCCAAGAAACTGTTAAAACCAGATTTGCTTTCTTTTCGCTGTTTCTGAAAGTGTTCTTTTCACTGTTTCTGAAAGTAGGAAACAAAGTCAAAACAAGGTGACATATTGACATTTTTGTAGTTATCAATACAAACAGGAAATGAAAACAGACAAAGTTTTCTTAAACCAAACAGGACTTAGTGTAACACAAACAGTCGATGCTGTGGAAGGTAAAGTTGGGGGAAGGAAGACTAAAATAAGGAATAGTGTAATGCTTTGATCCACCACAAACTAACATGCCTTTGAATTGTATCAATATTTCGACAGGCCACTTGTATGTGAAGAGTGATGTTTTTAGGTTTGGTGTAGTGCTGCTTGAAATACTTACAGGCATGCAGGCACTTGACACAAATCGGCCTCAAACCATGCAGAACCTAGTTGAATGGACCAAGCCTTGTCTTTCTTCCAAAAAAAAGTTGAAAGCCATAATGGATACTAGTATAGAGGGTCAATATTCACTTGAGGCAGCATGGCAAGCAGCACAACTTACTCTAAAATGCCTACAATCTGTCCCTGAAGATCGTGCTTCTATGAAAGATGCGGTTGAGGCATTGGAAGCCATTGAAGCTATCCAAAACCCACAATTCGCTACATCTCATCCACCTCCTCGGCAGGGTCGTAAGAGTATAAACAAATTTTTATGAAAAAAAAAACACTAGAAATTGAAATTGATTATATATAGTAATGTGGTCCATTGAATGGGTTGTTGTATCAGTCATTTAATAAATGTGATTTTCTTTTTCTTTTTCTGGTTGGATGGGGGAATTTCACAAGCCTTTTAACATGTATGATTTCCTTTTTGAATTATTCACATTTTTATAGTGGGAAAACATTTTGTACTAGAACCTAATTTTGATGCTAACATGTCACTTTTTTAAGGCTTTTTATTTTCAACAATGGGAAGTTGATCGGGTCAGGTATATCATGTATAGTTAAGAATAATGATAGATGAAGATGAACACAGTTATATGTCATATACTTTATCGGGTTAGGCAAATTTTAATAAATAATACTTTTTTAATAAATAATTTGAAATTTGGGACTGTTTGAAAAATATTTTGAAATTTGGGGCAATCAAACATGTCCAAATTGGGTGTGTTTAAACACGTCCAATTTAGGCGTGTTTCTCCTGTATGTGACACGTGTCATTTTGAGGCGTAATGTATATAAACTTCGAATGATCATAACTTTTGATAGGAATGTCCGATTGAGACGTACTTTTTGTCAAAACGCTCGAAATTGAGAGAGGAATGCTTGGACAAATATCCAAAGGTCAATTATTTTTTTCAAAAAACGCCTCTAAGTGCCTCAAAATTAGGATTTAAAATTCAATCATCCAAAAATTTCTTTTTTGTCTACTTTTTTAATTATTTAATTAGTTAATTTAATGTAATTTTTTATTTTTTTTAATTACTTCTCTTAATTTCAAGCGTTTTGACATAAAGTACGCCTTGATCGGACATTTCTATCAAAAGTTATGACTGTTTGAAAGACATATCGTATGCCTAATTTGGGCTAATTTTTTTGTAGACATTAAGATGTAAAAATAAAAACATCAACTTAAAAAATATGGGTGAATTAAAAATTATATACATATTTAATTATATACAATAATGAATTTGAACAAATTAAATTGAATTTTGACTCAAATCTTAAAAAAAAATTGAAACAAAATCAAAAACTCAAAAAGTGTATCTAGACACAAGTTATTTTCATGAAAAGTAATGCTTCGTAAAATTAAAATAAATACCGTTTTTATGGAATTTAGTTATAAAAACAACAAAGTTAATAAAAAATTAGCGCAAATTAGGTCATGTTTTTTTTTTGTATATCTATTTACCAAAATTATACTATAAATTTTTAAACTATTTCAGTTTAAAAAAAATTAAAAAATCATAATATTGTGGTCACGACACTAATTTCAAAAATTGAAAAAAATTATACTATAAATTAAAAAATTGATTTAAAAAAATTATTCCAAAATTAACTTTGTTGTTTTTATACGCATTTATATTATTAGGCGTACGATATAATAAATTATATAAATTTTTTTGCCGACATTAACTGTTATACTTTACCCAAAATAATATAATGAATTTGTTTAAATTTAGACAAATGTTATATGCATATGCAATTTGAAATAGATTTTTTCTTATCAACTATTTCGATGTTCTTCTTTCAACTGAGCACTCACATGTCTAGTTGGTATTTAGTAATATATCAACTTCTGGCTTAGTGGTTGGTTCAATTTTTTATTTAAGATTTGAGTCAAAATTTAATTTAATCTCTTCAAATATTGTCATGCTAATATTTTATTTTTATATAATGTTTTATTTTTATATCTTAATTCTATATTGTCATGCTAATATCCATTTAATATAAAATATTGTTTATGAAAGAATCTGATATCTTACAAAAATAGTTAGACCATTTGAAGTACGGTATGTCAAAACGCATGCATAAATTGATGGTGCATATAAACTTCAAACAGTCATAACTTTTGATAGGAAAGTCCGATTTATGTCAAAACGCTTGAAATTAAGAGAAGTAATTAAAAAAATAAAAAATAGCATTAAATTAAATAATTAAATAATTGAAAAAGTAGAAAAAACAAGGAAATTTTTAGATGATTGAAGATTAAATCCTAATTTTGAGGCACTTAGACGCATTTTTTTGGAAAAAATAATTGACCAAATTCCCTTTGGGTATTTTCCCAGGCTTTCCTCTCTCAATTTTGAGCATTTTGACACAAATAAGCCTAATCGGACATTCCTATCAAAAGTTATGACTGTTCGAAGTTTATATACATTGTGCCTCAAAATGACGTGTCACAACCAGTGGAAACACGCCTAAATTGAGCGTGTTTGACTGTCCCAAATTTCAAAATATTTTTCAAACAGCTCCAAATTTCAAATTATTTATTAAAAAAGTATTAATTTTATTTTTTTGCCATGCCTGTTTTTTTTTTTATCAATTTTTTCTTATTACATTATATTTCTTATTATTTGTACAGTTATATATATATATATATTTATATATATAGTAGTTTTTTTTTTAATTCTTTTAATTAGAACATGAAACTGTACGTGAGCATATCTCTTATTTCAAAACACAGCACACTATGACTTAGTGCTTAAGCTATCTTGTCTGTTGCTTCAATATCTTTTTGCATGCCAGTCGATGCAGTACGTAAATTTATATATTTGACTTTGTTAACTTGAAGGATGCAACATCCGAAGCTTTCTTGATATGCTTTATAGTTTGAGATAATCTCATTCTTCTTTTTGTGGAGGTACCAAGAATCATCTTCTAAGAGCAAACAAAGCAAAGAGAGAAATTAGATGGGTCAACCAAATCTAACTCAAACCTGCCTTTATCCTTAAAAAAAGGGATTGGACCTATTTTAAAATAGGATTGAAAATCTCAATCTAGCCTAACTCGTGATGAAATACGGGTTGAGTTGACTCACTAAAACTTTAAAAAAAAGTAATTAAAAATAGATAAATCATAAGATGATTCACCAGATAAATAAAGATAAATAATTTTAAACACAATGCTATAATTACAAGAATAATATCTTATTTTTTTTATAAAAGAATATTATATTGTGGAATTAGAAGATATCTCGTACCTCCAGTTAAATAAATGTAGAATAAAATAATTTGAAATTCATAAATAATATTAAACAAATTCAAAGTACCAACAACAATTGACACAATTGGTAATGATTTGTGTCCCTTAATCAAGTAGTTTAGGGTTCGAATCCTAACTGACCCTTGAATATGGAATAAATCGTGTTGGGAGAAAAATATCCTTGTTTGCACTCACAGTCCCTTAGGAATGACGTGTGGTATATGACAAGATCAGACTTTGAGACAAGTTCTTGACCCTCAACTCTCTGAAGCTCTCATCCTAAAGCATTAATGTATAATAAGCCATTAACATCAGTTCTATAGGACATTCAACATCAGTTTTGATTGATCTTAAAACGATCGTTATTAAAAGTATGTGATTTTTTACCTTGGTTATAAAATCGATGTTGAAAACCATAATCTACATTGATTTTTTCCAAAATCAAGGTAGATATGTGGTCAAAATTGTGCTATACAACATCAATTTTGTCAAAACCAATGTTGAAATGTGATACACAACATCGGTTTTGGTCAAAATCGATGGTGTTTTTGCAATTTTTTTTTAATATTTTATGTATTTATTAAATAAAACCAAACTTGCAAATTAAAACTAGAACCAGTCCAAGCAGTATTAATGGTGTGTATGTGTGTGTGTATATATTCAAATTATTATTGAATAAATACTATTAAATAAAGAAAAACTTAAAGTGCAAACATAAAATATATTAAACATATGTTTAAAAAGTACATGAAACAAATATACCAAACTACATCAAACAATGATCTCAATACATAAATATCATTTATACACTACGTTAAACATAAGTCTAACAATTCTAAAATTCCTTAAACACTCAATGCTTCATTTCTAACTCTTAGTAAACATTTTGTCCACTCAATGCGAATTGTCTTTATTCTCTCTGGTTCTCTTGGATCATTAAAATTCTGCATCATATAATAAAACATAACTTAATCAGTCTTAATCATAATAGTTATAGTAAATGAAATCTGTTATGAAATAAACAATTACCATTTCCCAGTTATCCTTGAAACCTCTTATGAGTATGATTGACATCCAATGAATGACGTAATAGCCATACTCAGTGCTTCTTCTTTGCTTATTACACTAAATTCAATAAGAAATTCAATTTTATCCCAAAATTAGTGTACAAACTAATAAAATGTCATTTTGAAGAGATCAAACATTGTTTAAATTACTTTAACTGAAATTCATTTAGCATTTGCCTTGGATTTACTTTTGTGTTTATCATTGAATCCCTTCGAAACACTAGTTAAGAGAAACATGTATGTATATTGTACAGTTAAAATATTTATGTAAAATACTAAGGATAAAGTAAATGTGTTACAAATTAAAACTGACATGTTAACCATCCTTTAAAGTAGTTATCAGACTTATTGTGCAAGGAACAGAACCAAGGGACAACATTGTCCTTAGTACATATAATCACTAGTTGTCCATGCCCATTGTATTGGAGAATATTAAGTTATTATAATGCATACATTATTTAAATGTATTCGTTAAGTTGTATTTACTCATTCAAGAAGACTCATAGGTAGACATTTCTATGTGAATTCTGCATCCATTTTTTAATATAACCCTCATATTCAAACTATGATTACCTTGATTTCTGTATGGACTGTGACTCATGGAATCCATAGATAGAACCATTCCATGATTACATACTTAACTGATTCATATGCCTATTTTTGTTGAAATAATGTAAGTTATTAATCAATTTATTGCAATCAATTAGATAATGGACTATAATTAAAATGTATTTACATAATCCACAATTGTATAACAATGATGTTCAGGCATTGACCACCATGTGCTAGTTCCCCAAGATCTTTATGCTTTATGTATAAGGAAATATTATCATTGTACACCCCAAACATAGTTGCATCACACAACACTTGCATAGGCTTGAGGAAAAGTTGCAAGATCATCAAAGTCACTTGGTATATGGGATCATCATCAAGTTTCAGCCTATCAAAAGGATTCTTCGATTTCTTTGGTACTTGTTTATCCTGTATAGTTCATAAACATAATAATAAACATAAGTTAATGATAATCAAGACCTTATTTTGGTTAAATCCTTTTTTAATAATAATAATAATAATAATAATAATAATAATAATAATAAACACAACAAAAAGGACATACATTTTCTGATAAAAGTTTTACAAGATGTTTTGACCTAGCAATAAAGGTGTTTAGGGTCTGCCCCACTAACTGAACCTCTTTAGAGGGTATAAGGACGCAAGCTCAAACATCTCTAACTTCTTCAACACCCACTTTCACCATATCATTGGTCAAATGCATGTGGTGTACAGTTGACGACCCCTCATAAACTCTCCCAAGGGAAATTAGGCGAGGAGGAATGTCATCAACATAAAACCTATACCTATCTGAGATATTAGTATCAGGGTCCTGCCCTGAGGGATAAACACAACTTCTTTTTATGATCACACAGACATCGAAAGAAGCTACATCTGGATAAACTAGATTTGGTTGTTGGGATTGCATCTAGCTGAACGACAACATTAGTTGTTTTGTCACTTTTTGGTGATCGATTGTTGCAACTCGTCTCTAATATCATGTCAACTCCTCTTTGTTTTGGTCGATCTAGCACTTATGGGCTTATCAATGTAGATGTGTGGGAGCTTTGTGATGGTGGTCCAAAGTATTGTCTAATCATGACACTGACTCCAACAGCACGGACAAGGCCAGGGTACTCTAGTCGCCTAATTGAAGTAGTCAGTACATCCTGACATCCATGGGCAACAAAGCTACCCTATGCGAATTGTTTTTTAGGGAATCCTGCAACCAACAAAAGATATTATGTTTACGGAATATTGTTGTTATTATATATAGTTACATTTAAAACTTAAAATCAATTTACAATCCTATCAGCAATTCGACATGTTGCATCAGATGTCATCTAGCCCGACTTTTTTTGTGCGAGCCAACTTCCACTTCACGTGTTGTCTAATAGGAGGTGGAGGATCAACAATTGCTTAACTACTCCTAGATTGGGTTGTTTGCTCCAATCGTTTCTTTTGCTTTTCCTCCATTAACTTCTCTTAAAGAAAGTCATAACCCTAATGAGACAATACGTGACAGGCAATGTTATGTTTTGGGATGGTTTGTGTTGTCTTTCTAATATCCTATGAGAATTAGACACTGTGTCAAAAAAAATGATTAAATAAATTATAAATAGCAGTTTCAAAAACAACAACCATAACTTACCTCGCATGAAGGGTCTCTACGACTTTGATAAAACTGGTTCCACTTGTCTTTGTTAATACTATACTTGTCACACACAGTCTCATCATCATCATCCTTGCCTTCTTCAACAGCCCATTTGGAGGTCAAATTTGACTTACATTGTCTCCATCTCTCTATTACAGACTAGAGGCTTTTCTTCACCTTTTTTTATCAGACACTTTTGGAATATCAAATTCATGCTTCATTTCAAAAGGACGTGTAAAAATTAGTGATTAACAACAATGTGCTGGTTTAATACATCCAATTACCATATCATACAAGGTTTAATTGAAGTATCTGAATGTCCTTCTAAATCAAATCTTTATTAGATGCATAACTTATTTCCAGTTAATATACATAACATCAATTGTGTCTCGAGTGATGACCCCCAAATAGGTCCTTAATTTCTTTTTGTGTGGACCTATAGCTTTCCCAGTGTTAGGATCCACATGAACCAGTGGTCTCTCTAAACCCACAAGTCTGTTAGACAATGATCTAAGTCGTGTGGCTTTTCTAGTCCTCCTGGACGCAGACGATGAAGGTGCTAACTCAAGAGGAGGGGAGCTCAGTGGTGTAGCCATGTGTCTGTTAAAAAGAACATTAATTTAAGTCAACTCATTACAATTGAAAATGATTAATTAAATTAAAATATATTGAAAAATGATTACATTATATGTTAATTAATTCTCTTTCATCATGATCATTACGATTTGCATGTACATCGTCAACTTCATCTTCTCCGTTGATGGTAGGCATGTGTGTGGAGAAAGAAGTGTAACAAGTATCAAGGGTTGAACCATCATCTTCAAGATTAACACCAATGATTTTTTCGTGTAGAACCACTAACCATATTTCTTTACAAGGATCTTGGACATAAAACACTTGTTTAGCTTGCTCTACCATGATGAAAGACTCAATCTTATAAGCTAGCTTCTTACGATCTACCAAATTAAATTTGAAATCATTGGTCCGTATATTGACATTGCTACTAACCCACTTACACTTAAAAACACACATAGTGGATTTAACATAATTAAGTTCTCATATTTCTTCAATAACTCCAAAGTAAGGCATGGATGCCAGACATGGATTGTCATCATTTACAGTAGCAAAGTGTTGGGATTCATTCTTAAGACTAATCCCATTATTTTGCACTGTACTATTGTCATCTTGTGACTTTGTGTATACTGAATATGCTGATATCGTATCCTTGTCAAGTTTTAACGTTTTGTTTAGGCCCATCTGCTAACTTCCTCAACATTTCAGAAGCATTTTCGTCACAAAAAATTGTATCTTTAAACCAATTTAGAAAGCCTTGTTATGGTCTTTCAACACCCTATTCTTGGTCATTTTTGGGTTATTTTCCTTGACTAAGGATTTGTGACGAACTATGTATGGAACAACTTCATTAGTGTTATTCAATATATACAAATGTGCTTGATGCAATTCTTCTAGACCTGGAGTTATAACATGCAGCTCTTGTGAACCCTTACCTCCCACTTTCGTGTCATGAAGAGACTTAGGAAGCCCATCAGGTTTTGCCTTTTCAATGTACTATTAACAAAACTCAATAAATTCTTCTAGAATGTACCTTTCAACAATGGACGCTTCAAGACGATGTAGATTCTTGGTATACCCTTTTAAGATCTTCATGTATCGCTCAATTGGGTACATCCACCATAAATAAACGGGGTCACATAGTTTAATTTCCCTCACTAGATGAACAGTTAAGTTAACCATGATGTCATAAAATGAGGGGAAAAATACATCTCCAATTGACACAAGATAATAGTAGCCTCATTTTCCAAGTCATCTAACTTCTAAGGTCAATGACTTTGCTACATATAGCATTGAAGAATAAGCATAGGCGAGTTATGGCATGCCTTTTATTAGGCAAGATGTCTCGTTTCGTCACAATCAAGAGTTGTTGCATCAAGATGTGGCAATCATGAGACTTTGAGTAAACTAATTTTAGATCTTTCACCTGCACATGACTCTTAATATTTGAAGAGTATCCCTATGGCACTAACACACCCCAGACACTGACAAAAGCTTGTCTTCTCATTTCTTAACAAAGTATGACATGCTGGAGGTAAATTTAGTTTCTTACCATCAGACCTTTGATTGGTCACGTATATCCGTCTCAACTAGATCTTGATGAGTATTCAAACCATCCTTAGTCTTGCCTTTAATGTTAAGAAGCATGCCGATTACACTATCACACACATTTTTCCATACATACATAATATCAATACAATGTCTAACATCTAGATCAGACTAGTATGGAAAATCAAATAATATCAACCTCTTCTTCCATATGTTTTTCTCACTTGTCATCTTCTTTTGGGTCTTTCCAAATATAGTATTGGTGTCCTCAACCTACTCAAAAACCTGCTTACTAGTTAAGGGTATTGGCACAATTTCATTTTCCTAACTTCCATTAAAAGCTTTTTTCAATCACCGTTAAGGGTGATAAGGTTTGAGAAAATGTCGATGTAGAGTGTACACTATTTTTCTTCCATGTTTCAATTGTACGTAGCTTTTGTGTTCTTCATAGATAGGGCATGCATAATGCTCCTTAACACTATATCCACTCAAATTCCTATATGTTGGAAAGTCATTAATGGCACAAAATACCATTGGATGCAACTTGAAGGTCTCATTTTGATTCCCATCAAATATGTCAACCCATTCCTCTCACAACTTTCTCAAGTCTTCAATCAAGGGACTTAGATAAACATTGATGTAATTTCCTGATTGTCTTGGCCCCAAAATCATCACAGACTATGTAACACCCTGAAATTTCGATAACTAAAAATATATGGTCGAAATGTTGTGTGAATTATCATTGTGCAACTACTTGATGTGAATGTTAGGTTATGTGAAGTTTCTTTGGTCTATGTTTGAATTATTTGTGTGAAATGTTAATTAGAAATATTACAAAACTATTTGAAGGGAAATGACCATATTACCCTTTCCCTTAATGTGAGAATTACCATATTACGCTTGAAGTAGAACTTACAAAAATGCCCTTAAAGGTTAAACAAATTACAATAATACTCCTAGATATTTGGTGAGATATTTTGAAGCGAAAATTACAATCATACCCTTGGAATAAGTGACAAATTACTATAATACCCTTGAGGTTTAAAATTACCAAAATACCCTTAGATATTTTGGTGAGATATTTTGAAGTAAAAATTACAATCATACTCCTGGAGTAAGTGACAAATTACCAAAATACCTTTAGATATTTTGCCTTAGATATTTTTGTGGAAAATTGAGGAAATTACAAAAATGCCCCTAGGATGACAAATTACTAAATTATCCTTAGTAACAGATAAACATCACAAGAAAACTAAAAGTACCTACTGGCCAAAAAAATTTATGATTAGGTACGTCAGAAGAAAAATCTCTAAATTTTACTACTCAACATAATAAATGTAAGCAAATAAACCTTATAGTAAAAATGAAGGAAAATAACATGAATGTCTAAAGCTATCATGAAGTATAGTTTGAAACCATGTGATAATATGATGAGGAAATTTATCAAATGAGAAACACCTGTGATGGGTGTACAAGAGGGATAAGATAGAAGAAAATGGATCCAAGTGGCAAGTTTAGAAGTGCTTAAAATAGAGTTGGTTATGATTAGTTAATTCAAGAAAAGAAATAAATCCTAAGCCATATGGACAATTGAACAGGGGCTTAAGATTTTAGAGGTAATGACACCTTATTAGCTATCACATTTATTGGAAAACACATAAAGTACAAGTAGTATAAACATTGAATTAGGTGCAACCACATGTGAGTGTATACTTGATTTTGAGCAAAAACCAATTGAAATGAAAGATGTAAATTAAAGTAGCCATATGAGTCTATAACCGTGAATGCATTATGTGAGCAAAGAACAAAAAATCAAGCCTTTGGGAAACCTTTCCACGTGCACTTTGGTCTTTAAGGAGGGAATATTTGCTTTTTGCCTAGTAAGCATGCATTTAATGCATAAGTTTAAAATATCTTCATGGCATGATGACTTGGTTACATTAGAACCAAACCAAGGACTAACTAACTTTCCATTCCAACTAAATTTCCTTCTATAAATACCTACTTGCTTTAGAAAAATCTGCACACCAATGTTAGTTCTCTCAACCTCACGTTCACTTTCTTATATCCTTTCATTTTGCTTTCATCTTTCTTTCTTCTTCTTGATTTAACACCGTAGCCTTCACCAAGTTTGCATATCATTTATTCATTCAAAATATTCTATTAGAAGATAGCAATTTTACTCCTCAAGCTCTTGAATCATTTGAGCCAAGTACTTTGGTAAGTATTGCTATTAAAATTCGTATGGTTTTAAGCTGAAATTTTGGATTGTTTTTAGAATTTCATATATCTCTATGTACTTAAAGCTTAGGATGTCCTCTATGTTGTCCGAAAATACGGGACCAAAATAAGTAGTGAATAGTGCCCAGAAATTATTTTAGCTCAAGTTGTTCAAAACTGTCCACACCCAAACAGCTTCTACCATCCGTTTGAAAATTTTATTTCTCTCTCATTTCTTACTCAAATTAGGTGTATGATTTATGCAATTAAAGATATGGATGTCAACTATAACATATAAAAATTTCAGATAAATTTGGATTGTGTACTGCTTGAAGTCATGAGAACACTAAGAGATATGAGTGTGGAAACTGGAACTTGCTGGCAGCTTTGAAGTCTAGTTTTAAAAATGCTAAATCTAGAGTTTTAGAAATCCAAATAAGGCATGTGGCACCTTGTTAGAAAGATTAGGGAGTCTAGTTTAACATACTAAAAGATGAGAATTTAATGATGTGTAGATTAGCACGTGAACTTAAGAGACCTCAAAACGACGCTACAAGAAGCTAACAAAGGGACAAAGATAGGTAAGGGGAGTTTATTTCTTCGTTATAGTTTTGACACCATAGTTGGGGGCCAAGGAGTCCAACTATGAGGATAAATGCCTGTCCATGTTGTGTGTTGGTTTTCAAGAAAAACTATGTTTTTAACTAATGAGATGCAATGTATTTATGATTGATGTGTGTTTGTTTCTGTGTGTGCTTGTTTTCAAGAAAAACTATGTTTTCAACTGATGGGACGTGGTATAATTATTATTGATGTGTGTTAGTTCTTGTTGTGTGCTCATTTTCAAGAAAAACTGTGTTTTTAACTATTGGCATACGATGAATTTGTTATTGATGGATTAAACTGTGAATGATGATTGTTGTGGTGGTGATTGGATTTTTGGGAAAAAGTCTTAATTACAGAGGAGACTCTGCCCAAAATTTTATAACATGTTTTCCTATTTAATTATTTATTGAATTTTTAAATGGGCATAAGAGTGTATTTTATATATTGTAGTCCTCCTCTTTAATTTAGAATTTTCCTAAAATACCAGTCTCATGGTAATATGAATTGTGAATGAATGATATGATATTGATGATTATGATGATGATGTTGAAATGGGATAATGTGATTGGATTGATGATGTTGAAATGAGATAATGTTGATGTGATTGATGATGTTAAATATTGATGTTTCCTTTATAATCAGTATTATCTGATGCTTGTTGGTTTTGTTAAATAAACTCATCCTTGCAATTTTTGTACCGTGTGGTTGGTATCTGTGATGATCACAAACCCTTGTTTGTGGGAGCAGATGATCAGCAGTAGGTGATATTGGAGAGAGATTTCTTTTGTTGGAGCCGCCAAGCCAACATGACAACGTTGGAATTTATTTTGGAAAGAGTTGTGTTTTGTTAATCAACTCCTCCTTATTTAGTCCCTTGATTCTTTTGTTAGACATGTAAATGCTGAGGTGTAGGTACATGTAAAACTAAATTAAGTTTTAAATATGTGAATGATGTGTACTGGTTTAGTATATGCATATATATATATATGTATGTATGTATGTATGTATGTATGTATGTATGTATGTATGTATGTAT
>CM023956.1:18925079-18945171 GCA_013407115.1 Glycine latifolia
TCAATCAATGTAATTGCATCATGTAATGATAATTGTATCATCGCGAAAAATTTACTACCATTTTATAATCAAATTAACAGAGTTTTTATTAAAAATTGAAATTGCACGAGCTAGAGTTAGTGATATCGTAGTGACAAGGCGAGTCGTTACAGACAACATCATGTATTTTCATTTTATGCACAACCAATGATACATGTTGTAAATTATTAGCAAAACAGGCCATGAACTATGTTTAGTGCTTAAATTGCCAAAGAGATTCATTCCATCAATGGCAAGTCTAAGCCTAAGATTTCTTACCACTTTTCATAAATCTAGATACAAAAAATTAATTTTCTTCCATAGGGAAGAATCAGCCTGATGAAAGAGCATTCCATCATAGTTTCTCCCATCTGCATGCCATGTAAGGTCTTTTGCATCATCTCCATTAGCTAATGGTCGCTTAAACCTTGAAATAATTGGAAGATACCATCACACTTTGCAGGGGATGTAACACCCTGAAATTTCGAGTTGCTGAGATGGATGTTTGATGTGTGTTATGTTGCTTGATTATTTGATTTATTTTGGTAATTGATGTTTTGAGTGATTTTGTATTGGTATGAGTGTTGGTGGATGTTAGGTTAAGTCAACCTTGTTGGCCTGCGGTTGCTATGCATGCACGTAAAGTGGACATGTCTTGTCAGCTGTATATATATGCATCAGAGTACGCAGCGGAAACGTACTTTTTTTCTTCTTCTTTGCGCCTTTCTCTCCTTTTCTCTCTAACCTTACCCACACCAAAAACTATTTCTCAACCCCTCTGTGTCACCTTCAACCCCCAAGGACCACTGTAGTTGCCGCGAAACCCCCTACATCAAGAGGAACCTTGTGATCGGAGTAGAAGCCTTGGACAACCCATCGTGAAGTTCGAGAAGAACTCCTGGTTAGGTAAGAGGAGTTTTTTATGTTAATAACAGCCTTAGATACCATAGTTGGGGGCCAGAGAGTCCGACTATGAAGATATCTGCATGTCCCTATTGTATGCTATTTTTCCAGAAAAACTATGTCTTCTGACGAATGGGATGTGAAATGTTTATGTTTGTTGGTGTTCTTGTATGAAGAGTTTGATGGTGTTCTTGTGGGGAGAGTTGATGTTGTAAGAACTCCCTGTTTATGTGTGTGAAGTTGGCATTTTGATGCTGTAAACTCCCAAAACACCTTTTAGTAGTGTTTATGGAGGTGCCGTATACCGGGTTGGGTATGCCGAACTAAGCTCATTATGTCGTGTATATATGTATATATGCTGGACGAGACTCTTAGTAGTCCTTTGTTGACAGATGTCAATATCTCGGGTTCCTTACCCGGGGTTGTGCTTTAGAGCTGTTGAGCTCAAGTTCTTTCTTCTAAGAGAGCTAACAGGTCTCTTACTCAGATGAGCCTGTGTTTCTGAGAGAGCTACCGGGTTTCCTTACTCGGATGAGCTCGTGTCTCTTCTAAGAGAGCTACTGGGTCTCTTGCTCGGATGAGTTCGTGTTTCTGAGAGAGCTATCGGGTTTCCTTAGTCGGATGAACTCGTATCTCTTCTGAGAGAGCTATCGGGTCTCCTACTCGGATGAACTCGTAACCCGGACAACCTCGTGCAGGTTCATGGTATTAATACCATCAAAAGCCTTACCTGTTGTACCAAGTACTGTCAGTTTAATATGATCAAAAGCCTTACCTGTTGTGCTAAGTTACCCTAGCTGGGAAGGAATGGTTCTTGGCCGGGTTATGCATTGATGATGCCTATGGTCATCGAATATGGGTGTATATACATAGATACCCATGAGGGTGTATGAAGAATTACCCTAGCCGTGAAGGAATGGTTCCTGGCTAGGTCATACATTGATGGTGTCATGGTGATATGCTATGTATAGACACGTGAGATGCCGGGACCGGGTGGTTAACCTTACAAGGACCACGGTCAGTGCATCAATGAGCCCATGTTGGGGCGGCCCATGATTGGGGCGATATGTATGTACATGGGGGGGTGTATGGTGGATTACCTAGCTAGGAAGGAATTGTTCTTGGGCGGGCCATATATTGATGGTGCCCATGTGACATACTACATTTGTATGACAGAAATAAGATGATTGGCTGTAGGGTACATGGATACTGGGGGGGCCACGTCTGTTTGGAACTCCTTTTGACACCCATGGCTGATCACCACTAGGGGAGCGACCTGTGTACGACAAAGTGACCCTGACAAGCTACTGTATCATTTGACCACAGGGATTGACTATTTTTGGGATGAGACCACATTGCATGCTGAGAGATGAGTCAGGAGCATGCATCATGCTAGACATTATAAGTTGACTTGTGGAATATTTTTGGATGACTGTCTATGTTGGTTGCATGATGAAATGCTTGGATATTGTGGTGATGTTGTGATGATTGGATTGCCTTCCTTCATTGATGTTATCTGTTGCTTGTTGTTTTACATGATAAACTCACCTTTGCTTTGCTGTACCGTGTGGTTTGGTACCTGTAATGATCACGAACCGTGTTCGTGTGAGCAGACAGACAGCAGTAGGTGACTTGGAAGATGACCTCTTTTTGGTTGGAGCCGCCGAGTTGCCAGGATGACGACGGATCAGATCCCCGCTAATAGTTGTGTTTTGATGGTTCATCCTTTGTTGTTTGATCTCTTGTTTCTTTTGAAAAACTTATACATTTTAGACGTCGATAATTGTAATTACAACTAAATTAGGCTCTCATATGTACTTGTAGTATGATGTATTATATACTTGTCTATTCGTGTTTTGCTTCATGGTAATGACTATGTACTCGCGAAAGATTTACTACCATTTGCATAATCAAATTAAAGGGGTTTTATTTTAATTAAAACGTGTTAATGGTGTGATTAAGAGTTAACAATATAGTAGTGACGAGGCGGGTCGTTACAGGGGGGGCCGGGACCTTTCTTTGTGCTTTCATCATTACTACACTTGTCGTCCTTCACTCTATATTGTGATACCCCATACTTGGGGCATTTATGAATTTCTTCAAACTCATCTCTGCATAGTATAAAATCATTAGAGCATGCATAAATTTTCAGATACTCCATACCCATCGGACATAGTGTCTTCTTTGCCTCATGGTAACATTTTGGCAACGAGTTTTCTTCTAGAAGCATTCCCTACACTACCTTAAACAATGATGTGAAAATTTTATCACTCCACCCATATCCGGCCTTCACATTAACCAAACTTAACACCGTTGACAACAATGTCAATGATTTCTTGCACCCCAGATACAAAGGCTTCTTCAAATCACTTTCCAGTGTATCATACAAAGGGACATGTGCTTGCTGAAAAAACTCTTGTCCAAGATCACGAATCATGTCCTCTAATTAATCTCTCATTTCTACATCAACCTACTCAATTTAAGGCCCCCTTTGCATGTTTGTCAATTCACCATGTCATATCCATGTTGTAAAATTTTTTAGAATCCCATCACAGAGAATATATTCTTGTATGTCGTCTACTACTTGTCTTCTCCCATTCAAATAATTGATATATGGACACAAATATTTTTCATCCTCATTCAGTCGAGTTCTTCCCAAGGAAAATTCCAAGAGTTGTTCAACCCCATTTTCAAATGCAAGGCTCATGCGACTTGCATTCATCCAACTCTATCCATCTTTTCTCTTTTGTGATACTCACAAAGTGATTCCATGCATGAAGATCTCATTTTTTTCATTAAAGGTGTGGCCCTATCCCATTTAGAAAGACATTTTTTTTTGTACTTGATTCATACACATAGGTTAAGTATCTTTTCTTAGATTTGACGAAATTTTGGAAGTATTTCACATTGATCTCCAGGTACACGACATGAAAGCAGTGACATCAATTCCACCACAATCAAGTATGCAGCCAAAGAACAAAGCAAAATGCACTATACCAAAATTTCAACAAATTTAAGAAAAAGCCTATATATGTAAATCTAGTATAAAGAATGAGTCTGCCAAACTGTCCAAACAAACAATTCAAGATTCAATACAACGTTTAATCCAAACTATCAGTATTAATCATTGTATTGAATCTCAAAATAGAAAACTAAGGTTCATTTATAATGAACATAGCTTGTATATAAAAAAAACCATTAATCACATAAAAAAAATTATAAAAGCATTCGTAAGAAAAAAGAGCCTGAAAAGTGCATGAAAGACATTTGTACCTTAAAAGATGGTCACTAACAATATCAATGAATGTGGTGATGACAGTGCAAACAGGAAAAATAAAAATAGCCTACAAATTAAATCATATCAAACAATCTAGTTAAGCCAATGATACACCAATCAATTACAACTAGTACTACATTTAACAATCCATGAAGCTGGTCAAGAAGAGAATCCTCACCAAGTACCTATAGAGCAAACAAAAATCTATAGCCTTCCAAGTAAAACTTGCAACATATTAGAATCACATAAACCTATATAACAGATAGTAAATGCAACATATTAGAATGAGAAAAAAAATTTAAAAAGAACACCTAGTGTGAAGTCATGAAACAATCAACAATTTATAATTCGAAGTCATGAATATTCATAGTAGTGCTGCAACAGGTCCAATTGTAACACTTGACTTGGTCTAGTAAAAATGGTAACGCCCAACCACTTGCAGGATCAATGATTGTCCTCACATACCAACACAAGACTTTTCAGTATGCTTTGTCCTCACTCACACACTTCCTGAGAAACTTCCCAGGAGGTCACCCATCCCAGAATTGCTCCAAGTTAAGCACGCTTAATTGTGGAGTTCTTAAGTTATGGGCTACCGAAAAGTAGATGCACCTTGTTGGTATAGGTAGTACCTATTATTTCCTTTTTAAGTTATCATCAACTGTATAGTCTCATACCTGCACAGCCTCTGGATCCCTCTCGTTCGGGTGTGTATTCGATTCATTCATGTATCCCTCCCGCTGGAAGCCTGCCAGGAGCCGCTCCTTGTCCGTGCCTCATTGCACCGGCGATCACTCCCCGCCCTCGTCAGCGTCCAAGATGTTACAAAAATGGTTGACATTAATGCACAAACAATTACCAGTTATCATGTCCAAACTAACTAATAGGAATTGAATATTGGTATAATTATCAGTGATCGTTTATTTCAACAAACAAATTCCATTTCTTTATCCACTTGTATTCAGAAACATAGATTCGCTAACATGAAACTATAGAATCCAAAACTAAGCTACTGAACCAAATGAAACTTGGAAAAAATACATGACAAGGCTTTAATATTTGAGCTGGCAATGTAACACCCTGAAATTTCGATAACTGAAAATATATATTTGATGTATTTCTTGTATTATTTAATTACTTTATTAATTTGGATTAGTTGAAATGTTGTGTGAATTATCCTTGTTCAATCGCTTGGTGTGGATAATAGGTTATGTGGAATTTGTTTGATCTGCATTGAAATTGTGTGATTTCGAGTTTGACCCAAAACCTATTTTGGTAAAATCATAATTCATGATTGGTTAACCATTGGATCGCTTTCAAATTTTAAAGGTAGGCTCCTAACCCACATATGTAAATTTTGACCGTTGGGAGGGTGAGATATTAATTTTTCACAGAAGCAGTGAAATTTCAAAATTTGAGTTAGCTTGTCCAGGAGAGCAAAAATTAGCCTAGGCGAGTAAAGGCGGCTACAAATACGTGCAACAACGTAAAAGCACAAAAAAACCAGCCTTCTTCTTCCCCAAACAGCCACCCAACCCCTCTCCCTCACCCTCCTCCTCCACCAGCCACAGCCACCGATGACAGCCATAAGCTGCTATTTCTTGCCGTTGAACCACCGCAAGGAGAGGAACACTTTAATTGGAGCGGAATCTTCAAAACTCAACTTGAGGATTCAGTAGAGAATAGAGCCTCCAATCCTCCCTTCGCAGTTTCTTCTAGGTAACCATGTTTTCTATGCCTTCTACTAGCTAGTTGAAGCCTCTTTGGGTATCTCTTGTGATTTGGGTATTGTTATTGGATGTTTTTACACTTTGAAAAATCTTTGAAAACGAGATGTTGTAAAAGTTTCATTTTTATAACATTGATGTCATTTTTGTGACCTTCGTTGGGTCCTGGTAACATTGGTATAATCGAAATTTCAAAATGATGTCCTTTTGATGTGGACTTTCAAAACAACATTTTATCCCCTTTTAACTTTGAGTGGGTATCTGACCCCAAATGTTAATATTAACCTTGTCTTTGAAATGTATACTAAATTATCTTCGATTTGGTATATAGAGCTATGCGTTTGGTCCAAAGCACGTGAACTTGAGAGAGGTCAAAACGACTCTACAAGGAGCTAATAGAGGGAGATAGATAGGTGAAAGAAGTTTATTGTTTGGTTATAGTTTTTGATACCATAGTTGGGGGTTAGGGAACCCAATTATGGAGATGTATGTTGTCCCTGTTGTGTGCTGGTTTTCAAGAAAAAATATGTTTTGAACTAATGGGATGCGCTATATTTATTATTTATGTATGTTTGTCCCTATTGTGTGCTCGTTTACAAGAAAAACTGTGTTTTTAACTAATGGAATGCAATGAATTTGTTATTTATGGATAAAACTGTGAATGATGTTGTTGTTATTGTAATGATTGGATTTTTGGGAAAAGTCTTGATTACAGGGGAGACTTTGCCCAAAATTTTATAATACGTTCTCGTATTTAATTATTTATTAAATTTTAAAATGGGCATAAGAGTTTGTTTTCTATATTGTAGTCTTCCTCTTTAATTTAGAATTTTCCTAAAATATTAGTCTTGTGATAATATGGATTGTGAACGAATGAGGTTTGTGATGTTGATGATGATATTGAAAAGAGATTATGCTCATGATTATATAAATATGAGATGATATTGATGTTTATGATGATGATGTTGAAATGAAATGATGTTGATGTTGTTGATGATATTGAAATGAAATGATATTGATGTTGTTGATGATATTGAGATTGAGATGATATTGATGTTAATGATGACATAGATGAGAGATGATGTTAATGATGTCATCATGATGGAGTATGTTGTACATGGGGGGTGCAGCAACCTGTTGGATATCCCTGCGTGTAAGAGTTTATGAATTTTAGACATTCCTGAAAAGAGAAAGGGATTGCTTAGAATTTCGGTCTCTATCCACGGGCAGTGCATTGATGAGCCCATGTTTGTATGATGTGTATGTGCATGAGGGTGCATGACTTATTAGATATCCTTGTGAGGAAGAGTTTACGAATTTTAAACATTCCTGAAAAGAGAAAGGGATTACTTAGAATTTCGGTCTCTATCCACGGTCAGTGCATTGAGGAACCCATGTTTCGTACTTCATAATTGCATGGAAATAGAATGAAGGCAGTGTGTACCTGTGATTTTTATGAGGATAAAATACGGGTACTAGGGGGCATGTCACTCGGTTTGGAATTCCCCTGAGACTCGAGCTGATCACCATGGGAGATGGGGGGGAATGGTGTTGGATATTTGTTGAACCCCTAATGCATAAAAAGATTTATAAAGTTTTGATGATAACAAACGATGAATGTCACATTATTAGATTTATTGCACTGATGATAATTATTTGATTATTTGATATTTTGAAGTTACTGATATGTTGGATTCATGAAGATCAACATAATTGAGAAGATTATTTGAAGAATTCTGAAGATTGATATCATTCAAGATGATATGGAATTAAGAAGATTTGTTTCTATTTATTTTTATTAAATTTCATGTAAGGAGATTAGAAGATTGATCTTACCAAGATATTTACCTTAAGATTGCATTGCATAATAAGATAAAATATTTTTTAAGATTGCATTCAAAAATAGGATAGAGTATTTTTTTAATATTACATTCAAAAATAGGATAAAATATTTTTAAGATTTTTTGCATAATATAATAGAATATCTTTAAGATTGCATTGCATAATAAAATAGAAAATTTTTTTAAGATTGCATTCAAAAATAGGATAAAATATTTTTTAAGATTGCATTGCATAATATAATAGAATATCTTTAAGATTGCATTACATAATAAGATAAAATATTTTTTTAAGATTGCATTCAAAAATAGGATAGAATATTTTTAAGATTGCATTCAAAAATTGGTTAAAATCATATGTTTAAATTAGTATAAATAGAAACATAGTTTTGTGATTAGAGTATGCATTCCATTCCAAATAATATTAGAGCTTTAGAGAGTTTATGTTTGCATCATTGAGAAAATTTTTGTGAGATCATATAGAAGCGTTTGGCAAGTCTAATTCTTCAACTATTGATAAGCGTTTGCCGTAGTGCTCCAAAATAATTAAACTAAGCTAATTTTGTAGCACAGGATTAACCTAGGTCGACTCAGAGACACTATCAATATGGTTCTAACTTCAACTCACTAATAACAGTAAGGGCGATTTTTATCGAGTAGTTTATATGTGTTAAGTAAAACTTGCAAAAACGTAAACTAAGATTAAAGAACAACGCAGAAACTAACCGAATTGAAAAGAGATAATGTAAAACAAATTAAAAGAATCAATCCAATTCACCACACCAAGCTATTCGAATCATCATTGTTCTCAGAAATTTATCCTATTATGAAAGTTCCTTCAATCTCATTAGAAGCAATTCAATCGAATTAACCCCTAAATTAGTTGAAACAACAACCCTAACTGAAATATCATCCAATTAATCTGTGATTTATATTTGAAATTAGGAAATGAATCCGTAACCTAATCCGCTTTCAATCCTAAACGCATTCATAATCATGAAAATAGAATAGCAATTGAAGAAGAAAGTGAACATTCAAACAGAATTCGAAATACTAAACCAGAACTCAAATTCTCCTTTTGCTTGGGTAGGATCCTTGGATTGATTGATTATTTAGCCTTCCATGATCATCATCAATGAAAGCCCCATGAAATGTGCACGAAAATGGAAGAACAGCAAAATGAAAATGAAGAACAGGGAAGAACAATGAAGAACAGTTGAGAGAAAATAAGAACAAGGGTTTTGATTCTAAAAACTTAAAAAGAGAAAAATAAAACTGTTTGTGCAAAATGAAATGTAATGTCATAATTCATCCTAATGTCAGTAATATATAGTGACTAAATCTGAAGAAAGAATGGGTCATGAACAACCCATCAATTCTAATTATTTATGCTATTTACACAAATAAAAGTCTAACTCGCAGCCCAAAATACAAGTGCAGTGGTTTTAACTTCAAAGCCTAAAATGACCCTCCAAATGGCAGAATTGGCCTCAGCTTATTTCTGAGAAACTTGTAGATCTTTTCGTTATCTTTCCAAGAACTACAAGAATGCTCAATTCGGAGTTCCGTAGAGCTCTATAGGTCCTGTACAAGTCAGATACGTCAAGTGAGCATAAAATCCAAAAATACGCAACAATTAGCAATTAAGCCCACTAACTTGCCTAAGACAAAAACTGAATTAAAATGGGAAAATAAAAGTCCAAGAGAAGTCAAATAAGCTAAGAATGATAGAAAAATATTTAACTAAAGGCACTCCATCAAAATATCCCACACTTAAACATTTGCACTCCTGGGAAAAACTAAAAGAAAGACTAAGAGAAAGTTTCAAACTAAAGTAAATAGAAAATTTAAAAGAAAAGTATGAACAAGGAACACATATTTTTCAATGAATCATAACAATGCACAAAAGTGAGAAAGATGAAAGACGGAAGAATGATATTACGGTAACAAACAATCGATGACAACATGATCACAAAGTGCAAAGTGAGAAAGTAGTCAAGTTTAGAATTAAAAATATACCAAGGTGATAGAAATCTCTCAAAGGGAAACACTCAACCTCATATAATGTGTATGGATTTGTGTTTACACTCAAACACCACATGCAACTAGCACATCCAAGTATTGACAAGACTCTAATTCATTCAACTTGAAATACACATGCATCAAAAGATCAAAAGGACTTTATAGGCTTGTAATGAATGGCTTAGGTAAAGGTGGATAAGAAAATGATATTTAGGCTAAAACTTAAGAGAAAAGAGGGGCAATAGGGAGCAAGCCAACAAGTTAAAAGAGGGGTAGAAACAAAGAATTGAGATTTAAAGGAATTTACAAGGATGAAAATCAACCATAACAACTTTTATTGCATTTTCTTTTTCATTTTCATTTTCTTTTTCCTTGTTTATGCATTTTGTTTTCTCTTTGAACGTTTGCTTTGTAAGCTATTTATTTTCTTTTCTATTCTTTTCTCATCATCATTTTTTTCAAATCAAAACAAAAGCAAATAAAAATACCCCACACTTGTTTGAAACCCACTCCCAAAACAATTCCAAAGCCCCTTTCCTCCCTAAAGCTAGGATAACATGATTTTCCATTTTTTTTAGTTTGCAATGAGTTATATAAGTAAGAAAAGGCTAAAGGCTCAAAAAGGGTGACAATGGATATCAACACAAGGATAGGTTTATTTGGCTAGTGGCTAAAAGAAAGAAGGCCTAAATCATCCCAATCAAAGCATGTGCAACAAGGAATGTCAAAAAAAGCAAGGAAAAACGTAGAGTAATCTAGCACAAGGGTGAATTCACATATGAACGAACATATCCACAAAGGATCAAAAACTCACAAGGCATAACTCTATCACACATGATTCATCTTAAATTCTATTTCTTAACCCTACTTATCACTTCAACAATTGCAACAATGATTCACATCAAGCATGAAACCTCTCAATCCAACCAAATTTTTAACATTTCTCACAATTTATGCAAGTTAGAAATTCTATGAAAAACATGAAAAAGTGCCTAAATTTAATAAAAACAGCAACAAAAACAGAAACAGCAACATAAACAGACAGAAAATAGAAACATACAAAAACTAAAACAGACAGATAAACAGAAAATAGAATGTATAAACAGAAACGTAAGCAGAAAATAGAAAACAGACAATAACCAGAAAAGAGATTTTGGAATCCTTCACCCCCCACTTGAAATGCACATTGTCCTCAATGTAAGCATGCAAAGAAATGCAAACAAAGAGACAACAAATAAAAGAAGGGAAAAGGAAACTCCCGAAATGTCATTCAAGATGCTTCATCACACAAAATTGGCAAGACCAAAGAGATGTCCGCCATAAGCTCCTCCTCCACTTGAGGGCTCTCATGAAATACTTTGAGTTGGTGACCATTGACCTTGAAGACTTTGCCGGTAACTTCATTTTTAATCTCAACTGCACCATGGGGAAAAACATTAGTAATAACAAAAGGTTCATCCCATCTAGATCGAAGTTTACCGGAAATAAGCTTAAGGCGAGAATTAAACAAAAGCACTTTTTGGCCACTATGGAAATCCTTTCTAAGAATCCTAGAGTCATGAAATCTCTTCACTCTCTCTTTGTAAATCTTGGAATTCTCATAGGCTTCTAAGCGAATCTCTTCAAGTTCTTGCAACTGAAGCTTCCTTTCCATACCCGCTTCATCAAATGCCATGTTACAACTCTTCACCGCCCAATATGTACGGTGCTCAATCTCCACTGGTAGGTGACATGCCTTACCAAAAACCACCCTATAGGGAGACATCCCCAAAGGTGTCCGGTAAGCGGTCCTGTGAGCCCATAAAGCATCCTCAAGTAGCTTGCTCCAATCCTTCCTGTTTGGTTGCACCACCTTCTGTAACATTTGCTTGATCTCTCTGTTAAAAACCTCTGTTTGCCTATTAGTTTGGGGATGATAAGTTGTAGCAACTCTATGCACAACCCCATACTTCTGAAGCAAGGATGTCAATGATCGGTTACAGAAATGCCTCCCCTTGTCACTGATAATGGCTCTAGGCACACCAAACCTGCAGAAAATGTTGGATCTCACAAAATCCACAACAACTTTAGAATCATTAGTTCTGGTGGCCTTAGTCTCAACCCATCTAGAAACATAATCAACAGCAAGCAAAATATATGAAAAACCATGAGAAACAGGAAATGGGCCCATAAAATCAATACCCCAGACATAAAAAATCTCACAAAAAATAATGGGTTGCTGAGGCATCTCATGTCTATGTGTAATGGTTCCTCCTACTCTCTGACACTACTCACAAGTGGTGGCAAAGTGATGAGCATCTCTAAACAGGGTGGGCCAAAAGAACCCACAGTCTAATACTCTCCTAGCGGTCCTCTGAGGACCAAAATGACCTCCGGTAGGTGTGCCATGACAAATCTGAAGAATAGATTTAATCTCATTATCAGGCACACACCTTCGAATCACTTAGTCACTACCAAATCTCCACAAATAAGGATCATCCCAAACATAATATTTAGCATCACTCTTAAGTTTATCTATCTGGGACCTAGATGCATGAGGTGGAACAACAGATGCAACAATGAAATTAACAATGTCAGCAAACCAAGGTGTGACATGTGATGAATGCAAATGCATCAAATTGTCATCAAGGAAATTATCACAAATGGGAAAAGACTCAAGAGGTCCTTCAATCCTGCTCAAGTGATCAGCAACCAAGTTTTCTACACCACTTCTGTCCTTAATCTTGAGGTCAAACTCCTAAAGAAGAAGCATCCACCTGATCAATCTAGGTTTAGCATCAGGCTTCTTCAACAGATACTTCAAAGCTGCATGGTCAGTAAAGACAGTCATATGGCAGTAAAGCAAATAAGATCTAAATTTATCTAAAGCAAAAAAAATAGCTAAAAGCTCCTTCTCAGTGGTGGTGTAGTTAACTTGGGCTGCAACTAAAGTGCGTGAAGCATAAGCAATGACATGGAAGAGTTTACCAACTCTCTGTAACAACACAACCCCAAGTGCATAGTTAGAGGCGTCACACATCAGCTCAAAGACAAGCTCCCAATCTAGTGGCTGCATGATGGGAGAGGTAGTCAGCTTCTTCCTCAATCCCTCAAATGCCTCTTTGCAAGGCTGGTCAAATGTAAAGTCTACGTCCTTTTGGAAAAGCTTGGACAATGGCAATGCAATCTTACTAAAATCCTGAATGAATCTCCTATAAAAACCTGCGTGTCCAAGAAAAGAACATACTTCCCGCACAGAAGTGAGGTAAGGCAAAGAAGTAATCACATCAATCTTGGCCTTATCGACCTCAAGACCTCTACTAGAGACCAAATGCCCTAAGACTATACCCTCATGCACCATAAAATGGCATGTCTCAAAGTTAAGGATAATGTTAGTCTTAATACATTGGTCAAGCACTCTAGAGAGACTATCCAAACATGCATCAAAAGAGGAACCATAAACAGTGAAATCATCCATAAACACCTCCATGCAACTCTCTAATAAATCAGAAAAGATGCTTACCATGCACCTTTGGAAGGTGCCAGGTGCGTTGCATAGGCCAAAAGGCATCCTGGTGTAAGCAAATGTGCCAAATGGATAGGTGAATATGGTCTTGTGTTGATCCTCTGGTGCAATATGAATCTGCATGTAACCAGAAAAACCATCAAGAAAGCAATAATGTGATTTACCTGCCAACCTCTCTAAAACTTGATCAATGAAGGGAAGAGGAAAATGGTCCTTGCGAGTGGCCTAGTTGAGTCTCCTGTAATCAATGCAAACTCGCCAATTGTTGGCCACTCTGGTCGAAATCAGCTCATTATCTTGATTCTTCACAACTGTGAGACACGACTTCTTAGGAACCACTTGGACAGGTGAAACCCAAGTGCTATCTGAGATGGGATAGATGATCCCTGCAGCTAGTAGCTTTGTCACTTCCTTCTTCACCACATCCAGAATAGTGGGATTCAGCCTCCTCTGTGGCTGCCTCACCGGCCTAGAATCATCCTCCAAAAGTATTTGATGCATGCATATAGAAGGATTAATGCCAGGAAAGTCAGCAAGGGTCCATCCAATGGCCTTTTTGTGGCCTCTCAAAACATGCAATAGCTTTTCTTCATGCTCAAGTGACAGACTACTAGATATGATGATTGGAAGCTTTTGAGCATCATCTAAATATGCATATTTGAGGTGCTCAGGTAGTGACTTCAGCTCCAAGGAAGGTGGCTGAATGGTGGAAGGCAAGGAAAGACTGGGGGCTGAGGGAAGTGGGATAGTAGGCTCAGAACCTGTATCTGTACCTGCAACACAATCAGAGTGAAGTGCAGAGGAAATCTTCACACAAATACTACATGCAATAGCAGAATCATCACAGGTACAATTACAAGAACCAAGATCAAAATAATAAAAAAATCAGAAAAATCAGAAGAATCAGAAAAATCAGAAAGTAAATCAGAAATATCTACACCATCTACTACAGCATCAATGATATCAAGAAGAAGGACAGAATGTTCCTCTATAGGATGTCTCATGGCCTCAAAAATATTAAACTGGACAATGTCATCACCAAACTCCATGGACAAAGTTCCTGCATACACATCAATTTTGGTCCTAGCTGTCATCAAGAATGGTCTCCCTAGAATCAATGTGGAACCATGGCTGGAAGACTCATTCTCCATGTCCAAAATATAAAAATCCGCAAGGAAAATCAAATTATTAACTCGTACCAACACATCTTCAATAAGTCCAAGTGGAAGCGCAACACTCCTGTTGGCCAAGTGAATGACAACACCAGTGGGTTTCAACTCACCTAGGTGTAGAGATCTGTAAACCGATGTGGGCATGACATTAATGGAGGCTCCAAGATCACACATGGCATCTGCAAAAGTAATATCTCCAATGGTGCATGGAACAGTGAAAGTGCCAGGATCCTTGCACTTCTGTGGCAAGGTAGATAGTGGCATGGAATCAACAGTCTTGCCCTGTATGAGTGCAGATACATTCCTGCCCATCTTCACTTGCTCATCTCCCTTCAGCTTCCTCTTATGAGTGCACAAATCCTTCAAAAACTTTGCATATTTCGGAATCTGTTTGATGGCATCCAATAGGGGAATGTTAACTTCAACCCTCCTGAAAATATCAAGCAATTCAAAATCAAATTCCACTTTCTTTGCAGAAATGGATCTAGAAGGAAAAGGTAGAGGAATTAGAGGAGTATGCTTTGGTGCAGAATTCAATTTAGCACCAATAATTGTTGACTCTAAAAGTTCCTTGCCATTCCTCAAGGTAATGGCATTCACACTCTTTGGATTAATCATTGGTTGTGCTGGAATGCTGCCAGAACCTTGCTGCTGTATCTGGTTGACAGTTGTAGCTAACTGTCCAATCTGAGTCCGGAGGTCTTGGATGGTGGCACTGACATTCTGTTGAAACTGAAGGTTGGCGGTGGCCATTTGCTTCATCAAGTCTTCCAAAGAAGGTCCAGAACTGGTCTGCACAGGTTGTGCAGGTGTAGTAGGTGTAGGTGCAGGTGGCTGGAACTGTGGCTGTTGTCTGAATGGGGGAGGTTGGTATTTGGTGGTGGCAGGCTGGAAGTGCTGCTGTGGAGGTCTGAAGGGCTGCTGTTGTTGTGGTGGACTAGGACCATACCTCAAATTAGGATGATCTCTCCAACCAGGATTATAAGTGCTGGAGTAGGGATTATACTGCTGTTGAGGTCTAAATGGTTGTCCAGGTTGCATGGCAGAAACTTCAGCAGCTTGTTCTGTCTCTTGGAGAGTGCGACATGCATCTGTTGGATGATCAGGCGCACAACAGATACCACAAAGTCGTGGTTGGTTGGCTGCCATCACATTCATAGAAACAGAAACTTCATAAAAATATTGAATTAATAATTGCTCACTGATTTGATGATGAGGGCATGTAACACACAGCTTGTTGAATCTCTCCCAGTACTCATACAATGTCTCCCCAGCTAGTTGTCTTATACCACAAATCTCCTTCCAGATGGATGCTGTTCTGGATGCTAGAAAGAATTTCTCCAGAAATCTTCTCTTCATATCTGTCCAAGTGTTGATAGGATCTGGTTGAAGGTACAACCAGTCCTTGGCCACACCATCCAGTGAAAAAGGAAATGCCTTCATCTTGACATAATCTTCATGAATGTCATGTGGTCACATGGTGGAACACACTACATGAATCTCCTTAAGATGCTTGTGTAGATCTTCACCAGCAAGACCCATGAACTTTGGAAGCAAATGGATTAGTCCAGATTTTAGCTCATAACTGACCTCAGTCTCAGGATATTGAATACACCAAGGTTGGTAAACAACATCAGGTGTAGCCAATTCCTTAAGAGTTAGGTTGTTATCAGCCATTGTATCAAGATGTGTAGAAGTAGAAGGATTAGAAGTAAATTCAGAACCAAAGTCAGAAGACACTATGCTACTATCTAAAACTACACTATCAAAGTCATCTAAACTAATATCATGTCAGTTTAATTTGTGAAATGTCCTATCTATCTCAGGATCATATGCATGTAATTCACTTGATGTGGATCTAGTCATACACAATTCAGCTCATAAGGAACAATAAACACAGACAACACAAAAATGTCAGACAGCTACTCTACCAGGACACTACTCACTATATATGCTGAAATGAAATAGAAATTGGAAAATTGCCCTAAATATTTTTTAAAAAATCTAGAAAAATAACAGTGAAAGTCTAAAAATCATGATTATTTTTGTGATTTTTTTGGTGATTTTTAAAAATCATGAAAATAGAAAATTGCCTCAAAAGTGGCCTAAATGAAGGAATTTCGCGATTTGGACCCTTGATGACCGTGTTCATCCTTTATAGGGTCACCTTGATGAATTAATTTTCTCCACATTCTAGGAAAATTTAAGCCCATTCTGAGATAGTTTGCTGTAAAATGACCAGAATGCCCTTGCAACAATTGTAAATACGGTGTTAAAACTCCTACTTAGAGGTCGAATTTGCCAATTTTAACCCAGACCCAACCCCTAAAAAGGGTTGCTTTTGTTTAAAATGGGGGATAAACCTTGGGAAACAATTCGTAAAGCAAAACTGCACAGGTCGGGAAAATTCTGGACAGCAAAATGACACTACAAAAACAACTACACTACACAAATTCTCATCCTACTACTACTCTGTTTTTGCTCTATTTTTTGACAGCAAACATAAAACTACATCATCCACACTTCATAATGAACAAGAACAATCATGCAATTATGCAACAAAGTGCGGTTGTGCAGCAAAATGTAATTATGTAGTGAATGTAACTCTTTTTGTTTTATATATATTACTACTACTATGAACTAATTACAGTGAATTAAAACTAGCACACAATGAACCGTGTCCCCGTCAACGGCGCCAGTTTTGATAAGCGTTTATCGTAGCGCTCCAAAACAATTAAACTAAGCTAATTCTGTAGCACAAGATTAACCTAGGTCGACTCAGAGACACTATCAATATGGTTCTAACTTCAACTCACTAATAACAGTAAGGGGGATTTTTATCGAACAGTTTATATGCATTAAGTAAAACTTGCAAAAACGTAAACTAAGATTAAAGAACAACGCAACAACTAACAGAATTGAAAAGAGATAATGTAAAACAGATTAAAAGCATCAATCCAGTTCACCACATCAAGCTATTCGAATCATCATTGTTCTCAGAAATTTATCCTATTATGAAAGTTCTTTCAATCTCATTAGAAGCAGTTCAATCGAATTAACCCCTAAATTAATTGAAACCACAACCCTAACTGAAATGTCATCCAATTAATCTGTGATTTATATTCGAAATTAGGAAATGAATCCATAACCTAATCCGCTTTCAATCCTAAACGCATTCATAATCATGAAAACAGAATAGCAATTGAAGAAGAAAGTGAACATTCAAATAGAATTCGAAATACTAAACCAGAACTCAAATTCTCCTTTTGCTTGGGTAGGATCCTTGGATTGATTGATTATTTAGCCTTCCATGATCATCATCAATGAAAGCCCCATGAAATGTGCATGAAAATGGAAGAACAGCAAAACGAAAATGAAGAACAGGGAAGAACAATGAAGAACAGTTGAGAGAAAATAAAAACAGGGGTTTTGATTCTAAAAACTTAAAAAGAGAAAAATAAAACTGTTTGTGCAAAATGAAATGTAATGTCATAATTCCTCCTAATATCACTAATATATAGTGGCTAAGTCTGAAGAAAGAATGGGTCATGAACAACCCATCAATTCTAATTATTTATGTTATTTACACTAATAAAAGTCTAACTCGCAGCCCAAAATACAAGTGCAGTGGTTATGACTTCAAAGCCTAAAATGACCCTCCAAATGGCAGAATTGGCCTCGGCTTATTTCTGAGAAACTTGTAGATATTTTCGTTATCTTTCCAAGAACTACAAGAATGCTCAATTTGGAGTTCTGTAGAGCTCTGTAGGTCCTGTACAAGCCAGATACGTCTAGTGAGCATAAAATCCAAAAATACGCAACAATTAGCAATTAAGCCCACTAACTTGCCTAAGACAAAAACTGAATTAGAATGGGAAAATAAAAATCCAAGAGAAGTCAAATAAGCTAAGAATGATAGAAAAATATTTAACTAAAGGCACTCCATCAACTATCCATCAGGATTTAAAGCTACCTATTTGCTTAAGGAACAAAAGCGTAAAGGTAACCATTTTATTGTATTCTTCTTCTTGACTTTGGAAGAGGTCGTAGCTGGGAAACTAGGATACCAGTTTTGTCTCTGTTCTTGGAGAATTGAGACGTGCGACTTCTAGTTGGGAAACAAGGATATTAGTCTGTCTCTATTCTTGGTGAATTGAGATGAGAGCTTTTTGCTGGGAAACAAGGATACTAGGAACTATTGTACACAAAATTATCATAGTGGAGTTGTCCATTGGATTGATTATCCAATTTGGACGCCGTGGTTTTTTTTCCAATTGAGTTTCCACGTTAAAATTGATTGTGTCTTCTTTATCTCTTATCTCCATATTATTGTTTTGAGTTTAATTTTAAATTGTGAATTATTTTATAAAACTCAATTTACCCCCCTCTTGAGTTCATCTAGGACCAACAAATGGCCAGTGCACAATAGAGTGACCCTGACAAATGATTGAATCATTTTCCTAAGGGAGAGGCTATTTCCAAGGGTACCACATTACATGGTGAGAGTTGAGTTAGGTGCATGCATCATTTTGAGCATAATTGATTTGAATTGTGAAAAAAGTTGATGACTAGTTTGTTGAGTGTGTGTTGACCTGATTGATCACTGAGAATGATTGTGGTTATCATCATTGTTTTCTTGCTAATCATTGTCGTCTGGTGCTTATTGATATTGTATAATAAAGTCACCTTCGCAATTTTGTACCGTGTGGTTGGTACTTGTGATGATCACGAACCTTCGTTCGTGGGAGCAGATGAGCAGTAGTAGGCAACGTTGGAGAGAGATCCTTTTGTTGGAGCCGCTGAGCCGATGTGATAACATTGGAATTTATTTTGAGAGAGAGTTGCGTTTTGTTATCAACTCTTTCTTAGTTGGTTCCTTGTTTCTCTTTTATTCAACATGTAATCTGGAGCTTATATATATGTAAAAAATTGAATTATGTTTTGACATGTGAATGATATATATTTGTTTAATATATTTATATAGATGTAATTATTTATGTATTTGTGCGATGTCTGATGAGTGTAGTATCGCAAAAAAAAATTATTCTCGTTTTCATAATCAAATTAATGGAGCTTTCATTAAAATTTGGAAATTATAAGTTTAAAGTAGTGATATCGTAGCGACGAGATGGGTCGTTACAGCCAACAACTAATACAAATACAATTACAATTACAATGTCAATACCTTGTATAGACAAAGAAATATTAACAAAGAAAATGAAGAATGGATAAAAGAAATATTGCATAAACATCTAGCAGATAGATTAATGTGTAAACAAAGAGGCTTGTATCTAGTTCTCTTATTATCCTCTCTTTTTGTGTGTTGTTTTTTGTATTTTTTATTGCATAGATAAAGTCAAAACATACATGAGAGAGACAGAAAAAAGGGGTCAACACTTGCTTTCTCTCTTTTTCTCCCTCTTAATGAGTGTTTTTTTCTGTGTTCTTATTGGCAGTAGCTACTTTCTACACATCATGTGCTTTCTACAAATCAAATGAGATCGCAAGAAGTGAGAAAAGTTAATCTTATAATGTGTAAGATTGAATGGTATTGGTCAAAATCATCCCTTCTCAATTTTTCATATATATATATATATATATATATATATATATATATATATATATATATA
>CM023956.1:18945181-18963111 GCA_013407115.1 Glycine latifolia
ATATATAATATAGAAAGTATAAGCTCAAGAGGAGCTAATATCTACGATATAACAAAAGTGAAGTTAAGATTAGATTTAACAAAAACAATTTTAATTATCCATGTAAGATTGCATGACCTGTTGGTCATGGGTTCGAATCCGGAAACAACTTCTTTGCATATGCAAGGGTAAGGTTGTGTACAATATCCCTCCCCCTTACCTGCGCATAGCGTGGAGCCTCCGGGCAATGGGGTTACGTGATTTTTTTTTATGTAGGATTGCATGACTAACATTAACTCCTACCACACTTGCTACATATGCTCCACATATACACACAAACACACATCCAAACTAATTAGTGGATAAATATTGGTTAGTTAAGTGATGTTATAATTGAAATGTGGAAAATGGTTTTCTTTTCAACGTCTTTGAATTTTTCTGTTCCACATCTCTTAGGTAGCTAGCTGCCTTTACCATCTAGATTATACTTAATCATATCAACCATGCTTTGTACAATGCTGAGAAGAACAAAACCTTCAATACATATAGCTGGTAGAAAAATCATTTATTTTAGGGTTATGTTAGTATGATCCACAAATTAGATCCCTTCTAGTCCTCTACTTTTCCAGCCAAAAATATAAAGAAAAAATAAAACAAATTGGAAAATAGAAAGAGGAAGTCAGGCAATATAATAAGAACGGAAAGATAGAGGAGTTAAAGAAAGGCTACAAACAACACTATTAAAGACAATCCAGATCCATATGACTCAGGGATCATTTATTATGATTATACCAAAAGTCCAAAACAATCAATTTATGTGATTAATTTATGTTGAAGCATTGTAATTGTTGATGTATTGCACAACTGTATTACTATTACTAGAGGCATCAGTGATCAATAATTTATATAAGTTAGCTAGGAATTCTTTTGTATTAATTTGAGATCTGAAAATTATTTCATTTTTAAGAGGTAATGGTGTCAAAATGGTTCTTGTATAATACGCTCGTTCATATATAGTTGATTAAAGATGCATTTATATTTGCTTCATATAAACTGGTCATCTAATGGATTTGATGAAGCATAACCATATAATCTCTAGAACCAATCAAACTAAATGTTTCTAGAAGTTATTTCTTAACTGGAGTTTAGGAAGGAACAAGTATATAGTAAATTCTTCTAATTGAAAATAAAAAGGGAAAATTTTAAGCCCTTCCTATATCCTTTTATTTTTCAGATTTTGGGAGGGATTAGAATGCAAGGTTGTTTAGAGTTTTACTTTGTAAACTGGGATGATGTATATTGGCTTGAAATTGTTTGCATTTTTAATAAGCAACTCTCATCCTAACACCTGCTATTGAATAATTCCATTCTCTATCTGGGAGAGTGTCTACTACGAGCTATGTTGAAGTATCCAAAGGTTAAGAATCCATGATGGGGAATGTGCATACAAAAGACACTCCAACAATAGGTTGTTGTCCAAGAATAAGGCAGTTTAGAGAGCTGAAATCATACGTATCCTCTAAAGTTTGTTTGGTTTTTGTAGGGGTGTTTGATTGTTGGATTGTGTAACAAAACCCATCTACCTCATGATTTGCATTGATTGGGATTGGGAATCGTCTATTTATTATAACTATTATGCACTCATGACTGGCCAACATGTATCTAAGATTGCAGTTACATGTTCAAGCTGCTTTTTGGTATGGTTGGCTAGGCCATCGAGCATGATACAAATTGGTTTAAGGGGAAGAAATAAGGGAACTTTCATTAAAAGAAATGAAAGAAAGAGTCCTCCAGAAATCGAGGAACCTGGACTCTCCCAATAGAAATCGATCAACCTATTGTCCCTCCCTATAACAACCCTCCTATTTAATTATATTCTATCCTTGGCAAAAAAAATTAATATAATACTTTTTTAATAAAAACATTAAAAATTTAGGGCTGTTTTGAAACTATTTACAAATATGGGGCAGTCAAACATGCCCAAATTGGGCATGACTATGCCTAATTTGGGCGTGTTCAGTCACGCCCAATTTGGGTGTGTTTCAGCTGGCCCACTTTATTTAAACCTCCTCTTCAAATGCATTTCGTCACACCTCTTCTAAATATCCTATTATTCTATTGTTTATTGAAATTAAAAGTTTTTGTTTTTGTTGATATATTTTGTAATGAGTTTAGGTGGTGAGTGTGCTCGTGTTGTGTTATTTTTTAGTGGAAGGAAAGTTGAAAGGCGACGGGGTGTTGTTTTTGAAGGGGAGAAAAGGCCGACACATACTAAGCGAAACTCGTCACTGGGTGAATTGCATGAAAAGATATGACAAAAATTAGGTTTGAAAGACAACCAATGTATCACTTTGCTGACGACAAGATTATGGCAACATGAACAATACATGGGGTTTCAAGTACCGGATGATGAAGACATAGAAATGGTAATGGAAGAATTTTTCAACCAGTCAAGGAAAGATTTTTTAGAGTTGTACATGGATTTTACCGAAGCAGAGGATGTTGTTTTACTCATGAGGTTAGTTGCTTTAAATTATGCACATAATAGATCATCATATGTTGCTTCATTTGTAAACGTGTCTGAGGAAGATGAACATGACCCAACTTGGGTTATGGATGACGATGAAGAGGATGACGATGATGAAAATATTGCAATGGAAGATCGTCTTCTAGAGGAGGATGCTAGTGCGTCGGATAATGATGAGGATTGTGGTGTGCATGCGACTGAATTCCAAGAAGATAATGATGTGGGGTCGTCTCAAATCCGTCATCATCTTGACATTGGATCTACTCAACCGACTCAACATATTGAAGGTATGTTAGGAAGGAAATCAATGAAAATGTAGTCATATATGTATATTTGTATGTTATAGTATTTTATTTGCTTGATATATTTATTAAACTGATTTTGTATGGATCATAAAAAAATGGGTCCAGACCTCTTGCAGGAATAATTTGGAAGATCCAAAACCTAAAATAGTTTTTGTATGTGCAGGTGGTGAGGTCACTCCTTTTTGGGATGGAATTCCATATTACACATATATTGATTTCAGTTATCCAAGTGAAGAAGAATCTTTTACCGATTTTAGTTCGGGTTCGGGTTCAGTGCAGGGTCCATGGAAATTAGGGGATGAGTTGTTTGTTAAACAGGAATTTGCATCCAAAAAGGACGCGCAATTTGCAATTAAGCAGAACCTCATGAAGGAGCATCAAGAAGCAATTGTGGTTGAGAGCAAGCCTAACAAGTTTAGCATGATGTGTATTGCTTATAACGAGGGTTGCCCCTGGAGGGTTAGGGTAATTAAACCAAAGTACGATGAGAAGTGGCTTGTTTCAAAATGGGGTGGAAAACAGAATTGCCTGAATGACCATATTACACAAGGTCACAGACAGCTTGATGCTGATGTTATTGCTTCACTTGTAGTAGGTATGTTTTTATTCAATTTCTTCTATATGAAAAAATAATGGTTTTTTAAGGTATGTTCTTAATGTGAATGAAACCACCTTCATTGTTAGGAATGATTAAGGAGGGACTGTCTATGTCAATTGCATTGGTTCAGGAAAGGATCACTCATTTGTATGGATTTAAAGTTTCATATCGAAAGGCCTGATATGAGAAGCAGAAAGCAATGGTAATGATTTATGGGGATTGAGAAGAATCTTATGCATTTTTGCCCAGGTGGTGTCTCTACATGCTTCGTTTTTCACTAGATTCTTTTTATGATATTCAAACAAATGATTATTTTGTGGGACATCAATTGATACGGGCAAAGCGTGTGTTTCATCGCATTTTCTGGACTTTCAGACAGTATTGCGAAGCTCTTAAATTTTGCAAACCCATTATTCAAATTGATGGGACTCATTTATATGACAAGTATACAGGAAAATTGTTGATTGTCACGACTCAGGATGGAAATAATGAATGTCTGCCACTGGCATTTGCCATTGTTGAGGGAGAGACTTTGGAAGCCTGGGAATACTTCCTTGCTAACATTCGCTTGCACGTTACCCAAATGCAAAATATGTCTCATTTCATATCGACACCGGAGCATATTATCTGCTGTGGAGAATCATGTTGGTTGGCAACCACCTTATGTGCATCACATGTTTTGCCTTCGCCATATTGCTAGTAATTTTGATCAAAGGTTCAGGAATGAAAAATTGATGAAAACCCTGATGAATTTAGGTATGCTCAACAACTATTTTTTGAATATATTAAATGGATATATCTGTAAATGGAATAGTGTTAATGGTATGATTATTATGCAGGTTATACTCCCTCTATGGTTGATTTTGAGATAGCGTTTGCAAGATTTCGTGATACCAGTCCTCAGGTTGCAGAATGGATTGATAGCATCCCTAAGGAAAAGTGGACAAGTGCATATGATGTAGATGGGAGAAGATTTGGCCATATGACAACAAACTTGTCTGAATCAGTAAATAGTTTGTTGAAGGAAGCAAGAAACATGCCTATCACTGCTCTAGTGAAGCACACGTATAACAGATTGGTTCATTATTTTGTATGCAGGGGTCAGGCGGCTGCTTCACAAGTTGACAATTTACAACGACATTGTAAAAATGTGGTTGATAATGAGGCATAATCAATCCCTTGCTACAGCCCACCATGTACGCACATATAATGTTGATCAAACATTATTTGAGGTGGACGAGGGCTGGGAGAGGTCATATTCAGTCAACCTTGCAGAGCGTTTTTGTCAGTGTGGCAAGTTTAAGGCCTTCAAATACCCATGTAGTCATGCCGCAGTTGCTTCTTTACATGTTCGTTAGAATCCTTTTCACTATGAGGATGATGTCTTCCTGGTAAGTAATTTGGTTCAGGCTTACTCATTGCCATGGCAGCCAATTGGTAATGAAGGTGTTATTCCACCGAGTGAAGATCCAGTTCTCATACTTGACAGGCGCATGTTACGTGCAAAGGGTCGTCCAAGGTCCACTAGAATACGTAACGAGATGGACGAAGTTGAAACAAGTCAAAGACGTGTCAAATGCGGTATTTGCAAGCAAGTTTGACATAATCGGAGAGCTTATCTTAATCGTGGTGCCATTTCATGATTTTGTAATGATGTTTCTTTAAATAGTAGTATCTTAATGTATTTCATTTACAATTATGTTTTATTACCCATGTACAACCATTTTTGTTATATTACGCATCATGTTTTGCATGTGATTACACATACGACGATTGGGTATTCAAAATGGAAAACTAAATAACAAATTCATCGATGCAACATGTTAAAAAAGTCCTGCAAATTAATATAACTAATCAAATAAAGTCCATTACAAACGAAAAATAATATAAATACAATGTAAATTAAATCTATGACTCTGGTGGCCACTGATAATGACGTGCCTGACAATCAGGTAACCTCCGTCTACCACGGGCCCGAGAAGGGCCTACCTGAGAAGGGCCTGTCTGCGAAGGCTCTACATTTTGAGGTGGATATGGAGTTGCCTGCTCTGGCGATGATGGCTGGAGATAATCAGGAGGTGGGGTGGCATGTGGTAGATGTGATGGCCAATCCCCATAACCGCCTGGAGAATAATCAACCTGGGCGAGTAGGCGATCAATATCGGCACCACTCCAATCCACAACAGGTACATCACTACTGCTCTCAGAAGCTGCAACCCCAATGTCCCCTGATGTCATGGACAAAGTAGTTGCGTAATATACAGACTGTGTCTGGGAGTCTGCCGGTGGAGGAATATGACTCTGCATACTGAATCCCTCATACCCTATGTCCCCCTGCTGAGAAGCCTCATAGTACAAAGGTTGGTTGCCGTATGTAATGGAGGCCTAAACCAACCATCATTGTGATGCCTGGGAGCTCCTATGGGCTCATGAACATGGTGCATGACTTTTCGTCGACGCTCTAGCCCATGTCCCTCCTGTCTACCACGGGGAACATTAACATGTACCTGTGGGTCATCTTGAAACTGGGATGGGAGTGCATGTGGGCCTGCCTCCTCTAGGTGAGAGGTCTCTCTGAAGATAGAAATGATACGACCAATCTCTTCATGCACCATTTGACAGTGTAACCCGGCCATTGCTCAGTGCCAGTCGCAAAGTATAACATCTCCAGGCCATTAATCTACAAATTATAAAACAAATACATTAGTCCAGACATTAAATCAATCATAATGAATATAAGTACACAAATTATAATTAAACAACACTTACACCACGACCATTATTGGCAGCCCTCTTTGACACATAGCGCTTCCCATTCTCCCTGAACCAAACCACTATGTACTCATGGTTTGGTGACAACAACCCATGCAGTAGAGGGGGTAGGTCGATGTGCCGGTCCCTAACCTCCCATCCCCATATAAAGGGTCTCAGCTTACGGACCCAGTTATCTTGTGGTTTACCTCGCAAGGACAGGTCATGCACACCCTTCAACTTCCTAGGCCTTCGTGCGATTGGCTGATCCCTCCCAAATTGCCGCATGCATCTATCTGACTGAGAATACTCAACTGTGTGGAAGCATATAATGGGAATACTAGCCATCCACAATAGTCGTTGCTGATCATATGTACCAAAGAAGTGGTAGTCTACATATGGTTTCCAAACCACTTGCACAAAAGAATTAAACACACAATTATGAAAGTATAGCGACCAAAAATGCAAATTATCAAAGTACAGCGACCAAAACTCTTATAAATAACAATACGTACCTCATCCTGACAAAGGAAATCTATGTTAGTCAATACCAAAGAGGCTCGTGTGCTCGAAATCGGCCTAAAGCATTAAACCTAATTTCAAAATAACTAACATTAGAATACTTATAAGACTCATTAATACATACTTAATTACAGAAAATAATAACACATACATGTGTTCGTAATGCCACTCCGACTGAGTAGGCTGAGGAATAGCTGGAGCAATGGGTGGGAATCTAAGCCACGCCCATATCTGTAGAAGCACGTGACACCCACCAATGTCACTTCTCTGTGGATTTGTACACTCGCACATTTGTCTAAACAAATGTGCAAGGACCGCAAAGCCCCAGCTGTATCTACCTATCTCTTCGAAATCCCCTCCAAGCAAGGGGACGTAGCGAGCGGTGACAATGCTCCCCCCAGATCTGTTGCATAGGAGTCATACTCCAAGAATACGCGCAATGTGTGCCTTCATAAATCGCATGACGTGCAGGGGATCTGCAGCTACCTCACCCCAATGCGTATAATATCTATCAAAGTAAGACAAGTGCAGAAATCCACCTTTCAACTTACCCTCTGCTTGAGGTCGATGACCAAATACGTCCTCAATGACGGTGACCCAATCGTCTGATGTCCCTCCTATGACGACATTGTCGTTGCTGGCCAATCCTAATATACCAGCTACGTCTGCCAACATGATGGTCATCTCTCCCTGCATCATGTGAAATGTATGTGTCTTTGGTCTTCACCTCTCAGCCAGAGCACTAATAAGCGTAGGATCGATCTAAAAAAAATTAACAATAATCAATTCATATGTACAGTTATAAACAAAAAAAAAATTGTAGTTTAAATTAAAACAAAATTTAATCTATTCAATTCAGAATTGCATACCTGAATATGTTGCATGCATGCGACATGTAGGAATCCAGCTTGTCCTAACAACTCAGCAACAATGTCAGGTATATGTCATGATGTGTCCCCCCCCCCCCGGTGACTTTACCACGTTGAGTCTTCAACACTCGACATGTGTCCTCATTCCACACAGCCTATAAAACGTGGGTGCGCTTGGTACGCCTCCGCAAAACACCCCACTTATACGGAGTAGGGATAACATGGGTCGTCGAATCCCTGGGCTCACCCTCATGATCGGATCCAGACCGAGAAGAATCAGACGATGATGAATCAACCATGTAATGACTATCTTAATATAAATACATCAATATTATAATTAATAATTTAATACCTTCAAATCAAATTACATTATAAATAATTATCCTAAATAAATCAAAATTATAATTAATAATTTAATACCCTAATTTAATACTTCCTATTAATCACAAATTAAACTAAACTAAACTATAACTTTAATTAAATAGTTCTAACTAAATTGAACTAAATAACTTTAGTAAAATAATTCTAAATTAAAAACTAAACTAAACTATCATCTAAAATAACTCTATGTAACAGTCCCTAACAATTTTCTACGAAGCTAACATCTACGCTGCTAAAAATTAACTACGTCGCTAACAATTTCATATGACCCTAACAATTTTCTAATTCAATAATATAACATATTAAATAATCTGCAAAATTATTAAATACTTACTTATTGGCAGAGCTTTGCTACAGAAATAACCCACTCACAAACTCTAGATAAAAAGTTAAGAAACTTTTAGAGAGAAAGTAAAATGGTAAATATGGGAAAAAGGTAAATTTTTTTTGCTTAGATAGGGGTCAAACACGCGCAAATTGGACGTGACTGAACACGTCCAAACAAATTAGGCGTGTTCAGTCACGCCTAATTTGGGCATGTTTGACTGTTTCATATTTGTAAATAGTTTCAAAACAATCCCAAATTTATAATTTTTTTATTAAAAAAGTGTTATATTAATTTTTTTGTCTTCTATCCTCTTATGCTAACTGACAAAACTTCTTTTAATTATTCTATTACAATTCATAGGGTTTTAAGTTTTAACTCCCTGTTGTAACCCTCTTTCTTCTAACATAGATCTTCTCAGTAGTAGATTTCTTATTAATACTCGTAAGTCCTATCAAAGCACTAGGCACTGATTCATGATTTAGGGGCATAAGCAGAGCATCAAGTGTTTTTGGAGTTTTAGCTCGGCTAGGCTAGGGAGGAGTTGGACCAAGACAATGGGGATTATACTGTATTAATCAAGGATTGAGTTACTTCTTTGGTTGAGCTTAGCCTATTGCTCCCACTTTTAAAGGCTTTCTTTTCCCCATTCAATATGCTAAAATATTTCTAGATATCATGAATTTCTAAGCTACTATAAAATTGAATCTTTAATGAGCTTCATAATGCTTTACGTTTTAGTATTTTATAGTGTTATGATAAAAATAGCCTTTTCGTTCTCTTTTGTCATATCTTTTAATTAACTGAATTTATTGAAAGCCTTTTGTTCAGTGCAACAAGGCTTGTGGGTTGTAGGCCATCAAGCATCAGTTAATGCCTAGAATTATTTTTTTGATCAAAATATAGAATCTTGACTGACATATCACTGGAAAAGTAGTTTACATAATTTATATTATGCATTTTCTCTTACAAGTGATGTATATATAATTATACATTTCTACACTACTTTTAAAGTTGAAATACTCCCAATATGATCACCATTATCATGATAAATATCTATGACTATGATATGAAGATGCAATTCATGTAATCATAATACAAACATATATGGAGTGCATGTAACATTGTAATTAGCTGAAAGACTGAAACTTTTTTCTTTTGCAGGACTCACTTGTTAAACCAATGTTCAAATAATTTTCCTTTTTATTTAACCATTGCCAGTGCAAGTGTACAACCATTTCTACTAGGTTAACAATGAAAATGACAAGAATATCTTCGATTTGGGATCAATATAAATTGAGAGCATACTTATCATCTTATAATGACCATGTTAACCCAAAAAAACCCAATTTACATGTTTTAATTTGAAAGCAACAAATACAAAAATGCAGTTTAGAAAGCATCAATAATCATAAAATCCTACAAAGTTATAGTGGCATCTACTTATAAACGGCAATGGGATTTTATCAAACAGTTTGCATATAGTGAACAAAAATTGTAGAAACACAAACAAGAATTGAAGAAAAATGCAGAAACTAACAGAATTGATAAAGATGTAAAACAGATTCAAGAATATCGATCCAATTCACCAAACCAAGCAATGCAAATTATCATATTTATCAAATAATGATTATATTATGAAGGTTCATTCAATATCATTAGAAGCATTTCAATCGAATTAACTCCTAAATCAATTGAAATCACAAATCGGATTGAAATATTATCTAAACAATCTATGATTAAAATTCAAAATTAGATAAATAAATTTATAACCTAATTCATTTTCAATCCTAAACATATTCATAATCATGAAAATCAAAAAGAGGATTAAAGAAGATGAACATTCACACAAAAATTAGAATACCAAACCAGAACTCAAATTCTCTTTGTTTGGACTGAATCCTTGGATTGATTAATTATTTAGCCTTCCATGATCATCATCAGTGGAAGAGCCACAAAATTTGTATAATAAAATAGAAGAAAGAAGATGAAAGGAAGAAAAATAAATAACAATGAAGAACAGTTGAGAGAAAAAGAGAGAAAATATTTTAATTCTGAAAACCTGCATAAGAAGCTAGAAATTCTCTTTTTGTCCTGTCTAGCTACACTAATATACAATGACTAAAAAGAATGAAGGGATGGCCTCTGATAAGGTCCATCTAAATTAACTAATTATGCTAATTACACAAATCAAAACTCAAACTCGCAGCCCAAAATCCAAGTACAGAGGTTCTGACATCCAAACCTAATTTGACCCTTAAACCGGTAGAATTAGCCCAAGCTTATTTCTGACAAAATTGTAACTCTTTTGCTTATCTTTTCAGGGACTACTCATATACTCTATTTGGACTTCTGTAGAATCCTATAAGTTCTACACAAGGAAGATAGGTTAAGTAAGTACAAAAACTGAAAATAAGTAACAATTATCAATTAACTTCAATTATTTGTCTAAGACCAAAACAGAGTTAAAGTGAGAAAATAAGAATCCAAGAGAAGTTAAATAAGCTAAGAAGAATAGAAAAATACTAAATTAAAAATGCTCAATCAAGGACTTTAAAGTCGCTAATTTTTTTAAATTATTTATTTGAAGTTGTAAAACATTTAGCTACTCTTGTTAAATTTTTAAAAAATATTTAAATTAATTTTGACAACTTTAAATTATTTTTAATTTTTACTTCTGTATATTTTTTATTTAATATTTTGTATATTTTTGTATATTATTTTATTTAATATTTTCTATATTTTTTATTTTGTTTCATTTAATATTATCTATATTTTAGTTACTAATATTAAGGATTATTTTTTTTTGTAAATTAAAAAAATAATCTAAACAAAAGCTTAAATTTAAATAAAATAAATAAATGGGGTGTATACAAGTTGAAAAATATTTACAAAGTTTATCGGCATCAGTTTCATTCCCTTAGAAGTGAAGATAAATGGTCTCACTATATGGGTCCATATTTTTTGCCTAATCTTTCAAAGCATGAGACATAGCACGAAGGTCCGCCACTAGTCATATACATAATGAAATGAACGAATCAATTTTAAATAGGCCTAAGAAATGCTCATTATGTATAACTGAAGGATATAATCGTAGTAATTATCCATACAATCAATTTAAATTTTATGTTTGTGTTTAATTTGTATTGTTTATTTTATATTATGTATTATGTTGTTACTTTAACAACTACTTTTATTACTAAATTATTTTCTGTTGTTAATATTAAAATAATATTATCAAATAAAATTAATTAATAATACTATATGAAATTATTAGTTTACTTAATGATAAATATAAAAACTAATTAAGAAATATTTAAAAAGAATTTAATATTATTTGGTAAATTTTAAGTTAATATTATTTGTTAATATCATTAATTTAAAATTAAAAAAAATAGAACGACTTTAAAGTTGTAAAAGAATATAATTTTTTAAAAAAAAAACTAAAGTCATTTAGTTTTTTACAACTTCATAACCAAAAATCATGAAAAAAAAAATCATACCAATGACACCTATTTGGGCAATAATTCAGAATTTATTCCCATTTTATAAAATTTTAAAAAATACCCCTTTTGATCATTCAACCTATAAAAATGTCTTTTGCACCAAACAAAATTCATCACTGGACCAATAATCCCATCACAAGAATTCAACCCCAACAACAACTTTATATAATTATCCTCCATCACCGCACCAATTATCGCCCAACACCATCTCACCTCCAATTCATACTCACCTAAATTAATTGATTCACCATCAACAACCTTATCTAATTAATAATTATCCTCCATCACCAAACTAATTATCCCATCACCAAAACCAATCCCTGACATCTCATGTGAGTTAAAAGCAGTTAATTGATTCAAGTTATGAAGATTCACAAGTACTTTGCAACATTGAGATGGGAGCTTATAGGAATACACAAAGTCAAACCCTTCTCAAATTCATCCTGGCATACTGCGCACTAGTACAGCTCCAAGTTTAGCAACTCGTTGTCAATAGTGATCGTGGGGAGAGTCTTGGCTGCATGCAACATAGATTTGACAAGTAAAGCTGCATATCTGAATGTGGAGACCACAAATCTTGTTATGGAGGTCGTAGATCTAGCCACAGTAGTAGTGGATCATGTCAGGAAGAGACCTTGCACAATGCCAACAAGGGCGAGTGGGGTGCTGGAAAAGGTCGCTGACAAGGGCGAACTTGCGCAACAAGAGCAAGTAGTAGACGTCAAAGGAGGAGGAAGAGAAATCGATGCTTCAAACAAAGGGGATTCTTATGGAGTTTGGTTGTTGTTTTGGTGTTGAGTATTTTATGCTTAGAGACAAAGGTACGAGGTTATGTTGGGAAGAACAATGGTCTAAGTAAAAGAAAGAAAAGAAAAAAAATATGTTACCAAAGCAACTTGCAACAGTTTTTAACTACCAAAATTGTAATAAAATAATCACTTAATGACTGGAATGGAAAAATGATTAAAACACTAGACGAAATAAAAGTTTGAGGACTAAGACCAATAGACAAAAAGTGTTGAGACGAAAACCATACATGTGAAAAGGTTAAATGACAAAAAAACATAATTTTCTCTTTTATTAAATTAAAATTGTGTTTCTAATATCCTATATGAATTCTATTTCATCTAATGATATAATCACAAAGAAGTATTTACATGTATCATGACCATATTAGATCCTGATATTTTTTTTGTCCTGAATCATAGACTATAGGTGTCCCTTAAATTCATTAGGTCAAAGACTAATCTTACTCGCAATACATGACTGTCATTGGCCCAAGAGATTTTACACATGGTAGGAATCGAACACAAGATTTCTTCCACTATAAATAGATTGTTTTCCCACATTTGAACACATAGGATTTTACAGCACTGCATCAACTCTTTGGTTAGACCACGATATTACTTACCAAGGTTAATTAATGTCAACAATCAAAACATGTTTCAATACAATTAGACAAGAAATAGAAAGAAAAAATATAAACTAAAATCAAAATTAACTAATGTTTTGTAGAAAGAAAAAGAGAGCTAAACCTTAATGTTCTACCAATAACAAGTTCACAAATATTCTTATTATAATGATGTATACAACTTTTTTGTCATCATGTTGGTTGCTTTCTTGTTAGTCATTTGTGATTAATTCATTCTAGTCAATCCGGCAGTTGTGGTAGTTGACATTGGAAAATGAATTTCCATATATTTTTTTTTAGATTTTTCAGGTATATACAATAGTGAAACATAATTTCAATAGGAAAAAATTAGTGGATACCAACCTTTAATTAACCGAGACAAAAAGAGAGAAAAGATAAGAGCATAAATATAATAGGTAATATGTTGTGATAATAAAAATGAGATAAAAACAATAATAAATATTGATAAAGTGTATGGTATATGCATTGCTCAAGGGACATCTGATCTCTATTTCTCTTTTCTCTTTTGTGGGACTTTTATAGACAGTTTCATGGGTCTTCACCTGACAGTCTCTATTTCTCTTTTGGCAAAGATTATAAGCGCTATCAAGGCAATTGAGATTCCTTTCCATAAGGGTTAGGTGCATATGTTGTTGGAATGTGACTCTTTTTTAGTCGTTTTTGCTTTTAAAAATCATGTTGTTGTCCCTTGGCAACTTCGAAATCATTGGTTTAATTGCATATGTCTGACTTGCTCCATTAACAATGTAGTCGCTCATATCTTCAAAGAAGGTAATTGTTGTGTAGATGGATTGACAAACATTGGTATTTAAGAAATCGGTTTCAGTTGGCATGATTTGTCGCCTCATTGTATTAAAGAGTTCTTCTTTAGGAAAAAAAAAAATTGACCTGGCTATAGATTTTGTTGATTGTGGGTTTTGGTTTTGTCCCTCCACTTTTTGTTCTCCTTTGTTTCTTTGTTTAATAAATTGAGTGTTTGTTACATGGGATCAATTTGTTAGGTGGTGCCCACCTAGTTGGGGATCATTGGACATATTGTGATGTTCAAACATGTAGCTTTATATATATATATATATATATATATATATATATATATATATATATATATATATATATTAATGCTCAAATATGACTTAACTATTCTACTATTAAAGATATACTTGAATTTTCCATTGATGAATGAAAAAGAATTCTGGAAAAAAAAGTGACATACTATTAGCATCAAAACTATGTTCCTTTATTGCTCTTACAAAATATTTTCCCTCTTTATAACAATGTGAATAAGTCAAAAAAAAATCATACATGTAAAAAGCATGGTAAAATTCTTCCCTTCCAAGCAGCAGAGGAAAAAAAAATCACATCTATTAGATGAGTGATCCAACACACTATTCAATGGACCATATGTCCATTCTTACTCTCTAGGAGTCTTCTTTTGTAAACAAATTTACTTATACTCTTACAACTCTCTTCCGAGGAGGTTGATAAGAATTGCAGGTTTTGGATTCCTAGGATTTTTCATGCATAGCTTCAATGGCTTCCAATCCCTCAAGCACTTCTTTCATAGAAGGACGTTGTTTGGGTTTACGTTCTAGACATTTTATAGTAAGTTGTGCTGCTTGAAACGCTGCCTTGGGTGAATATTGACCCACTATCTTAGCATCCATTATTGTTTTCAACTTTTTTTTGGAAGAGAGAAGAGGCTTGGTCCAATCAACTAGGTTAGCCTGCCCTGTTGACCGTTTTCCGTTATATGCCCGCATGCCTGTCAGTATTTCAAGTAGCACTACGCCAAATCCGTAGACATCACTCTTCACAGACAAGTGGCCTGTTCAAATATTGATACAATTCAAAGTCATGTTAGTTTGTGGTTGAAATATTGATACAAGTGACTTGTTGAAATATTTGATAGTGCAAGAATGCACATACACTCAGTTTACACACACTCACTATGATACTCACACACTTGTACACTTTGGTGTTTCACACACTCTCCCTCTTTAGAAATATGCACACTGAGATATCACAATATCACTAAATGTATTCTCTACTGAAATTCATTGATAATGCATGATATTTATACAACTCAAGGTTCCACATTGATTTGGATAGACTCTAACTACTTTAGCTATTTTTCCTCTAACAAACTAACTGAATTACACCAATACATTCCCTAATTCAGATTAGTCATAGATTGTACACCTAGTCTACTTCTTAGTTCTACAAACTTAGCATTCTTCAAGGGCTTGGTCAAGATGTTAGCTATCTGCTCCTCTATTCTGCAATGCTGCAACACCAATCTGTCCTTGCTGACTTGATCATGAAGGAAATGATATTTGGTCTCAATATGTTTGCTTCTGCCATGAGCAATACGGTGTTTTGCCAAATCAATTGCTGACTTATTGTCAATCAGTAGCTTCACTAGTTTGGTCTCTCTAAGCTTCAATTCCTCAAGCAAGGTTTCTAACCACAAAGCCTGACAAGCTCCTACTGAGGCAGCAACATACTCAGCTTCACAGGATGACAAAGCAACAACATTTTGCTTTTTTGAACACCAAGAAATTGGTTTTTCACCAACCATGAACACATAGTCCATGGTACTCTTTCTATCATCCTTATCTCCACACCAATCTGAATCACAGTAGCCAAGTAATTCAGCTGCACCTCCATTTAACCTGTTAGGATACAATATGCCAAAATCTAGAGATCCTTTAACATATCTAAGGATTCTCTAGACTACAGTAAGATGAGATAACCTTGGATGCTCCATATATCTACTTATCACACCAACAATATAGGCTAAGTCAGGCCTAGTGTTGATACCTCAAGGAACCTACTATCTGCTTCTAGTGAGTAGGATCTACAGCTTCATCAATGTCATTCTTCTGTAATCTGATTCCAGTCTCTGCAGGTGTACAAGCAAAGTTACAATTCATCATACTGAACCTCTTTAACACATCTTCAACATACTTCTTTTCGTTCATGAAAATACCTTTGCCTGTGTGAGTAAATTCAATGCCAAGGAAATAGGATAGCACCCCTAAGTCACTCATGTCAAATTCTCTCATAATTCTAGTTTTGAATTTTCCAATTTCCTTTTCACTGCTTCTAGTTATCAACAAATCATCAACATATAGGCATACTACTAGTATGCTTGTTGCTGTGGAATGCCTAACATACACTCCATGTTCTATGATGCACTTGACAAATCTCAATTGCTTTAGAAAGCCATCAATTCTCATACTCCAGGCTCTTGGAGCCTGTTTTAGGCCATACAATGCCTTCTTCAACTTATATACTTTGTCTTTATGCCCTTTTACTTCATAGTCAGGAGGTTAGGAAACATAAACTTCCTCTTCTAGTGGCCCATTTAGGAAAGCAGATTTCACATCTAATTGGTATAATGACCAACCTTTGAAGCTTGCAAATGCAATTACAAGTCTTATGTTTCAATCCTTGCAACTGGTGCAAAGACCTCACAGAAATCCAGGCCAGGTTTCTGCAATAAGCCTTTAGCAACTAACCTGGCCTTATACTTAGCAATGTCACCATTAGGCTTGACTTTTGTTTTGGCAAAGTTACCAATTCCCAAGTCTCATTCTTCTCAATTGATCTAAGTTCTTCTAGCATGGCATCTCTCCAATTTGGACTCTCCATAGCTTGCTCATAACTGACAGGCTCAGCTTCAGCTAACAGTGCAAAATGCACAAGCTCACCTTCTGTTGTGATTGTAGAATCAAGAAACAGCTCATAGTCATGCAACCTTGGTGGTACATGTCTTTCTCTTTGTGACCTTCTGATTTGAGTTTCAACAGCAACTTCCATATTGTCCTGATCATCATCAAGACTAACAGTAATTCTGCCAACATTGCTGTCAGTCTTGCTTGCTTCCTAATTCCAGTTCTTCTTTTCATCAACCACAACATCACTGCTTATCACAATTTTCTTCTTCTTAGGATCAAACAACTTGTAGGATCCAGTTGAATGATACCCTAGAAGGATCATCTGCTCAGCTCTATCATCAAGTTTCTTTCTAAGCTATTCAGGTACATGTCTATAGCATAATGAGCCAAAAATTCTAAAATGACTGACACTAGGCCTTTTACCTAACCATGCTTCCTCCAGAGTCATACCCTACAGCCTCTTGGTTGGACTTCTATCCAAGATATAAGCTGCAGTTGTCACTGCTTCACCCCAGAAATAGGCAGGCATCTTCTTTGTTTTCAACATGCTTCTTGTCATGTCAAGAAGAGTTTTGTTTCTTCTTTCTGCTGTTCCATTATGCTGAGGTGTATATGGAGCTATCACTTCATGTATGATTCCCTCTTGGTCACAAAATTTCTGAAATTCATGTGAGACATACTCACCACCTCCATCAGTTCTCAGTACTTTGATTAGCTTTCCACTTTGTTTTTCAACCATCAATTTGAACTTTTGAAAAACATTAAACACTTCACTTTTTCTTTTAATGAGATACAACCACATCTTCCTTGTAAACTCATCAATAAAGGAAACAAAGTAGTTATTTCCACCAAGAGAAGTTACCTCAAAAGGTCCACATACATCTGAGGAAATTACTGCTAGCTTTTCAGTTGTCCTGATGGGAATTTCTGACTTGAAGGACTTTCTGGTTTGCTTGGACTCACAACAATCAGAACATACTTCATTTGGCTGCACAATTGAAGGAAGATCTTTGACCATATTCTTGCTCTTCAATAGGCTTAAACTTCTGAAATTC
>CM023956.1:18978111-18989134 GCA_013407115.1 Glycine latifolia
AAAGCTACCTCCAATTCTAGAGAGAAGGCAGAGAAACTAAACTTAGAGAGATGAAGAGAATGTGCAAATGAGGAATTTTGGCTGAAATGGGGTTTTATAGGGTGGGCAAGGTCACGTCCATATTGGACGTGTTTGGGGCTGGGTCACGTCCTATATGGACGTGTTTGGGGACAAGTCACGTCCTATATGGACGTGTTTAATCACGTGTAAGCTTGACGTGTTCAATCACGTTTTATTTGGACGCGTTTGGTTGCTATAGCTTTGTAAATATATTTTGAACTGCAATATTTTCGTAATTATTTTTTAAAACTACAATAATTTGATTTTTTAGCCATAAAAATTTAGATAAATGAATGCTTGTAGTAAAGTTGCACTAAAACAAAATATATCACGTATTTGTATAAAAATGCAAAAATTTAGAGGATAAGAAAAGAGACATACATAAGTATAGTTCTCAATTCTCATGATGACAATGGTCACACTATATTGCTTTGCACAATAAAACACTTGTACATGAAATTACGACCTAGGAAGGAAAAAAAATCAAATGTACTAACATGTATCATGACTTTTCTATAAAAATAAAATTATAATTATACGTTTGATATTTTAATTATAATTTAAAATTTAATATGATCCTTAATTATTAAAACATTCAATCAATCGCTTAATTGTTTAAAATTCTAACAATTATACCATTTTCATCCCATTATGACAACTGTTGATAGTTGTATGTTGGGGCTTTTTTGAATTTGTAAATAATGACGGCTTTAGCTACTATATATTTATTATTTATTTTTAAAATATAAATAGTTTTAATATACGGGCAATTTATAACCGTTAGTTTAATTATTAAAATTTTAAAAACATAATCACTCGACTACAACCAAATCAATTCCAATTAGAACCCTAACCACTCCAAAAACAATACAATCAAAATCCTAACCACCCCAAATCAAAATCTCCACAGGCCTCGACGTCCACCTTGCATAAGTCTTCGGGCTTAGCCAACTTGAGTTAACGCTGAAGAGCAGTGATACTCTCCGCAGAGCAAATCAAGGATGATAATTCAGGACATCGCTCCTCACCTACTCATAGCCAACGACAGTAGGAGGGGATGATGGCGACCAGCACTATGGCTATGTCGTACTCGAGGAGAAGCCCTGACGTCCCCTCCACCACTCTTTCTCACTCCCCCCAAAGCACAAGGGAGTAGGATCGTGGTAACTAGAATAAGTTCCTCATCCAGAAAGATAGCAGAAGGTCGCGCCCTCTTACGAAGGCGGGAAGTGCCTTCACCAACATTGCACTTGTCCACCCTTCTCTATGAAGAAGTGGACTTGCTGTCAAAGGTTCCATGGCGGAATCGTAAATGAAAGACAGAGACATGATAAAAAAAAAGGGGGAATACCTTGAATGAAAAAGAAAGTTGAAGGGAAAGGGGGAAATCACGAAACAAGAAAGGTTCTAGAAGAGAGAGAGTTAGAAATGCAAAGTGGCGGTGATGAAAAGCACCAAATGTCCGCTCCATTTAAGTGGAGGCACGACCTTTTAATAACTTGCGAGAGTTGAAATGATGCCCTAGAAATCTGTGCCACGATGTAGCCCCACTCACCCATTAAGCACGTCTCCAATACGTGCCCACTCACGAGTGACACGTATGCAAGAGTATTGTGTGTGTGCCACACTCGCCTGTGGCAAAGGACAAGCGAAACACATACCTTCAATGCATTCTCCAACAGTGTGCGACAGTGCTCAACGTGGGCTAGGTGTGAAGGTTGATGGGTGTCGTGGGTGCTAATGTCATGGGTGGCTTTTTGAGGGTAGAAGGTTAGAGAAAGAAAAAACAAGAGATTGATCGTTAGTCAATGTGAAAAAATTGATAGAAAGGGAATAATTGTTATATTTTTAACAATAAAGAAACCAGGTTAAACATTTTAGTAATTGAGGAATCTAATTGAACTTAAATTATAATTAAGGGATCAAATATATAATTAAGTCTTATCTTTTTCAAACTTTATAAAGTTAACAAAAATCAAAACAAAAAAAATTAAATTATTATGATCAAGACGAAACTACATCAAATTTAACTGCAATCAAGTCCAACTTTTGTTATTCATTTAAGCTCGGATACTCCCAATCAATGTTATGAAAACTGACATGATCATTGTAAGGTCTCAGGTGTCCACGTGGCATTTTAACGTTGTAATGTTGTAATTACATAGTAGTTATTATAATAATTACAATGACTTGTGTCTAATCTGGGTTCGTGTGATTGGGGTGTCATACAAGGGAAAGGTGTAAATAGAACCTTTTTAAGTCGGGATCATGCTAAGTATGTTAGCATTTACAAGGAGACCGGGTTCAAAGAGTAACCGAGTTATCGCTTATGTATTCTGGGAATAAGCGCTTAGAGAAAGGATCCCGGACAAGGAAGGAAGGAGTGACCGGGTAGCGATTCCGGATGGACTCGTGCCTTTCTTTCCTTCGAATTACCGGGTTAATAATCTCGGACGAGGGCGAAACCTTGGACTCGGGAAGCGCCAAGGTAGAAGACGAGTTAGGTCAAATAAGGTTGGAAGAGGGCGGAACCATGGATTGGTGGAGTGCCAAGACAGGAACCCGGATGGGTCTATAATGACCCTGTGATAATCTGGGATGTCACATAAGGAGGGGGTGAGTGTTAGAACTCGGGTAGGAAAGGGTGTAGAAAGCATCTCTTCTAAATCGGGTTCGTGGGACCGGGTTGTCACGAAAGGGGGTGTATGTTAGAACTCTAGGTTCATGGGATCGGGTTGTCACGAAAGGGGGTGTATGTTAGAACTCGGGCAGGAAAGGGGTGTAGAAAGCATCTCTTCTAAACCGGGTTCGTGTGACCGAGTTGTCACGTAAGGGGGGTGTAGGTTAGAACTCGGATAGAGGGGGTTGTGGAAAGCACCTTTTCAAATTCGGGATCATGATATATGTTAGTCTTAACAGGAGACCGGGTTAGCACATGACCGAGTTATCGCCACGTAAGTGGTGTATATACATAGCGCTATTAAGGGAAGAAGGCTAATGTATTGGCAGGAACTCGGACAAAGAAGGAAAGAGCGACCAGGTTATGATCTCGGCTGAGCTCATATATTCCTTCTCCTTGAGAGATCAAGTAATGATCTCGGTAGAGCTCGTGTCTTCCTTTTCTTTGAGGTCCAAGTTGTGATCTCGGATAAGCTCGGGTGATCTCGGATGTATTACCGATTTGTAATCTCGGATGAGCAATCGGGTAGTTATCTCGGTTGAGCTCGGGTGAGCTCAGAGGAGCTCGTATGTGGTTGACTTGTAAGAGCTACCAGGTAGAGAGACCGAAAGAGCTCGTAACCCCTTTTTATAGAATTACCGGGCTAGTGATTTCGGGAGTAGTTGGGGAGAAACCTTAGATTTATGAAGTACAAAGGTAGGAACTTGGATTAGGTCGGATGAAGTCAGATAAACTCGGATGAGGTCGAATGAGGTTGGTGGAAGGCGGAACCTTGAACGTACTGTAGTACCAAGGATGCGTTCTTATGCAATCGATTACATAAGCTTTCGTAATCGATTAAAACAGTCAGTGCTTGCTGTTTAACCTGGACTTAACCTTGTGGTTGGAATAAGTACTCAGGAACCCGGTAGTGTTAATAATATGAAGAGAACCCGGCAACGTCAGTAGGGTTTAGAGAACCCGAGTAGTCACACGTAACATGTATGAGATATAACACATTGACTTGCCAAACAGTAGACCCAACCCAGCAGTCAAATATCTCTACATATTCACTTTATGCAAGTGACACGTGCTGACTCTTTGCTTGTATTTTGATGCGGGAATGTTCTCATATTACTATACAACGCATGTCAACTTTTAGGCTATATAAGGTATGTATGAGTGAGATATTTTGTAGTAACCTAATTTCCACCGCCTCTGATAAAAACACTTTCTCTATCATATCTTATTCCTCCATTGTTAAAGTGAGAAAAGCTTTCTAGATAATCTTTCCTTAACATAAAAATCTTCACATCCAACGTAAGGATTGAAGAGTATCACCACATAAACTAATTTCCACCCTTTGTTAGTGGTGAAAACCATCAGGCGAGGAGACCATTTCTCCAAAGGAAGTTAAAGTTTCAACCTTTAAGAGATAGAAGGCACGTTAAGGATATCTAAGCTTGGAAAAGCTGTCTTCTAGTCTTCTTTGTTGTTTTTAAGGTAAGATATGTTAATTTCACAGTATCTTTTGAGTTTGGGGTTTTAGAGGAAAATGACCCATATGAGTTAAGGTTGGTTTTGGGTGGTGTTTCTTTGGAAAAGTATGCTTAGAAGGTTGTTGTGATATAGGTTCAACCTTGAAAGCTAGCTTTTCTGGGTTTTGGGTATTTTGTATGCCCAGATAGATCTTTGTGGGGTTACAAGTCACTTGTTGGTGGTATATGTTCAAGATCTGGGAAATGTAAAAGATAGGAACACTTCACCCTTAACCAAGAGGGGGGGGGTGAATTGGTTAGGGTTGGTAAATTAAAATTCTTTTAGCAAAATCAGAGTTTTCCCTTAGGATCTTTATCACTTTGAAACCAAAAATATTTATTCAATCAATTGCTCAGTCCAAGGTATGCAATTTTTCAAAGCTAAATTGATTAGCAAGATAGTTCAGCAGTGTATATATGAGGAAGATAGGCTAGCTCGAATTTAAACACAAGACTCAAAAGATTTATACTGGTTCACTTCAAACACTATGAAGCTACATCCAGTTTTCTTCCATTCAACACTAGAATGGAGTTCCACTATTGCAATTTTCTGTCTTACAAGAATTATACAAATCTCTCTTTATCAACCCTAGATAAAGTTTAGAAACCTAAAACATTATTAGGTTCTTAGAGATCAACCCACTGAGAATTCACTCAACACACCCCTAGAGAAACCCTTCCTCTAGATTACATGCAAGAGCTTAATTACAATAGAAATTCAACTACAAATAAAAACAGAGTACACCTTCAAAGTTAAGGAAAGATATCACCTGATGATCCAATTATTAATGATGCAAATGAATGAATGAATCAGGTTTAAGAATCTACACAAGACTCAGAAAAGCACAATCCTTAAGCTTTGTCAAGAACTTTCTTGCTTTAAGACACAATCAATAACCCATATGTATTTTGATGTAAGCAAGAATACCCACAACCCAAAGAACCTCAGAAAAGTATGTAGAGTGCTTTAGTTTAGCTCAGATTTCGAAATTGACAAGTTCTAAGTCAGGCACAGAATGAGTTCTATTTATAACAAATGTTTCTACCTGCTTGTAATCAATTACAAGCGCCTAATAATCGATTATTTGTCATATGTAATCGATTATTTATCATCTGTAATCGATTAATATGTTCTATAGGCTTCTGGGTTATGGCAACGAACTAATTAATCGATTATTCCGTAGTGTAATCGATTATCACAGTGAGCTTTAGAAAAACTTGAAGTTCAGAATACAGCTGAAAAGTACTATGTAATCAATTACGGTTTTGTGGTAATCGATTATGGTAGAGAGCTTCATAAAACAGGTTTTAGCCAAATAAACTATGTAATCGATTACGGACTTTGGCAATCGATTATTTTATAATAGATAGTGAAGCAGTGGTGTATAATGTAATCGATTACAAGTATTGGTAATCGATTAAGGCAGTGAGCTTCATAAACCAGGAGATTTCTATTTGGCCTTTGTAATCGATTACAATAACTTGGTAATCGATTAAAATGTTTCTCAATATTGTTTTATAAGTAAGCTAAGGTCAAATAATCGATTAATCCGATATGTAATCGATTACATTGTTCTTGATAGGTTTTCCTGAAAAAGCTAAGAACAAAGTAATCGATTATTATGCCTCAGTAATCGATTAAATAATGTAAACCAGTATTTTTCCAAAAACCTTAGTTTCAATTTAAACACTGAATCAAATTAGTAAAGCCTTGTTAATTTTATGACCCTTTTTGAAATGCTAAATGTATGATATGAATGCTATGCACTTGGATCACCAGAGATGCATTTTCCTTTACAATTAATTACAAGATTTTCTTCAAGTCTTCAAGGCATGTTGGAAGCTCAAAACCAAGCTTGATCTTCTTGCCCATTCATCAAGTGATTCCTTTGTACTCAACAGGAAAAAGAACTAGGTTCTTTTCATGAGACCGTTGAGAACCATTCTTGATATCTTTCTTGCCTGGTGTAGGGCTAGATAAAGAAGATATCAGTGGTAGTGAACACGCGGCTGAAAGGATCGGTGCTGGAACAAGAGAAGGTAACCTCTCTGTTCTTGGGAGTTGGTTCCTTTGATTGTGTTCCACCATACTCCTGGGGAGTGATGGTTCTTGGATATCATGGTGCATGTATTTACATTGTGTGTTATTACTTTTGATTGAAAACATACATGTAATGGAGATGTGCACTGGTTGGCTAAGATGTATAATTGTATATACATTTGTGCATGTCTTTGGTGGAATTCACGTAGAGTCCGGGGTCTGGGACCTCAGGCCAGGATACGTGATGTGTACGTGGAGTACACTGGAAGATGTACAAGAGTGCACCAAAGGTGTACTGGCTGTCTAACTTGTATATCTTATATGCAATTGTGTATGATGTCTGCACTGGATGGCTAAATTGCATATTGGTGATGGAATGGTAGGTTGATGTGGTTATGTACATGTATCTTTTTATTAAAGGCCGGGTTGGCTATATTATTGTAATGTCAATATAAATGCTATGTACTGTGGAAGTGAACCAGGGGGAGGTGAGTCTCCAAGAATCCTGAGTTTATTGAGATTGTATCTCACTTCGGTTGGGGATTATTTTATATTGTAGGTGATAGTCAAAGAGCGGAGGACGAGGTCCGAGGTAAGAGGCCCGAGTAGGGGTTGCTCAGTAGATCTCAATTTACATGCCGATTAGGCCAAGACCGAGTTGGCCACTAATTGAGGATCCTGGACAAGGGGACGAGGACGGGTTCGTGGATGCAGATTTTTGAAGGCGGTCTTTTGAGAGTCTATTGACTCATTTTGTTGTATATTTTGTAACCCGGTATGGGTGGGTTGTTGTATTATGTACCTTTTGGAACACAACCTGGGTGCCGGGTTGTACATCAAATTCCATACATAATGTTTTAGTGGTTATATGATGTGAGATAATGTTTTTACTTTATTATTATTTATATGCTTCCATGTTTACTTAAGTTTATTAAGTAACTGCTGTGCTTAATACCATAAGACAATGTTAATGAATCGGATGCATACGGGGTCGTTAAAAGGTCTGATGATCTCGGACATGGACGGACCTTAGGGTTTATATAGTGCCTAGGAAGGGTTCCAATGTTATGCAATCGATTACATAAGAATCGTAATAGATTAAAGACACCCAATACTTACTTGATGTCGTGCACGCGATCCACTTTGACTGCCAGGCCACTTCAGTGACACACGTGGACTTCAGTGACGTATGTGACGTGTGCTGACTCAGTGGGTATATATAAGTAACGTGAGTTTGGGTCATTTCCCTACCTAACTCATTTTCTCTCTGACCTTTTCACCAAAGACATTCTCTCTTCCTCTTTCCGCTTCCTCCATTAACGAACAAAGAAAGCTTCAAGTTAGAGAAGAGAAAGCGATTCATAACATTTAAGCTTGGGAAAAGCTACTCGCCAGTTTTGTTAAACACCTTAGAAGTAGGAAACGCAGGTAAGAACCTCAAAATCTAACTGATAGGGATTTTGGGATAGATTATGTTAGGCCCTTTTGGGGGTTTGCATGTTGCCAGTTGGGTGACTAATTCCTGTAACCTGGAAAAGGATAGAGTTTCTTTACATGCAATGGTTGAGAACTGCTGTTAATTCCTTGCATGCATGAATGTAGGGTGTGATATTAAGGATATGAACGAGTTAATCAACCTGAGTTGATGACTATCATGCTTTCTTGACACTTCTTTAATCACTAGCTTGAATAGATGTTTACTCACAATGAGTATTTTGACTCAACACACATGTAAATCCTAAGACATTTGAATATCTCTCTAATTTCTGACTTTCAACCCTTGAGAACTCTTAGAGAATGTAAAAAACAAGGTATGTACGAGTTTCTCTCTTTTTTATTGCATTGACTCTCTAAGACACAACTTTTCTATTTATAAATAAACTATTTTAACTACCTGTAATCGATTAATTTGTTATAGTAATCAATTATTTTAACTACTGTAATCGATTATTTTATCCATATAATCGATTATATTGTTCATCATAAATCTGAAAATCTTGAATGAACATAATAATCGATTATATTGCCATTTAATCGATTAAGCCAGTAAAGCATAGTTTCTCAATACACACAAGTAATCGATTACATACCAATTTAACCGATTATCACAGAACATGACTAAAACTTAACAATGCATGTTTAATCGATTACAATCATCTGGTAATCGATTAAACCAGGTAAACATGTTGTGCAATCATTATGCAGAAGCTTATGTAATCGATTATTTCCCAAGATAATCGATTATCCCAGTAAGTTCCTAATTTTGTGTAAAGCTTATTTAATCGATTACAAGACAGTGGTAATCGATTAAACTGTTCTTGAGGCATTTTCCAGAAAACACTAACAGGCTTGTAATCGATTATCCTACCCATGTAATCGATTAAGCCAGTGAAAAACTATTTTACACTTATCTAAATGCCTTTATGAAATCCTATAACTTTGCATATACTAATATGATCAAAACCTATTAATGAATGTATGAATGCATGATTTACTTAAAAGCTACTGAGGATTATAAGGTTTTATCTCATGAACCAAGCTCTAAACAAAATTACAAATGCCATCATATTGAGTGGGCATGTAAAATATCAAAACACAATTGCTTCCATCATCCTTGAATCTTTTGCTTCAGCTTCTTGATTCTAACATGGGGGAATGTACCCATTAAGTTGGACGGTCTTCCTCAGGCAAGGGATGTACGAGAGCATGTGCCCATTAAATTGGATGATCTTCTCTTGTATGATCCGTGTGATTGTATACATGTATTAAGTTTCTAAAAATCGGGATGGCTAACTTGTGTAATGCTTGTTTTAATACTATGTATCGTGGAAGTGAACCCGGGGAAGGAGAGGCCTTCCAGAACCCGGAGTTTACTGAAATTATTATCTCACCCCGGTTGAGGATTATATGTGTTTGCAGGTGATGAGCACAAGGAAGAAGGCAGATCCCGGGGCAAAAGGCCCGAGTAGCAAGGCAGTCCGAGGGATTCTGGACCATAGGCCGAGTTGGGATGGGTTCCGCGTGGAACTTAGTTCATTTTTGGGGGATGCCAGTTATGTTTATAGATATATGTATTTGTGTTTTGTAACCCGGCCCCTTGTTATGTAACTCGGCCCTAAGGGGTGTTTATTTCACGTGTTTTGCCATGCATAATGTACATTGTATTATTGTATTTAATACTGACGCGTGATGACGTCATTCTTTCGTTGCTTCTAAAATTAACTGTTGTTAATTTCATTGTTGCGCTTAATGATCGTATTTGAATGTTAACAACTGGATGCATACAGGATGTTACAATCATCAACCTAGTCTAGACACTAGGTCAATGGTTAGAGGTCAAACCAATGGATCACTTATTGATCTGGTATGTATATTAAAAAGTTAAAAATATATATAGTATACTTAACAAAATATGATCAACCCATATTTTTATACTCCAAATTTTAATTCATTGTCATGATCAAACTATAAATATTATATAATAATTTATTATTATAAATTATTTTGTTGGGATTATCATAAAATTATTAAGAAAACTTTTATTTTCCATGACTAAATATAAAAAATATCAGATGATCATAAACAAATTTAGTGAAGATGTCTAAAATACAAAAATATTAAATTATATCATCAGTGTAAAGTTTCTTACCAAGTTTATGTAAAAAAAAGAAAAAGATAATTTGTAAAACAACTTCTCATGCAATAATTTCTTACCAAGTTCTTATATGTATGTCCTATCAAATAAAAAATGACAATAGTAAAGTGGCATAAAAATAAAAATAAAAAGTCTTAAAACAAACAATAATTAACAGTGTGCCTTATTTTGCATTTTGTATTTCTGATGGTGTATATCTTGCTTTTTAAATAATCCATTTACTATTTCCAAAGCTTATTTAAAACGGCAAAAGAACCTAAATAATATTTTTTTCCTAATTATTTACCAATTTGGGGTTGTTTCAAACTTAATTACACAAATGGTGCACTCAAACACGCCTGGTTTAGGCGTGTTTGAGTCACCCATCTCCTATAAAAAGCCCCAAAAAGTCACTATTTACCATTCCTTCATATTTCACCTTTTCACTAAAAGTTGTTCTGCCTTCTCTCTAGAGCTTAGGAGTGGATATTTTCTGAAGCGAAGCCCTGCCAACAAGTGAATTGATTTAACAATTTTGCATATTATTTTGCATATTATTTAATCTGTTATATTTTTTAATTAGAAAATTGTTAGGGCCATATGAACTTGTTAGCGACATAGATGTTAGGTTCATAGGAAATTGTTAGTGTGTATGTTGGTTTAATGTGTTGTGTTTAGGGTTTAGGGCTTGGGTTAAAAGATTTAGGGTTTATGGTTTAGGGATTGCGATTTAGGGTTTAGCGTGTGTGTTGTAAGGTGTTAGTGTTTAGTGGGTTAGGGTTTGGGGGGTTGAGGTTAATGGTTTAGTGTTTAGGGTGTGTGGATTTATGGTTTAGGGTTTAGGAGGTTTAGGTTAATGGTTTAGCGTGTGTGTTGTAGGGTGTTAGTGTTTAGTGGGTTAGGGTTTGGGGGGTTTAGGTTAATGGTTAATGGTTTAGTGTTGTAGGGTGTTAGTGTTTAGTGGGTTAGGGTTTGGGGGGGTTTAGGTTAATGGTTAATGGTTTAGTGTAGTAGGGTGTTAATGTTTAGTGGGTTAGGGTTTGGAGGGTTTAGGTTAATGGTTTAGAGTTTAGGGTGTGTGGATTTATGGT
>CM023956.1:18989234-19017523 GCA_013407115.1 Glycine latifolia
GGGGGTTCAGGTTAATGGTTTAGCGTGTGTGTTGTAGGGTGTTAGTGTTTAGTGGGTTAGGGTTTGGGGGGTTTAGGTTAAGGGTTTAGTGTTTAGTGTGTGTGGATTAGGGGTCAGGGGTTAGGCTTGATGGGGTTTAGGTTAATTGGACATTGGGGTTTAGGGTTTAGGGTTTATGGTTTAGGGTGTGTTTTGTAGGGTTTAGGGTTTATGTTTCGGAGTTTGTGGGTGAAGGATGTTTGTTTTAGGGCTTAGGATTTAGGGGTTGGGGTGTTTTGTTTATGGTTTAGGTTAGGGGTTGGGGTGTTCTGTTTAGGGTTGAGGACTTCGGGGTTAGGGTGTTTGTTTTAGTAGTTGTAGTGTTTTGTTCTGTTTAGGGTTTAGGGTTTATGTTTCGGTGGGTATGGCTGAAGGGTGTTTGTCTTAGGGGTTTAAGGCAAATGTTTTGTTCTGTTTAGGGTTTAGGGTAGATGGTGGTAGGGTTTATGTTTCAGTGTTTATGGATTAAGGGTTTAGGGGTTGGGGTGTTTTGTTTATGGTTTAGGTTAGGGGTCGGGGTGTTCTGTTTAGGGTTGAGGACTTCGGGGTTAGGGTGTTTGAGGAGTTAGGGTGTTTTGTTCTGTTTAGGGTTTAGGGTTTATGTTTTGGTGGGTATGGGTGAAGGGTGTTTGTCTTAGGAGTTTAAGGCAAATGTTTTGTTCTATTTAGGGTTTAGGGTATATGGTGGTAGAGTTTATGTTTCGGTGTTTATGGGTTAAGGGTTTAAGGGTTGGGGTGTTTTGTTTATGGTTTAGGTTAGGGGTTAGGGTGTTCTATTTAGGGTTGAGGACTTCGGGGTTAGGGTGTTTGTTTTAGGAGTTGGAGTGTTTTGTTCTGTTTAGGGTTTAGGGTTTATGTTTCGGTGGGTATTGGTGAAGGGTGTTTGTCTTAGGGGTTTAAGGCAAATGTTTTGTTCTTTTTAGGGTTTAGGTTATATGGTGGTAGGGTTTATGTTTCGGTGTTTATGGGTTAAGGGTTTAGGGGTTGGGGTGTTCTGTTTAGGGTTGAGGACTTCGGGGTTAGGGTGTTTTTTTTAGGAGTTGGAATGTTTTGTTCTGTTTAGGATTTATGGTTTTTTGCCAGTATATTATTTTTTGTCAATGTTTATTTATTTTTGATTTTTTGCATATAAGATAATTATTTTTGAATGCTTTGTGAGTCGAACATATTATTTTTAACAAGATTTTTTTATTTTTTGTTATTAAGATACTTATTACATGGCTGATTCATCTTCCACATATTAGTTAAAGGGTGTTAGATTCAAGTGATTGAAGAATCTGAAGAAGACAAGTTTTGATATTTGATTCATGCCTTGTAATTTTTATTTTGTTTGTTAAGTTTGGTTCATTAAAAGGAATAATCTAAATAATCATTTGCAGCTACTAATAAAATCAATCCAACATGCATTCATGCTTAGGTAAAAAGAAATAACATATGCATTTGATTAAGAATACATTGATGTGTTTTAAATATGCATAAAATGTTTTAAGACTGCAATAATCGATTACACAGGTAAATAATCGATTACATAAGCACTCTGCCTAATTCTGTGTAGTATAGAAGGTGATTTAATCGATTACCAATTGATTGTAATCGATTAAACATGCTAGAGGCAAAAGTGAAGCTCACTGGAATAATCGATTAAACGGTAAGATAATCGATTACTTTGATCATGCTTATTTTCCAGAACTGCTATGAACACTTTAATCGATTAAATGGTCGAATTAATCGATTACATTAGTTAAATTAATCGATTACATTTGCGAAATAATCGATTACAGTCTGTTAAATCTGTTTTTTTATAAATAGGCATGCAGTGACTCTGACCAGATAGAATAGATTTCGAAAGCACTTATTACATACAAAAGTTCTATTGTTCTCTGAGTGATAAAAAGCATAAAAGAGAGTCTTTTAAAGTCTTGTTGTTCTTAGAAGTGTAAAACATGAAGGTTGCATAGAAGAAGAAAGTGATTGGTGATCATTCATGCATTAATCTTTTTCAAGATCATTCAAGAAGGCATTGCATTCATCACCAGGTTATCAATTTCGTTTGAAATCCTTTCAGTTGCAAATGGAAGTTTAGGTGATATCCTTCTTGAACCTTATACTTAACTCTTTGTGAGATTTAATTCTGTATTTTACTGTTTGTGTTGTAATTGTCCATGTAACAAGTTAGAATTCTTTAAAGCATAACTAGATAGGGTTTCTAGTGGGTTGAACTGAGTGGTGTGCTCAGGTTCTAAAGTCTTTAGATAAATCTTAGTGTTAGATTTAGAATTTTGCCTAGGGTGGGTGAAAGAGACTTGGTTGATTGCTTGTAAAGAACTGAATCTTGTTAGTGGAACTCTAATCTGGTTTGGATTAGAAGACAACTGGATGTAGCCTCAAGTGGTTAGAGGTGAACCAGTATAAATTTGTGTGTATTTGTGTTTTGATTTACATTACATTCAATTGCTTGTGGTATTGGGTTGTGAATCAATTCTGATTTTGTTTCAGCACAAGAGTTAAGTGATTGGAAAAGAGAAAATTGCTTATTAAAAGTGTTTGGTTTAAAGATACAATCCATTGTTTATCTTCCGCTGAGTTTGAATTTCAAGAAAAGTCAAAAAGTTTTAAAAACCAATTCACCCCTCCCCTCTTGGTTTATTAGATTAGATATTCATTGTATTTTCAAAGGGGTCCTATTTTATTCAATTCCTAAATAAGGAACTAGCCAATATGACTAGTACATCTATTTGTTACTGCGTATACTTATTATATAAATATATATAAATTATATAAATGGGATTATAATATATGTACATCTCTACGCTCTGGATCCGATCATGAGGGTGGGTCCATGGATCTGACGGCCTATGTTGTCGCTACCCCATATAAGTGGGGTGCTTTGCGTAGGCGTACTCAGCACACCCACGTTTCACAAGCTGTGTGGAATGAGGGCACAACTCGAGTGTTGAAGACTCGATGTGGTAAAGTGACAGGGGGGCCACATCACGACGATATACCTGACGTTGTTCTGATATGTTAAGTAATGCTGGCTTTCTACATGTCGCACGCATGCGACATATTTAGGTATGCAAGTATGAAATGAGTAAAGAATTTTTAATTTTATAACTGTACTTATTAATTGATTAATGATTTTTTTTAGATGGATGCTGAGCTTATTAGTGCTCTGGTCGAGCGATGGAGACCAGAGACTCATACCTTCCATATGCCACAGGGAGATATGACCATCACGTTGGAAGACGTGGCTGATATTTTAGGATTGCCCACGGAGGGCAATGTCGTTACTGGAGTGACGGTAGCCGATTGGGAGACCGTCATTGAGGACATTTTCGGTCACGAACCTAAGGCGGACACCGAGTTGCAAGGTGGATATTTGCGCCTGTCTTACTTTGACAGACATTTTGCGCACTGGGGTGAGGTGGTTCCTGAGTTGGTAGCCATGAGGCACTTTACGAAGGCGCACATTGCTCGGCTTATTGGATCATGGCTGCTGAGCGACAGATCCGAAGGGAGCATGGTCACAGCACGTTACATCCCGTTGCTTGTTGGGGACTTTGAGGACATTGGAAGATATAGCTGGGGCTCAGCGATCCTCGCACATTTGTTTAGACAAATGTGTGAGTGTACAGATCCACGCCGAAGTGACATTGGTGGATATCATTTGCTGCTTTAGGTGTGGGCATGGCTGAGATTCCCACCCATTGCTCTAGCTATTCCACAGCCTACTCACCCAGAGTGGCATTTCAGACACCGGTATGTGTGTCTATATTTTGTTTTGTTCATATTTGTGATAACCCTAAGTCATGGCATGGTTGGTGCCATACCTCCCCGCGCGATAGCGCGGGGATTCGCATCAGAAAACCCTGTTAAGGGTGTGGCGCGGATGGCGCCAGGTCTGGCGCTGATGGCGCCAAAGTTTTCCAGCCCACGCGGATAGCGCCATGGGTGGCGCGGATCGCGCGGCAAGTGGCCTGGAAAACCTTTTCTCACTGGAATTCCACGCGACCAGCGCCAAGTATGGCGCCAATGGCGCCATAGGTCAGGGAAGGAATGGCGCGGATAGCGCGGGGATGGCGCTGACAGCGCCAAGTCCACCGACATTGTGGCGCGGATCGCGCGGGAGCTCGGGCAGGCTGAGTATATAAAGGGCAGAACGCGAAAATGGAGAGGGAAAAAGGTTTTCTTCTTCCCTGGACCTCCAGCCTCCATTAATGGACGTTCCAAGCTCCCTAGTACCTTATATACTAGCCTAAACACCTTCCTTTGACCTAGAAACTAGTTTTAACCGATTGAAAACGAAAATCCTTCATCAATTCCCTATATTTAAGCAAAATCCTATCCCTCAGAGAAACCTCAGAAACCTGAGTGTTGGCAAGGACCAGAGGCATATAGTGAACGACAGAGCTTGGGAAAGCTGTTCTCTAGCCTTTTGGGCCGCCACTGAGGTAAGAAACTCAAGTTCCTTTGGGTAATTGTGAATTTGGGATTTCCTGAGTAATGTGACCCACAGTGAAATGGGGCTAGAATTAGCCCAGGGTCCTGTAGAGAAACTTACTCAGGGCAATGTAATGATGAAGGATTAGCTTTCAGTTTGTAATTCTGATGACTTTGAATTTTGGCTCTGTGGTATCTGTGTGACCTGTGTAATGGTCACTTATGATTATCTGTTGAGATACCAGAGCCTTAGTTATGCTTATGTTGAGTCTGAGAAAAAGCCCTGTGTGGGCAGATATTGATTAAACCCTAGGATAGGGGATTTGAGATCTGATACATTCTGTAATTGAATGTTTGTGACATGGATTTTGATATGAAATTACTTATGCCTTGATTAGGCATTGATTCTGAGACTGTTGGCGGTGGAAGCCACAGACCTGGGAAGGAATTACTGACTGAGACCGTACCAGGTAAGTTCAGTGTCCCTGGGAATGAATTCCCGCATGGTTGCACACCACACTCCGGGGGAGTGTTGGTCATAATTCATAATGCATGCATTTGGTTGTTGCATTACTGAAATTGATTTGTATGCACTTGAAACTGATTATGCTATTATTAAGGCGTTGAGGGTTCTCCGCCACATGATATGAGGCATTGAGGGTTCTCTGCCATGACTTAAGCGTTGAGGGTTCTCCGCTAGGCATTGAGGGTTCTCTGCCATATGATTTTAGGCGTCGATGAGATCTGCCATGTTTGGATGCTTGATATGTTGATATGAAGGCCAGGAGGCCCTTTGGTTGTGTAACTGCCTTGTGTGTGCTTTATGGATTGTGAGCCAGGGTGGGAATGATTTCCCAAGGACCCTGAGCTTACTGAGATATGTTATCTCACCCCGTGTGGGGGTTTATATGATTTCAGGTGATATTTCTGGAAGAGAAGAGCAGTCTCAGGGCAGGAGGCCCAGTCGAGACTAGGCTGCTTGATGTAGGAGCCGCATGGAGAGCTTGGAAGCTCTGTTTTGACTTTCATTTTGATGTATAGTCTGTACTCCCTCCTGGAGGGCTTATATTCTTTTGGTATCCCCATGATGTGCTGTGGACTCTGATGTATATATATTTGTGTATAGGACTGGTTCTGATATGTGATACTTTTCCTCCCGAGCATAGTGTTGGCTATTTTGCTTATCTGCCTACCTTTATTATAGTAATGTTAAACTGGATCAGCAGGGGTGTGAAGTATATGTTTTATTGCATGTGTTTATTCCACACATAATGTATCAAGAAAACGATCTTATACTTCCGCTGTGCTATCTAATGTGTATTTTATGTACTAATCTGATATTATTAATGATAACACGTCGGAGGCCTACGGGGTGTTACAATATTTTTTTCAATTCAGTCCTATCCTATAGTATTCTAATGTTAGTTATTTTGAAATAAGGTTTAATGCTTTAGGCCGGTTTAAACCACACGAGCTGGTTTTGTATAGGATGGCATTAGATTCCCTCAGTCGGGACGAGGTACGTATAAATTTTAAGTGATTGTAAGTTTGCATTTATGGTCCATGTCGTTACATAATTCTGTGTTGATGTGGTCTGTGCAGGTGGTCTGGCAACCATATGGAGACTTCCACTTTCTTGGTGCATCTGAGCATCAGCAACTGTTGTGGATGGCAACTACTCCTGTTATATGCTTCCACACAGTTGAATATTCCCTGCCGGATAGATGCATGCGCCAATTCGGGAGGGATCAGCCAATCCCACGTGCTCCCAGGAAGCTGAAGGGTGTGCATGACCTTTCCCTTTGTGGTAAACGAGAAGACAACTGGGTCCTGTTAGTCGCTGTTTGTGTTTTTTTTTTTATTTTGGTTGGTAATCAAATGTATTTGTTAACTTACATTTGTTTGTAACCTTTATTTTAATCATGCTCGATCTAGTTATTATTTAAACACATGAACCCCGCACATATTCGATTAGAAATGTCGTGAATAACACAAATTCTTTAAAAAAAACTACTTAAAAAAGAAACAAAATGGAACGTACATTTTACATAAGAACGATAATTGAAAACAACAACTTGGTCGTACATGTGTTATTCCATTTGGATATCTGGTTTGATAAAAATAGCTAAAATCTCAATTGGACAAAAACGTTTCCAGTAGTTGGATTCTGCTAACATCTTGAGCACGTCTTCATCGCTTATCAACTCTCTTATGTCATATTCGATTGTGGTGTCTGAATATTGTGCATGGGCTGGATGTCAAAAAAACAATTTTCTTACCACCTGTGACATGTGAATCCCATAAAGGGGAACCCTAACAGGTACAACTTGCTTGATGACATCCTTTAGTTTTCAATGGTGCATCCTAAAGGAATTTCAAATTGTATTGGGTTTGTTCCAGTAAAGGAATAACCAACAAAATCGGCTTGTCGTGGTATGTTCCACTTGCCGTTGTAATATAGCATTGTATCATGTGGGGGGACGATGTTCGATCGAAGCAGGTTGAGTATACCATCTGGTGTTCTGTTGATGGTACATAATATTTCTATAGGGCCAGCACCCGACATTTTGTCATTGCACATTAATATTGTGCAAACATCATCATCATCATTTGTCAGTTGTAAAGAATGAAAAAAATAGCCCTGACCTGCATGTAGGGATGGCTGTCGGTAGTGAATTTCATCAACAACATGGTCATTGCTTAGCGGTAGGGTGTCGTGTATCCTACTCTTTAGTGTCTCAAAAGAACAGTCATTAGGAACTCGCATTGGTATTGGTGAAGGACATTGAAAAGAAACACCAGTTTCGTTGTGTTTCATTGATCCATTTGGAAAAATGAATGCTAATTTGGAGTTAGCAATTGACTGGCTACTTGTTTCTCCTAAAAAATGCCATGCTATTCAGATTGAATTTTGCTTCTGGAGGTGTGTTGTGTGGTAGTGGTGTGTTCTGTGGTAGTGTCTGCCTCATATAGGGGTCAATGACGCCCTAGTTAGGGTGTTCAAGCACGCCCTAGTTAGGCTTGTTCAATCACGCCCTTGTTAGGCGTGTTCAGTCACGACCAATTTGTTAGGCGTGTTCAAGCACGCCCTTGTTAGGTGTGTTCAGTCATGACCAATTTGTTAGGCGTGTTCAATCACGCCCTTGTTAGGCGTGTTCAGTCATGACCAATTTGTTAGGCGTGTTCAATCACGCCCTTGTTAGGCGTGTTCAGTCACGACCAATTTGTTAGGCGTGTTAAGTCAACATCAAATTAGGCATGTTGAATCATGCCCTAATTAGGCGTGTTCAATCACGCCTCATGTGTTAGGCATCTTTAGTCACGCCATATGTCTTAGGCGTCTTCAGTCACGCCGTATTTGTTAGGCGTGTTCAGTCAACATATTTATACATCAAATACATTAACATACAACTAATTAAACAAACATGATTAGTATTACAAGCTATTCAAATAAAACAAGATACAAAGGTAATTGAACATATCTGATTATGTTATACATTAACATACAATTAATTAAACAAACATACAACCAATTACAAAATCATGAAGTACCCCCACGAGTAGGAAAAGCTCTCTGATTATGGCCAACTTGCTTACAAATACCACACATCATATGTCTCTAAGATGTTTCGACTTCGTTCGTCTCGTTATGTATTCTAGTGGACCTTGGACGACCTTTGGCACACAGCATTGACCTGTCAGGTATGACGACTAGACCTTCACTCGGTGGAATAGCCCGTTCATTACCTATTGGCTACCATGGCACTAAATAGGCCTTAACCAAGTTACTTACAAGGAACACGTCATCCACATATTGAAAAGGATTTTGACGCACATGTAAAGCAGCAGCTGCGGCATGACTACATGGGTATTTAAATGCCTTAAACTTGTCATACTGACAAACACGCTCGGCAAGGGACACTGAATATGACATTTCACATTCATCCTCCACCTGAAATAACGTTCGATCAACGTTATATGTGCTTACATGGTGGCCTATAGCAAGGGACTTATTACACCTCATAGCATCAACCACATTTTTGCAATATTGTTGTGAATGCTGAAGCTGTTCGGCAGCCGCCTGACCCCTGCCTACAAAATAATGAACCAGTCGGGTGTATGTGTGTTTGACAATAGCAGTGATAGGCATGTTGCTCGCTCCCTTCAACACTCTGTTAACTGATTCAGCCAAGTTTGTTGTCATGTGGCCGTATCTTCTCCCCTCTACATCATATGCACGTGTCCATTTCTCCTTGGGGATCGAATCAATTCATTCTGCAACCTCACGACTGGTATCACGAAACCATGCAAATCCGATGCCAAAATCGATCATAGAGGGAGTATAACCTATATAATAATAAAATACATTAACATAATTCCGTTTACAAATTTATCTTAGGTGAATATATCACAAACATTTGTTAACTCACCTAAATTCATGAGGGTCTTCTTCAATCTTGCATCCCTGAATCTTTGATTAAAATTACTAACAATATGACGCAAGCAAAACATGTGATGCGCATAAGGTGGTTGCCAACCAGCATGACTCTGAACAACAGATATAATGCTTCGGTGGCGATCTGAAATCAGGCATATATTTTGCATACGGGTAACGTGGAAGCGAATGTTAGAAAAGAAGTAATTCCAAGCTTCCAATGTCTCCCCCTCAACAATGGCAAATGCCAAAGGCACACATTCATTATTTTCATCCTGACTTGTGGCAATCAACAATTTTCCTTTATATTTTCCATATAAATGAGTCCAATCAACTTGAATGATGGGTTGCAAAAGTTAAATGCCTCGCAACACTGTCTAAAAGTCCAAAAAATGTGATGAAACGCTTGTTTTGCCCGTATCATGTGATTTGTAAAGAAATAATCATTTGTTTGAACATCAAAATAAAAACCTGGTGAAAAATGAAGCATATAGTTGCACCACCTGGGCAAGAATGCATAAGATTCTTCCCAATCCCCATAAACCATTGCCATTGCTTTCTGCTTCGCATACCATGCCTTTTGATATAAAACTTTAAATCCATACGTATTGGTTATCCTCTCCTGAACCAATGCGATTGACACTGACGGTTCCTCCTTAATCATTCCTAACAAAAAAGTGTAACATTCACATCAACAACATACTTCAAAAACAACTATATTTTCCATATAAAGCATATTCAATAAAAACATACCTACTACTACTGAAGCAATGACGTCAGAATCAAGCTATCTGTGACCCTGTGAAATATGATCATTCAAGCAATTGTGTTTGCCACCCCATCTTGAAACAAGCCACTTTTCACCGTATGTTGGTTTAATAACCCTAACCCTCCAAAGGCAACCATCATTATACGCAACACACCTCATGGAAAACTTATCAGGCTTACTTTCAACTACAGTTGCTTCTTGGTGCTCCTTCATCAAGTTATGCTTAATTGCTATTTACGCTTCCTTTTTCGAGTCAAATTCTTGTTTAACAAATAAATCATCCCCTATTTGCCATGGACCTTGCACTAATCCTGAACCCGAACCAGAACTGGTAAAAGAGTCTTCTTCGATTGGGTAATTCCAATCAATATATGTATAATGAGGAATTCCGTCCTAGAAAGGAATCATCTCAGCACTTGCACATTGAAAGTCAATTTAATAAACAATATAAAACAAATTAAATAACAAAACATACATATATACATATATGCCTACAGTCTAATTCATTTAGTCAGGTAACATACCTTCAACACCTTCTTCTGGTTGACTGGATCCAGCCTCCGCATGATGACGACTTTGAGATGACCCCACATTAATATCTTCCTGGAATGTAGTCCCATGCACACCAGCATCCTCATCATTATCCGACGCACTAGCATCCTCCTCAAGAAGTCGATCTTCCATTGCGATATTTTCATCATCGTCATCCATGACCCAAGTTGGGTCATGTGAATCCTCCTCAGACACGTTTACCCCTCCGGCAACATGTGATGATGTATTATGTGCAACTACTTGGATGGCTAAAACAACATCCTTTGCTTATGTAAAATCCACGTACAACTGCAGAAAATCTTTCCTTGCCTGGTTGAAAAATTCTTCCATTACCAATTGTATGTCTTCATCATCCAGTATCTGAAACCCCAAGTATTGTTCGTGTTGCCATAATCTTGCCGTCAGTAAAGTGATACGTTGGTTAACATTTAGACCTAATTTTTTGCCGTATCTTCTCATGCAATTCACTCACTGTTGAGGTTCGCTTGATACAAGTTGGTCGTTTATCCCCTTCAAAAACAACACCTTGTTGCCCTTCAACTTTTCTTCCATTAAAATATAAGATAACACAAACAAAATCACTACTTGCACTCATTTCTTGTCGTCAACAAAAACAACTTCAAATATCCCTAAACAAGGCAAAAACACTGGAATTATAGCAAATTTAGAAATGAGGCAAAAGCACTAGAATACACTTCAAATATTATTTAGAAACATAATAACATAAACAACCACCGTAAACCCTACACCATACACCCTAAACCATAAGCCATAAACCACACACCCAAACCCCTCAACACTGAAACATAAAACATTAACCTAAACCCTAACCCCTTAGCCCTAACCCATAATCCACACACCATAAACACTAAACCATTAACCTAAACCCCATCAACCCTAAATCGTAAACCCTAATCCCTAACCCATAAAACCCTAAAACCGTAAACCATAAACCCCATAAACCCTAAACCCTAATCTACACACCCTAAACACTAAACCATTAACCTAAACCCCCTAACCCCTAAACCATAAATCCACACACCCTAAACGCTAAACCATTAACCTCAACCCCCCAAACCCTAACCCACTAAACACTAACACCCTACAACGCACACGCTAAACCCTAAACCGCAATCCCTCAACCCTAAACCCTAAATCTTTAACACAAGCCCCAAACCCTAAACACAACACATTAAACCAACATACACACTAACAATTTCCTATGAACCTAACATCTATGTCGCTAATAAGTTCATATGGCCCTAACAATTTTCTAATTAAAAAATATAACAGATTAAATAATATGCAAAATTGTTAAATCAACTTACTTGTTGGCAGGGCTTCGCTTCAGAAAATATCCACCCCCCAAGCTCTAGAGAGAAGGCAGAACAACTTTAGTGAGGAGGTGAAATATGAAGGAATGGTAAATAATGAATTTTTGGGGCTTAATATGGGAAATGGGGTAGCTCAAACACGCCTAAACCAGGCGTGTTTAAACACGCCCAGCTTAGGCATGTTTAAACACGCCTGGTTTAGACGTGTTTGACTACCCCATTTGTGTTATTAAGTTTGAAATAGCCCCAAATTGGTAAATAATTAGGAAAAAAAATATGATTTAGGTTCTTTTGCTGTGCATTTTTTTTAAGTAAAAACTAACCTATGTGCATTGGAGCCAAATGTTTTTCTAGTTTTGACATACTTTAGAAAGGAAAGAAAAAAATATATAACTTATATCACATTTTGCATGTAAATTAAATGTGAAGTTCCACGGTAATCCCCTAATTCTTCATGAAGCAAGATAAAGTACCACTTCCAATTGCCTTTGTCCTTCACATCAAATTATTTATTTATTAAGTAGTTTTTTACCTTTTGGTTTACAAAGACTTGGGGAATTACAAACATGGGTGAAACTTCATATGTGACAGAACGAACTTCATGTGACATGAAAAAGATAATGTACAATAATTTAAATGTCGAGTGTGATTTGTAAGAAAATCAAGGAGAAGAAAAGTTGTGTTGTGATAAGAATCACTAGCTGAAAGCAAATAAAGGTTCAATCAGGACTTGATGTTTTGGGTAGTCCAGTTAAGGTATAAGCTGGAAATGTAAGTGATTTGGTTTGGTGCAATTAGGTTTGATCCAGTCAAAAGTTTTTTTTTTATAGTTCATATAATATATTAAATTGTTAATAACAAATTATTGAATAACATATAATATGCTCGTAATATATATATTATCTTGCCCACCTCGCCCACATCGCCTATGCTCACTGCTTGTATCATTTTTTGATGCCTTTAGCATGCATCTCACCATGTCCATAATTGTTCTATTCTTCCTTTAAACAACTTCATTCTGTTGAGGTGTGTATCTGAATGTTAATTGATGTTAAATTTTATGCTACTAAAGAAATTTCTACAGGCAAGGTATTCTTGGCCCTGATCTATTCTTAGTATTTTGATTCTGCATCCACTTTGTTTCTCTACAAACGCCGTGAACATCTTGAAGGCATCACATGCTTCTAACTTCTACTTCAAGGAATACACCCAAGCCTTCCTATTAAAATCATCAATAAACATGATACAATACTTGCTACCACCATGTGTTGATATCTCAATCAAGCATAGATTTGAATCAACTATCTCTAACAACTTTCTCTCCCTCCAAGACTTTCCATTTGGAAACAATTCTCTATTCTTCTTTCCAATTTCACATGTCTCACATACTCCATTAGGAATATTCACAACAAGAAAAACCAGAAACAAATTCTTTTCTTGACAAATAATTTAATCCATAAAGGTGAAAGTGTCCAAAACGCATATGCCACAACCAATCATCATTTGGAATCACAGAACTCGGGCAAGATAATTTTTCATGGTGAATTCTCAAAGGGAATAGGCAATTAAGACTCAATTTTAACTTAGCAACGAAACTTGTATTTCTGTCAACCAATGTGTAATAGCCATGATGAGTCTGCATGTTGTATCCTTTCTCTGACAATTGTCTCATACTTAATATATTGTGATGAAGATTAGGAGCATAGAAAACATCAGAGATAAAATTTTGGGAACCATCCTTCAATGTGATAATAATTTGATCTTTTCCCATAATAGGAGTACTTGCATTATTTCCAAATCTCATGGTTGATTTTACTGTTTCATCTAAAGGAGAAAATAACTCTCTTTTTTTCCCACACATATTATTGCTACACCTAGTATCCAAATACCAATATTTTCATCCTCAATAAAAGTATTTCTAGCTAAAAATAAACTTTGTTGGCTATTAGAATTGTCACCAACATTTTGACTTTCCTCAACGTTTGCCTGCTGTTTGAATTTGTAGTCTGTAGCTTTGTGCTCAAACTTTCGACAATAGTCGCAATTAAAATTTGTTTGGCCCTGGTAATTGTTACCTCTGCCTCTTCCTTGGCTAGAAGCATCAAAAGTATCTTCACTTCTTCCTTGGCCAAATGTACCAAAATTGTTGTTTCTTCCTTGGTTGAAATTACTAGGCCTCTATCTTTGAAATTTCCTCTTCCTCCATTGATGAAATTATCTCAACTTCTACTTTCCACACTTTGACTGGTTTCCACAACATTATTGAGATTCAGTTGACTCTTCAATGCTTCTTCACTTACGTTCTCTATCTTCTCCAAGATTCCACTCATGTGACTTTCAATGCTTCCCTGCAACTCTGTTATTGTCATGGTGTCTGTATCATGGGACTCGATTATCGTAGTCACCACATGATTAAACTTCATCGGCATGGTGAGTAGAATTTTTTCCACCACCTTGTTGTTTGGGATGTCTTCTCCATACACCCTCATCTTGTTGTTGAGATCTATAACATGTGAAAAATATTGTTCCACATGTTCAAAATTGGACATTTCATACCTTTCATATTCCCTTTGTAGAGATTGAATTTAGATTTTGGTCCTTCTCAACACCTTTGTTAAACAGCTTCAAAATATCCCATGCTTCAGCTGTTTTGGCATTTACGATTTTGTCAAAAATAGAATAGTCAACTCACTGTTGAATCTATGATAATGCCAACTAGTCTCTCCATCTAGCAGTATCATCGACTCCTCCTGCTAATCCTGTCTCAACAAAGCTCCAAATATTGTAAGCTCAAATGTGTATCCATCAAATATTGTGAGATAAGCCCAAATCTTGATTCCCAAGGGTTTATTCAATAGTTCTATAAACTCAACTCTCTCACTCAATGTTTTGTTTTCAAAATCAGACTAATAAAAATACTGGTTTAAGATTTAATAGTTCAACTGTAGTTGAATTCGAACTGGTAATAATAATAAAACATTCAAAGTAAACATAAAAATCTACATTAAATATATCTTAATACTTAATTTTATATTTTAATAAAAGGCAACAATGTCAATCAACAATAACAAGATTACATATTGAGTATAAACAAAATTACTAATTAATATAATATAAAATTATAAGAAATTAAGATACAAAATTTTTTAATTAATATAAATGGCTAAATTATGTTTTATAAGAAAGGATTTAATAATAATTGATAAAATAATTTATACCAATTTATAAACCTTACTAAATATGTATTTTTGCTTATTTTCAAAATATTTTAGATTAATATAAAAAATTTAATTGTTTTTTTTTAAATTACCAGTTCAAACCGGGTCTCTACACGGTTTTGTATTGGTTCTCATTTGATTTTGGTCCAATTTGATCGGTTCCTTACAGGTTTCCATCGATTCTGAAAACATTGGGTTTTGTTTTTTTAATTAACGGACTAGTTGGTTCCTAGTTCAGCCGGTCGAACTTTGTCTGTTTTCAAAACAATGCTCCCACGTCCCACCCCTTTATCCCTACTTTTTCTTTATTTGCTATTTTTTATTATTAGGAATCCCGTTAGGTGGATCTTCCTTATACTTTATTTTAAATTCTTGGTGCTTGTTAGTCCATAACAAATTAACAATACCCGACGACCGTGAGTGAGTGAGATAATTGTTGCATTGGATTTGCATAATTCAAATTTGTCATTCATTGGATGCGAGTTAGACAATTGTTCTGTTTTCTTGATAGATTACATAAGACTTGATTTTTTTTTCTTGGTAAAGTGACTATGTGTTGCATGCAAGTTAATCTGCTTCTTCCACCGCCAGATTTGACCTCTGCTACGGTTTTGTTATTATTAATTTATCATCAAACGAACAACTCCACATTCGACAAATCTATGTTGTTCCTATTCACCAAATAAGATCCACCGTAAACACTTTGCCACGTCACTTATGACAATTATTATTCACTTCGTTTTGGGAATAAAAACGGTTTTAGAATGCGATGGAGTGAGGCAATTGGTCTCAAAATAAATCTCTGGGCTTTTGCTTCAACTCAGACCACACATAAATTTTCCCTCGTCTCTGTGACACAGAGGGGACAATAATTTTTATCTATTATTGTTATTTCTTTTTAACTTTAGGTGAGGAATTTTCCGCTGCTCCTTCATGTTTCTAAACTTCATTTCAAATGTTTTCTTCTCTGCTGATGGGTTTTTTCATTCCCTTTTAATTTCTATAACATGCTATGATCTGTTTTCTTTGCATATTCTTATTGGGATGTTTCTGTTTTGATCGATGATATCAATTATTGTGTCACTAGCATTTGCTTAAGACAGATTTCTAGAGCCTGTGGGATTGATTTTTGTCTTTGGAACAACTAGTTGTTGATTTTCTTGTGCCTGTCAAATGTTCGAAGGAATGCACGAATGAAATTAAAAAGCGATTTTTTAAATAGTCCGGTTGCAGACTTTTAATAGCCTTGTTATTAGTGTACTGGTACAGGTTTAAAAGGTTTTTACTATATCTTTATCAGTTTGTTTAGGTAATTGGTTGTAAACCAACAGTGTTGGAAGGTATGTGATTGTTAGTTTTTTCATTGTAATGACCTGGATCGCCTTCTTACAAACATTGTCAAACTTGTTATGTACTACTTTGCCTGTTTGCCAATGATTCTAAACACAGGATTTGTGAGTTTTTATTGTCTAACAGTAGTTTCCACATTTGAAAGTCAACATATACGATGATTGTTAGGTGTTAACCTTGTGTACAATTTTTTAAACAACAATATATATTTTCTACCTTCTATAACGCATGAAACTCCTTAGAATTTCGATTTTGCTCTAGCTGCAATTCTGCAAACTGATGGAGGAACAGGTAGCTGGAGTCCCAGTTCTTATAGTTCCATCCACTTTTGGAGTATTTGATGTTTCTTGTTTAACAATGCAGATTTAATACTTCAGAGGTTTCTGTGAGCATGTATATTGATGTTCAACTATTGTTGCTTTAACTCTTCTGTTTGATAAGCATGAATTGAATCAATATGGTCATAATTCCTCTTCTTAGTGCTAACTTATATGAAATTTCTTCTTAAACAGGTTTAACTTCGACTCTTAAAGTCTCATAACTGAACTGTTCAATGCAGAAAAGTTCTGGAAATATTATAGGCCATTACCTTGGAGGTTTATATTGTTATCTAAGAAGATGCATGTTTTCCATTTTATCCGTGGGTCCTGTGCCAAGTCATATTGCTTTCATCATGGATGGGAATCGAAGGTACGCAAAGAAGAGAAACATGGAAGAAGGTGATGGCCATAAGGCTGGATTTACTGCTCTCATGTCCATCCTTAGATACTGTTATGAATTGGGAGTGAAGTATGTCACTGTCTATGCATTCAGCATTGATAACTTCAAAAGGAAGCCTAAAGAGGTTCAGTCCTTGATGGAATTGATGCAGGAAAAGATTGAAGAGTTGCTTCAACAAGAAAGTCTTATCAACGAATACGGTGTTAGATTACATTTCATTGGAGACTTGCAACTATTGGCTGAGCCTGTCAGGGCTTCTGTGGAAAAAGCAATGAGAGTCACTGCTCACAACAACCAGAGAGTTCTTTTGATTTGCGTAGCCTATACTTCTCGTCACGAGATGGTGCATGCTGTTCAAGAATGCTGTAAGGAAAAATGGAATGAAGTTCAAGCATCAAAAGAAGCAAAACTTACAAATGGTGCATTTGCAAGAATTGATAAGGGCCTGAAAGGAAATGGTTTTGATTTGCTTTTTCAAGACTCATGTAAAGACTATCAAAATGCAACCAAAGCTTGTAATAGTGTACCTAAACGAGTGGAACGTGCTGGAGAGAATGATGGCATGTTGGAGCATACTGTTGAAAAAGGTAACGATAGTGAAGCTGAAATCACATCATGCAATGAGCTGTTTGAAATGACTGAAGAGAGAAATTATAAGCAGGGTGATGTTCCTTTAATAAAACTGGTGGATATTGAGAAGCACATGTACATGGCAGAGGCACCTGACCCAGACATCTTGATCCGAACTTCTGGAGAGGCTAGACTCAGTAATTTTCTTCTTTGGCAGACTAGTACCTGCCCTTTGTATGCACCAACTGCACTTTGGCCTGAAATAGGCCTAAGACACTTGGTCTGGGCAGTATTGAACTTTCAGAGACACCATTTATATTTGGAAAAGAAAAGGAAACAGTTTTAATTGTATCCTTATTGGCAAAAATTCATAGTGTAGTTCATGTGGCAGTTTCCTTTTTATAAAGACTAGTTTTTGCTTCTTTTTTTATGTTATTTTATTTATAAGAATTGTTGAAATTATAAGAGTTTAAGTAGCCGAAGGGGATAAGAAAAAGAAAAACTTTGGATAATAGAATGTAATATTGACATGTGCTGTGTAATGATGTCTTATCAAATACAATGAACAAGGACTTATTTATTTCAAGAAATACTATAAATATGAAATTCATTATCATTATCTTAGTCATAAGATCAAAAATGTATTGATTAATATGTTAGGTAATGAAGTTAAAGTCAAATAGTTCAAAAAATTAAAGAAGCAAAATACTTTTATGTGATTCTTGATTGCACTCCTGAAATGACTCTCATACTAGTTGTGTGGATGTTTCTACAAGAGTATAAGAGTTCTTTGTAGAATTTTTGAAAGTTTATGATGCAACAGGTCTAGGATTGTTTAAGGAATTACAATTGTTTTTAGAAACTTTTGGTCTTGGTATTAATAATGTGAGAGGACAAGGATATGATAATAAACCTAATATAAAAGGTAAAAACAAGGTGTATAAAAATATTATTAGATATAAATCGTAGAGCATTATACACACCATGTGGTTGTCATGACCTTAACTTGACACTTTGTGATATTGTCATAGCATTATACATACCATGTGATTGTCATATCCTAGTTCAGGAATATAACAATTTACATATAGATATTTGCACCATATGTAAAAAAAATCAGCAAGTTAAAAATATAATACACCATTCATATAGATATAACATGTTCTATTAATTGTACCATAAATTAAAAAATAAAACTAAAAGAAAATTACTAGCATGAATGTACATTCATATTTTTTGTTGTTGTATAAAATCACATAGTGATCATATATTTTTAAAATTGTCAATAATGACTTATTTATAATATTAGCTAATGAGAGTGTAATCTAGAAGATGATGGTAAAAGGGTGTGTATAAGGTGGGAAATTCTAGCAACAAGGAGTTATTCTCTAATTGATTTTAATGTTCGTTTTTTTTAGGTTTCAATCTACTATATGGTAATGCAAAGCTTTCATAAACTAAGAGTGAAATATAACAAACTTAATTATATTATCTAAACACTTAACAAACATGATCAACACCATATAATGATTACTATATAAAAAAACACCATATAATGATAGTGATCCAATTAAATTAAAATTGTGATAGTAAGGAGTTATTCTCTTAATTGCTTTAAAATTTTTAGGTTTCAATCTATATCAACTTAATTAAAAATATAACAAATTTTATTATATTGCCTAAAAAATTTCACGTATTCCCCACACACTTTGTTACTATAATTTTTTCTTTAAATTATGTCAATATGTGATGAAGTAATATTGCCTAATTATATATTTCAAAAAAAATTGAATACATAAATAAAACAATATTGTCTGATCATACATTTTACACATTAAAATATACAAAAGTTTGAATTAATTTATTTGTTAAAATAAATTATGAATTTAATAAATAAATTAACGGTTATGAAAATATTTAAATATGAATTAAATGATTTAATTGCCTTAGATATCATTTGATCATATGTTAATAAGCCTTATGAATTAAATATTACAATTTAAAATAAATGACAAAAATAAAAACCATACGTTTTGTAAAAATAAACCCTATTAAAAATGTTGTTATTGACACATTTAATATTGGTGTTTTCTTGATCAGTTTTGTCCTATGGTTAATTCAATTAATTAATGCCAATAATTAGTGAAATATAATTTTTAAATAAAATCAAACCTACCACATTCTAAATTAATTTTTTAAAAATTGAATTTATAAATAAATTAACTATTATGAAAATATTTGAATATGAGTTAAATGATTAAATTGCCTTAAATATTATTTAATCATATGTTAATAAGCCTCAATATCAATTAAATGCTACAATTTAAATTAAATGATGCAAATAAGAATCAAACATTTTGTAAAAATAAATCCTACTAAAGATCTTATTATTAATACGATTAATATTGATGTTCGGTTGATCAATTTTTTCATATAATTAATACTATTACTTAATCAATTTATACAATAAAATTTTTACGACACTCTCTAATTATTTATTTTATTTTTTAACAATTAGAATAAAATCTTTTGAAATGATTAAATAGATATCAAATTTATTGTCATATGAAATTTGATCAAATTTCGCGTGTATTTAAAAATGAAAACAAATTATATAGATATAGAAAATTTCTTGAATCTTATTGTTTTTAAAACATCACCAAAATGCTCAATAATACATGTAAAATGATGCATCGAAAGACACACAAAACTCTACAATTAACATAATACTATATTTTACCATGATCATCCAAATCAACATCCAATATTCGACTATCATGCTTTTCTTTAAGTCATTTGCAGCACACAACTCAGTCCATTATTCATTGAGTGTAGCCTCTCAAACGTCCCTTTTCCAACGAATATCACAAATCCCGATATTCATCGTCCACAACAGTGACAAAGGTAGTTTTTCAATACTTCATAATTTGCTTATCTGTATGTAGGCAAATTCTAGTTGAATGGATTTTTAGTTTATTATTTATGAATGTTGAATACATGCATTAGCGTTTTTTTTTTAATTTTGAATCATTTAAATTATTATTAATTATTAATTAAATAAATATTATATTATATATTTAAGGATATTATATAGTTAAGACTATGTAACGTTTTATGCTGACTTCATATATGAATCAATTACATTAGTAAAATTATTAAAGATCATTGATTTAAATAATTAGTAAAAAGTTAGTCTTTTGGTAACGTAAAACATATAATTGAACGGAAGATGAATAAAATTTAAATATCTATAGTGATACTAGAAGGGAGTTGAATAATATGTTAATCAAAATTAATATTTTTTAGAAAGTAATAACAATATCGTTATAACAGAACCGATATAGAACCCCTAATATGACTTTTATCATTAATATAAAAATATAGTTATAACAATATTGTTCATTGAGTTGAAAAATAAGTTTTGATGAAAAGCTAAGTTTGATTGTTTAGTTATAATAAAATAGGATTTTCATAAAAGTTTTTTAGGTAAACACTTGGTGAGCAAATGTGTCAAGATAATCTTAAAAGAATACTCAATTAAATAACCTAAAAGAGAAGTAAAAACACTTGTTTATATTGGTTCACTCATATAGAGTCACATCAAGTTCTCCTTTACAGTTCTACTAATCAAAACTTTGATTACACATCAAGTTCTTCTTTATAGTTCCACTAATCAAAACTTTGATTACAAAAAAGTATTTTATCCTGCTACTCTTGACTATACAAGTTGCTCTCTGTCACTCTTGACACAACCTTAGACTTCCCCTAAATCTTAGAGCACCAAAGTATTATTTAACACTAAGTCATTCTTGGTTTTCTCAACAAAAGTTTGAATGAATATAATGATTCAACAATACTCAAAGAGTGGATAAATAGTTAAGGTCAAATACAAATAAATTTGCTTAGCAAAGGATGAAAAGATTAAGTGTTGAGTGTGTCGTCCACTAATTTAGCAGAGTTTCGCTTTAGTGAGCTTGTGCTCGTTTTTCAATCAATAATTTTTCTACTCTTTTTCTTGAGCAAGAGGCATCTTTTATAGACTTCGGTGAAGAATCCTTTAAGGGATAAGTGTTGACCATTGATATGACTGTTGTCTCACAGTTAAAGGTGAAAACACGTGACATACTCTAAATGGTGAGGATAAAAATAAAAGTACATATAAATATATGTGCTCCTCTTCGGGACGAAAGTGACCCTTGAGGAATATTCTACAAATTCCTTCTATTCCATTCTATTATGTCATTTCCTTAAATTTCAAATATTAGCAATTCAAATAAAGAGAGACAAAGTTGAAATTTGAAAAGCGAGAATGAGCACTTTCCTTTGTGGCTAACATTGTTTTTTAGTACCTTGTTAGATGTCACTTATAAGGATATAAAATAAGTGCATAAGTGGTTTAAGTCCAATGGATGCAAGTACAAACAACTTAGTGTTTAAACATTGGTTTTCACAAGTAGACATAGTTGATTTAACAACGCGTTGGACACTGAATATATCTTAACAAAATTGTTTTTCACTTAAAAGTGGACACTTACTTAGTAGAATCGTGGATGTTAATATAATAATAAATAAAATATTTTATGAAGTAGGTCCCGTTTACTTAACAACAATTCATTAGATTATCAATAATTTATACTTTTGTAATCATCAAAATTTAAGGTATGATAGATTGTTCAGTGAATAGTAACTTATCCAGATCTAACAAATAAATAAGAGTTACGTTTCTCCCCATCAATTTGAGACAAAATTATAGTTACGTTTCAATTATAATTAATAATTATTAATTTGGAGTATTAGATCAATAATATAAATCTTAATTAATTAACTAGTAATTAAATAAATATAAATTATTACATTTAACTCATATATGAATGTTATCTTAGTATGTAACTGAGCCAAAAAAATTAAATTTTAAACTAACGTATGATTAAATAATATAGGATATTTAATTCATATTAACCATGTTTTCATAACCATTAAGTTATTTATTTATCTCACAATAGATTATTTAAAATGCTATTAAATGCCGAATTATAATTTTGGTCTCCTTATTTTAAAATCAAGGCATTTAGTTCTTCTATTTGAATAAATAACTTTGGTCATTCCGTTAATTGATCATCCAAAATAAAACTTTAATATGATGCATTGATGTTGACGTTATGCTTATGTAGGTCATTTACATAACACTTATTTGACAAAGATTTAAATAAAGTAAAAAATAAAAGAAAAAGTTTTAATATGAGTTGAACTCTTAACCTTTTATTCAAAGATAAGGTAATAAATAAATAAGATACTTACTTTATTTAGTTAAGTTTATAAACACTATTTTTTATATATAATTAGTCAAAAGTTATTAATTTTTTTGAATTATAAAAAATTATAAATTTAAAAATATTTAATAAATAAATCTTTTTAATTTATTTTATATCATTTTATATATGTTTATTTTGAACTGTTTACATATTTTTGTTTTTATTTTACCAATTTATAATTAAATTTTCATAAATTAATACATAAATTATTTATATAAATTATTTTGTAAATTGATTTCTATAGACATTTTATTATTACACTAATTATATAAATTAATATAATTACATTTATTAATATGTAAATTATACAAATCATTTAAATTTATTTTAATATGTAAATCATTTCTATTCTAATTATATAAATTAATAAAAATTTAATATTAAATTTTTTAGGAAACTTACATGTTAATATTTTCATTTTAACTATAAAAATTTATTTAGTAAATATTTTTAATACCCATTATATAAATAAAGAAAATTACTTAAATTAATATTTAAATTATTTATATAAATTATTTTATGTAACTCCGCCTATGTGTGTTTGCATGCATGGTCTGTCCCAAGCTAGGATAAAGGAGGAGGGTTGGCGTTAAGAATTGCGAACCGACCGTAAAAAACCAGCTATTTTTATGTGATGAACCTTTATGATATTTCATTAGGACATACCCTTCATAGCGACGTGTTACATCGGGCCTCGGGTGTATCGAAAAATGAGCTAGGGTCCTTGCCATAAGGTAGGGTGCTACATCGATCCCGGGATGTAGTGATAATTGAGCTAGGGTCCATGCGTAAAGGCAAGTCGCCAGGTCTTCACCCGGATTCGGTGACAAAAAGGCAAGGGTCCCAACACGCAGATGGGCGAGCATGGCGGACAAACACTGCCCCGAGGTTTAGGATGAAATTGGGAAGCTGGAACATAGGAACATTAATGGGTAAACTAAGGGAGTTAGCAGATGTTTTTGTCAGAAGGAAAGTGAATATTGTTTGCTTGCAAGAAACTAAGTGGGTTGGAGAAAAGGCCAAGGAAATGGAGGGCACCGATTTCAAGTTGTGGTATACAGGTACAACCAAGAGTCGCAATGAGGTTGGAATTATAATCGATAGATGTTTTAGAGATAAAGTCGTTGATGTCAAAAGGAAAAGCGACAGGATTATGATGATTAAGCTTGTAGTGGGGAATCTAATTTTAAATATCCTTAGTGTGTATGCACCCCAAGTTGGTCTACTATCAGATGAAAAGAATCAATTTTGGAAAGACTTGGAGGAGGTTCTAAGAGGGATCCCACGAGAGGAGAAGATTTTCCTAGGAGGAGATCTAAATGGGCATGTTAGCAAAAATAGTGAAGGTTTTGATAGAATTCATGGTGGTTTTGGCTATGGGACGAGAAATGAGACTGAAGAAGATGTATTGAATATTGCACTATCCTATGATTTGATGCTAGCAAACACTTTTTTCGGGAAAAGGGAGTCTCATCTTATCACGTATCATAGTGGCCAAAATTGTAATCAAATTGATTTCTTTATGGCTAGACGGGAAGATAGAAATTTGTGTATTGACTGCAAGGTCTACCCCGGAGAATGTGTGGCGACACAACATAAGTTGGTAGTTCTAGAGGTTAGGTTCAACAAAGTTCTTAATTTGAGGAAGAAGGCTCAAAACCCAAGGATAAAATGGTGGAAGCTAAAAGAGGAGAAACAAATAGAGTTTAAGAAAAACATGTTGCGTGAAGGACCATTGGAGTTTATTGGAGAAGCTAATGATATATGGAATAAGATGGCTATGTGTGTTCAAAATGTGGGAATGAGGGTGCTAGGTGAAAGCAAAGGAAATATGGTGGTGGAATTGAGTGGTGCAAGAGGCTATTAAACAGAAGAATGAATGCTTTAGATCTTTGCATAAATGTCCCAATGATGAGAATTTGCAAAATTTTAGAGTAGGGAGGAAAAATGCAAAGAAAACAGTGCGGGAAGCTAGATGCAAAGTTTTTGACGATTTGTATAAAAATCTTGGGAGCAAGGATGGGGAGAAATGTATTTATAAACTTGCAATAGTAAGGGATAAGAAGAGTAAAGACCTCACCCAAATTAGATGTACCAAGGATGAAAATCAAAAACTCTTGTTAAGGGATTAAGATGTAAGTGAAAGATAGTTAAACTACTTTAACAAACTTTTTAATGGGAATGACGACAAGAGTGAGGTGGATTTGGAGGACGTTTTTGATTATCTGAATAAAAGATTTGTGAGCAAAATTAATACACATGAAGTTTAGGAGGCTTTAAAGAGGATGAAGAATAATAAAGCTTTGGGACTTGATGACGTCCCTATTGAAGTGTGGAGAGGCTTGAGAGATGTGACAATAAAATGGTTGACCAATCTTTTTAATAAGATTCTTCAAACAAATAAGATGTCTGATGCTTGGAAGTAAAATATGCTTGTGCCTATTTACAAAAACAAGGAAGATATCCAGAATTGTTCAAACTATAGAAGCATTAAGCTCATGAGCCATAATATGAAGTTGTAGGAGAGAGTTATCGAACGTCGCCTAAGGAGGGAGACCAAGGTTTCCGTAAATCAATTTGGGTTTACGCCAGGAAGATGTACAATGGAAGTTATTTTCTTGATGAGACAATTAATGGAAAGGTATAGGAAAAAGAAGAAAGACTTACATATGGTATTCATAGATATTGAGAAAGTATATGATAGAGTCCCAAGAGAAGTCTTATGGTAGACTCTTGAGAAGAAAAAGGTAACATTAAAGTATGTTAATGCAATCAAGTATATGTATGATGGGGCTACCACATGTGTGAAAGCTTGTAATGGAACATCAATGTATTTCCCTATCATGGTAGGTGTTCACCAAGGTTCAGCTCTTAGTTCTTATCTCTTTGCATTAATGATGGATGAACTAATGAAAAATATTCAAGAGGAAGTGTTGTGATATATGTTTTTTGCAGATGATATCGTGCTTATTGATGAAATCAAATATATTGCCATGAGCATAGTTGCAAGTTGCAGTCAAGCAATAGAGCATGTGGGATCATAATAAAATTCACTGATCGATAGAGCCATTGCTGCTAAAACATAGTAAGATGCTCCAAATAAGATACATGTTTTTACATAAGGAATTTCACACAAAAAAAATGAAGAGATGATTGTGAAGAAAACTACTCACTCGGTGACAACAGTCTTCTATGTGAATTTTTAACTGAAACTCAATCCCCAAACCCAAGATAATTAATGAAAATCAATAAAAATAAAATGAAGAGGATTGAAAAGAAAATGCTCACCTGATGACCAATGCCTTCTATGTAAATCTGAACCTATAACATGCCAATAAAAATTCAAACCCAACAATATAAAAACACAATTCAAGAGGAATGAGAAAGATATCGAAGAAGGTACAGCAAAAAATTTAATTGAAGGAAAGATACCATAGAGACTGCACTGGTATATTATAATTTGGATTATTTTTTATATTTAGTATAGTGATGAAAATAATTTGACTGATCATTATACCCGCCCTGGAAACCCTATCAACGAAATTGAACTCCAAAATCTGCTAAAATCCTTTGGATTTTGATCGTTGGTTTACTTATGTTTTTAAAGTTATGACAATGTCTTAAACTTGAAATGGACATAAAATATATATTAAAAAAAAACAGAATATGAAAATAAAAAATTATATAAAATGGAAATAAAAAATAACTTAAAAAATGTAATTAAGATTAACAGAAAAATAAGATAAAAAACAAAATTACCTGAAATTGTGGTAAAATGCTTTGGATTTGATGGTCAATCAATTGGTTCAAGAATCTTTTTGAAGTTACGAAAATGTGTTGAACGGACATAAAATATTAGCCAAAAAATATAAAACAAAAAATGAAAAGAAACAATTATATAAAATGAAAATAAAAAAAAGTAATTTAAAAAAGGTAAGATTAAGAGAGAAATAAGATAAAACAAAATTAATTACCTCAAAATATGCTAAAATCCTTTGGATTTGATGATCAATCAATTGCTTCAAGAATCTTTTTAAAGTTCTGGAATTGTCATAAACCTGAAAAGGACATTAAATATCATAAAAAAATGAATAACACAAAAAATGAAAAGATAAATGCCGAGTGAATGGCAAGAAAGTAGATGGCACTCATGACAGCATGATGCTTTGTATTTCTACTTCATTAAGATATGTAAGCAAAACAAGAAATACTGAAATAAAAAATAATTTGGTATGACATGAATGCCGAGGGAGAGATGCAGATGTGAATTGAAGGTCCATTGGTAGACAAAGGTGAGAGAGAAAGTTCAAAAATGGTAAAAACATGCAGATAAGAAAGGAGTTAACAAAAGTAATTCGCAAAGTAGGGAAATCAGTTTTAAGCATCTTGTGCATGTTATAGGCTACGGGCAATAAGAAAGCAATTGCAGAACGTTGTGTGATAGTGGGAGCAGTTGTTTAAAGAGTAAGCAACTTTGTGATAATTTTGAACGTGTGAGAGGTTTCAGGTTTTTTTCCTTGATGAAGAGGTAGTAATGATAAACAATTAAAGGTAAATTAGGAAAGATAAATGTGTATATCAAATAGATAATTATCTGTATTAATAATTATATATAGATAAAGATAAAAGTCTATGATTTGGTTATCCATTAGAATTTAGATTTATTTTCTCTATGCATAAATTCTCTATAGTTGAGAATAAGTAATTTTGGGAGTAGACGTGTATAATTATACTCCCCTAACTACAGTCACTACTACAAAATCTGGCTTTTACGACGCCTTTTCGAAGTCGGTTTATCAAGAACCGTAGTTGAAATACACACGGTGGCATTTTAGTAAATAAAACAAACAATTCAAACACGGTTACTGTAGAGCCGTAGTTGTTTAATTATTTCGAAATCGGTTGCAACTAGAACCGTCTTCGTTTAATTAATTCAAATACGGCTACTGAGGAGACCGTAGTTGATTAACAGAGCATGGGCTTTCCCTAACCATTGATTGCATCCAAAGGTGGAGATTGCGCCGTTCAAAAAATAGAAATAACCCCCCCTCGAAAACGCCATGGCAGAAACTGAAGCACCGCACCACGAACCAATCCCAGCCTTTCGGTTCCCCCACTATTAATTTGTTGCTTGCTGTGAGCGAATCCCTCCCTCTCTATCTCTCTCTCACACACACACACTCTCTTTTTCTCTTTCTCTCTCATCCAGATCTTGCAAAAAAACAATGGCAGCGAGCACTCCCACTCCACGCGAAGAGTTCGTGTACATGGCGAAGCTGGCGGAGCAGCCCGAGCACTACGAGGAGATGGTGGAGTTCATGGAGAAGGTCTCCTCCTCCGCCGAGAGCCGTGGAAACGAGGACCACGTGGCCGTCATCCGCGACGGAATCCTCAAGGTCCTCGACATGCGCCTCGTCCCCTCCGCCGCCGAGAGCACGCTCTCCGCCTACAAAGCCGCTCAGGTTTGCTTTTTTTTTTTTATTTATTTCCTTTCGGTTTTTTCGATTTTATTTTTTATTTTTTCGATTTGACTGAGTTTGAAAGTAAAAA
>CM023956.1:19022706-19049408 GCA_013407115.1 Glycine latifolia
ATATAATATTATATTTATTGTCTCTAAATTTGTGAAGAGATGGAAATTAAAGCAATATTTTAATGTTCCCAGAGTATTTTTTTTAACCCAATAATTTGTTGAATCTAATCATGAATTACAAATGGGTGTTTGAATTGATTTTAATAATAATATTTAATATATAAAATATACATATATAAAAAGTTTCAAATATATACCAAAAAATAAAAAAAACTGCATTTCTACTACGGTTCCGCTAGAAAACCGTCTTTGATTAGATGTTAATCTAAGTCGGGTTCTTCAACAAACCGTGTTCGAATTGTTATTAATCAAAGTCGGTTCTTGATCCAACCGTCTTTGAATAGATGTTAATCAAAGTCGGTTGCCTATCAGAACCGTAGTGGAATAGTCAGATTTTTTTTTTTTTTTTTTGGAAAACGATTAATCGAAGACGGTTCGTCTAACACAACCGTAGTGGAAATGGATCTATTCAAAGACGGTTCCTATGAGAACCGTAGTTGAAATAACTTTTCAAAGTCAGTCTTATAACCGTAGTCAAAATAGGCCTTTTTTCAACGATGTCCATATCTACGACGGTCGTATGACCGTCGTTGTAATGCCCCCAGAACCGTAGTAGATTGCCCTTTTTGTAGTAGTGAGTTCTAACCAATAGGTTATCTATGAATTTTCAATTTTTTATTATTCAATTTTGTAAAAAATATATAATTAATAAAAAATGTTAATCTTAATCTTTAAAAATAACAGATAAATAAGATTAACTTTTTGTTAAAATTAAACACTTAAAGAACAGAAGGGAGTATAAGACTTTTTTTAACTTGTTATTTAATTATAAATTATTATACATGATTAATTTGTTAATTTTTATAATAATTATTTTAAAAATTAATTTTTTTATTAGTTATAATTTTTTTACACTGATAATATATAAAAGTTAAACTATTTTTGTAGCTGTTTAATTTCTGCTACTTTAGCAACCATTTGTAGGTTATCTGTTTATAATTTTATTCGAGTCTGACACCAACGAGTAATTTACACGTTCAGCCATCAATGTTCTTGTTATGAACTCAAGTTTGCATTGGATGTGAAAGTATGCAAAACAAACAAACACTTGGGTCTATTCAGATTACTTTGTCCATCCTCCTATTTGTGGAATTAAACTTGGTCAAAATTGGCATTCGGCAACATTTCCCCCTAATAAAAATGTAGAAAAGTGCCATCCAGACGACCATCCAATTTTTAGGTGGTAGTTTTCACATGATTCGTCTAAAAGGTAGCTAATATTAATAATATTGCCTTGAGAGGATTTTGTACCCTCTCCTTGAAAGAGCTATGTTGAGAAAAAATAGTTGAAAGTTACTTGAAAAGGTAATTGAAAATTGAAAAACTATTTGATAATTGAAAGTTAATTGATGAAAAATTATCTTATTGAGTCATAAACTGTTTGGTAAAATTATTTATTAAACTAGTTGAAATATAATATTACATAAATGAGCATATTTATGTAGTGTTTTTATATAAATTTTAATTATATTTTGTTGATAAAAATATTTTTTTAGTATTTATAATTTTAGTATTAAATTGATTTTAAACACTTGTAGCATTATAAAATATTCAAAAAAAAACTACATAAAATTATTATATATCCCTACCAAGATGATATATAATAAAAAGGTAAAAATGAGAGAACCCTATCATATGTAAAAAGGATAAAAATAATAAAATTTTACCTTAAATAGAAAAGATTAAAAAGTAAATCTAATTAATATTTAAGAAAAAAAGAAATAAATATAAAAACTAGAATTTAGGGTTTCAAAAAACGTTACTTCAAGTAAAAACATTTACCAACTAGTCAAATAAATTTTTGAACTACTAATTTTTTTTTTAAAATAACTGAAATACCAATGTCAAACACATGATGTTGGCTGCCCATTAACTTACCATGTTATTAATGAGTTTGATAGGATATTATTTATTTTTTTTGAAAATTGTATTTATAAATCTTCATTTTTTTCAAAATAATTAATGATAACAAACTATTTGATTATGAATTTAAAAATACAATTTGTCAAAAATATTACGCATGATTGTCATGTAAAACTTCTTTGATGACTTGACAAGTTAATGAATTATTAATGTTGTTGTTACATTGTAAATTAACAGTGTTAACATATATGGACTAAAACAATTTTTTTAAACATTTAAAGGATTAAATTAAAAAAACAATTAAAGGACTAGAAAAAAAAAGTCATATTTTATTGGGATAAGAAGGTTATTTAAGCTTGATAAAATTACTTAATTTATTCTCTAACGAATTGATGATTTTAGAGGAGGATCAAAGTTTCGTAACGGAATTTCCTTTCGTGAGTCAACACATTTGAATTATATATCACTGTTAAGAATAGGCAACTTTTAATTTTGTCTTTGTTTTCTAATTCACCACTAAACTGGTTTGCACGGTGATGCTCACTTTTGAAAAATCACATCTGACCTTAATTCACCTTTTTAAAAAGTAGATGTGGACAGACTTTTAAATGCAAGTTTTAAGAGAGGTAGTTGATCATAATTAGGATTTTTTTTTCTTCTTCAGTTGCTACACGCTAAAGTTTAATACAGATAAATTTTAAGTGATTAGCCTAGTGGAGTAATAATTGAGATTTATTTTTTGAAATGATTTTTTTATTGCTGTTTTAAAGTGATTTAATAATCACTTAAAAAAATCCATATTTTACATATATACAATAGTATTAGGAAAGTTTGCTCAATCGCCAAATAGGCATCATTTTCTCTCCTTAAAATACATGTATCAAAAAATATGTTTTATTTATGTCCTGTTTTTTTTTTTTAAGTTTATTCATATTTTGTTAGTAATTGTATTTGAAAAAAAAAAGTTAAATAGTTACTATGGTTATGTTTGGTTTGGTAGTAAATACTAGAATGATGAGAGATCGAGTAAAAGGGAAAGATGTTTCATATTTGGTTTGTAAAAACAAGGACGAAAAATAATATAAGATAGATAATGATTCATTTTATTTTATTGCCTAATCCCAATTTTCTTTCCTTCAATTTGGGTGTACTGAACAAAACTTCTAAATTATAAAAATTACAATCAAAATTCACTCCTGAAAGCATTTGATAAGAAAATAAAACATTTCTTACATTTCAATATTTAAGAGATTCTGTCAACTAAGGAGTAATTATGTAATAAATTGTTTAAACCTTCAAGTTACTGGTTGCATGTAGAACATCAAATATATTATTAAGGAATTCTCACAAATTCCTATCATCATACTTCATTGGATCAGCGAAGAGTAAATGCAGCATAGTTCTTTTTGTCTCTTTCTAGTGCCTTCTAGAGACACAATTTTTCAGTCAAAGCCAGAGAGGATCTAATACAATGAATAGAAAGACTGAACGTCCTTAAATGACTTGGCTATTGTTTTCATTGACTTCATCACCCTCAAGTCATCGATAGTTTTCATACCATAATGTGAACCAAGTTTTGTGCCACAGAAAAAAGAAAAAGAAAAAAAAAAGAAGAAACCAAGTCTTGTATATTGTTATATAATGCATTGAGATATCACCCTTTTTTGCATTCTAATCACAACAACTAACCATCGTAGTTATGGCTTCCTTTTTACACAACTATGTTCTTTCCATTTTACTTTTGGCAATAATCCAATTCAAAACCACATCTGCAGGTTCCCATCACCACCTTCAACACCTCAAATCCCTTCACTTCTCTCTGTTTCAACACGAGACAATAAACAAAACCGGATATATCATAGTGGATGGTATAAAAGGAGGAGCAGGAGTCACTCAAACCACAACCCCTTTTGGTACCTTGTTTGCCTTTCAGGACCCTTTGACTGTTGCAGCCAACAGATCCTCCAAACTAGTTGGGATTGCGGAAGGGACTACAGTCACATCTAGTCTTGACGGGCTTCGAAGTATTTCGATCGGCAAGCTAACTCTGCGTTTGAAGCACCATAAGGGCTCCCTTTCCATTGTTGGTGTCACAAACAATGTCAAACCCTCTGATCTTCCAGTGGTAGGAGGCACTGAAGATTTCATGTTTGTGCAAGGCTATATTAGTACTTCTCCAGTTGATCTTAAGGGCCTTACTGTTGTCTACAAGATTAAGTTTCATCTTTACTGGCCCCCATATGCAACTCAAGCCTCATGAACTATGTTTCACGGGTAGAATTTATGTATGGTTTGGATTTTAAAGTATCCCTGCTTCAATGGCCATGAAGGTCCTGAACAAGAATCTAATAATAACCCAGTTCTGATGGGTCACATTATTTTTTTATTTGGAAAATTACCACCAGTAGTGTTATTGTCTTCGTTTGAATTTGTTCCTAGTAGTCAGTAATTTGTATGGTATTCCTAAGATGATGATTCATGAGGTTAATCTTCCATTCTTGTCTGTTTGTGCCATTATTTATTTTATTATTATTCTAGTACTGAAATGAAATAATGATTTAGTACCGACAATCTCATTATTATTACTGACTTTTAAATTTTTTAATTGTGCAGACTTTGGAGTCTAGGCAAGGGCATGGATTTCCCTGCAAAGTTATTTGATTTATGAAATTTGAATGCTTTAATTGATCTCAATTTTGTAGTAACAAGCAACAATAACAATTAGAACTGAAAAATGCTAGAAGACATACTCTTTTAACGCAACTATTTAAATACATCCTTTATTTGGTGGAATTTATGTAGAACTCACTAAAATGATGTGAGTCTCACTCCTTATTTAATAGTTTCCGCTCTATTGTAGTTGAATGTGTTGCTAGTATTTGAATTATGAGTAAAAATAATCAAAGTGACTGCAGCAGATACAACGATGAAACACGGCAATGCAAAATGAATGAATTCTCTTAAAAGCGTACAAAAAGAATGAACTGAATATGAGATTTCCAAGAACTTGGAGTGCTTCAATCTTATACAAGACACAAATAAAACCTGAATATACAAAGGGGAAGGCAGAGCAAGAACTGCCGACAAAGCACCAATAACTGTAATGGAATATGAATCAATTTTGGAAGCTATAATAACTACAAAATTAGTATAAAAGATAAATGTTTTTGCTTTAATTATCTCGAAATCTCAGACAAGCAGTTTTGCAGTGGTAGATCACAAGATATCTTTCCAAAAGCTCACTTAAAAAGCTTCATACAAATAACTACTTCAAAATAAGTTGAACCAAACATGACCATCAAAACGTAGTGAAAGATTATTATACTCGCAAGTAATGAAGTCTAAACTCTTTTTTTATAACTAGTGTCTCCATCTGGCTAGAGTACCAGGGGAAAAAAAAGAAGCAAGAAAGAATGATTCCTCAATTTTATCGGTCGAACAAAAAGGAAAAGTGACCAATATTACCCCAGATCAGCTATTTTGCCCTCATCACTAAGTAAATTTGTTGACTTTCTAAATTTCATATAAATTGCTTGATAAATTATTTATCTTACATTTGGTATGAGAGTCATTTTATATGATTTAGAACCTGATTATTATTGATTGAGCGTTTTTTCTTATTTCTAATCATGTCTCATTGTATGTTTTTCAAATAATTGTAACTGTAATACACCTATTATTTTATGATCGATTGTACTTTTGTGTGCCTGAATTTTTGGTCACGACGTCTTTGTATGATCACGATTGTATTTTATGTTGGATGTCTCATTCACAACAAGCCTATGATGATATGCTTTTGAAATTTTGATCATCGATGCCTCTGATAATATTGAAATAAAAAATAATTCACACTCCTTTCTACAGATACATGTTTCCAAATATTCACGCCCCTAAAAATTACTTTTTTTCATGATGCTATTGGAGAACGCACTAAGTTAAGGATATGTCTATCCAAAAGGGACTATTTTCTTAGTTTTGTGTATGCTTATGGATTAACCCATCTAAGGTAGTGACCTTCGTTGTAACCTTGGCTTGTAAAAGGGGAATGTGTTATGGTACTAGCCTCATTTTGATAGCTTGTTTTATTTTGAGCTATATCTTATTCTGAATTTATTTTGATGTATTCTTACTTTGTCTTCAACAATGAAAGTGTATGTGAATAATTGGTCTACTTCCATTGAGATGTTGAATGAATCAAACTACCCCAAATGGAAGGACAATTTGGAATTTTCCTTAAGAATTTCTTATCTTGATTTAGTTTTATGCGAGAGTATGCATGTGATCAATGCGGAGAGACACTTGAGCAAAAAGAACTTTTTTCTAAGTGGGAGAGGTTTGATAGGTTGAGTCTGGTTTCCATCAAGAGGACAATCTCTGAACATCTTTTGAATGGTTATCCAGAGAAAGTGACAACCAAGGAGTTTCTTGATGCTCTAGGAGAGAGGTATCAAGTATATGATAATGCTAAGTCTGGATGTCTAATGAAGTAGTTAACGTTCATGAGATATGATAATGTTAAGAGTGTAAGGGAATTCATTATGAAGATGGTTCACATCTAAACCAAGCTTAAATCCCACAAAATTGACCTTAATGAGAAATTCATTTTTGAACTTGCCTTAAATTGCCTACCCATTGATTTTACACAAATTAAAACTACCCATAACACCACTGGCCAAAGATGGATTGTGAATGACCTTAATATCAAGGCATTTGCTTCCTACACCAGGCACTATTCCAATACACCCAGCACGTTATAGTGTAATTCCCTAATTACCCCTGATTTAATTTTGAAAATAAAAGGCAAGAATTTGGAAGCGCCCATTTGTCTGTCTCTCTACACCAGTGTTCCTATTCCTCTTCCGCGCACCCAACGCCTTCTCTTCTTCGTCTCTTCCGCACACCAAGCCATACCTGTTTGTCTCTTCCGCACACCAAGCGCCCATTTCGTGTTGTTTCCTTGCATTTGTTGTCTCCTGCAGCTGCTCTGGTGTCCGTGGTGGTCGGCATCCCATTTCCATCGCGTCTCTTCATTTCAGAGGTTAGTCGATTCTGGTTCTATTGACGGATTGTGCAATCTGTATTTGGTTTTTCAATCCGTGAACAATTTATGGATTGTGTGATCCGTATGATGTTAACGGATTAGCAAATCCGTAAGAGTAATACGGATTGTGTGATTCTTACGGATTAGCTAATCCGTAAATGTCATACAGATCACATAATCCGTATGAAGTTTATGGAATAGGCAATCTGTAAACCTCATACGGATCACACAATCCGTATGAAGGTTACGGATTAGCTAATCTGTAAATCTCATACGGATCACACAATCCGTATGAAGTTTACGGAAGAGGTTTACAGAATGAGTTTGAAGAAATTTATTGAATGCTTGTGGCCTTGGTATCACTGTGATGCAAGAACTGTGAAAATTATATATGTTGTTATAGGCTGTATGCTTCTGTAAAAATTAGTTATGTTGTTAAAGCCTGTGTATGCTTCTATAATATATGTTCGAGCTGTCAAAATATATTCATCCTCCTGAATATGGTATTTTAAGTATAAGTCTGAATGTCTGTCCCTTTTTCAGTACAGGAATTAGTTTAGTTAATAGGAAATAGTCATTGCACAAGAATTATGTTTGAGGTGTCGAAATAAGTAAATGAAGTCGTGTGTGGTTTGAATTGTTATACAATTAACATGTAAATTTGTAGATCATGGTAAAAACTGCTGGCTTGAGTCGGGCTTTAGGTAGACAAGTACGAGGTACTCAGGATGTCGATTCCCTTGTTGAGGTTGCCGGTGAACGTCGAAGGCCGACAGCATCAGCCCAAAGACAACGGGCAGCTGCAGCTGTTCCGGAGGGTCATACTGCTGACGACACTCATGAAGAGGTTGACATCCATACGGAGGCGGAGGGTGTGGCTGATGTTAAACATTTTGCAGGGGGCCCGGAAGATACGTCGGTGTTGAGCGGTTATGCCGATCATGTGACCACAAGAGTTTGGACAGGCGAGGTGAATATTTGTTTAAATAGATAGACATTTGTAGTCTCCTATGTTGTATTTATGATTTAATTGTAAGTTTTTATTCGCAGGAGCGGCCTGAGTTGAAGCTTGCATCTCACATGAGGAAAGTGATGAAATTTGGTAAGCCAGCACCAGAAATTGAAGGGTTAGTCTCCACGACCGGACTAAGCCCTTTGATTATTTGCTCTGTGGAAAGAGGAGATAGAGGACTTTTGTCAGCTTTGGTGGCGCAGTGGCACCCAGAAACTAGCAGTTTCCACCTTCCTGTAGGGGAGTTGACGATCACCTTGGATGACGTGGCATCTCTGCTCCATATACCCATTATTGGGGCCTTCCAGAGTTTTGTTCCGATTGACGTCACTGAAGCAGTGCAGTTATTGGTTGAGTTACTTGATGTGACAGTAGCAGAAGCACGGGCTGAGACAGAGCAATGCCACGGGGCATATGTCAGACTATCTTGGTTGCGTGACATTTACCATGTTAGGTGTGAGGCACGACAATGGATTCTTGCAGCCAGAGCTTACTTGTTTCACCTCGTTGGATGCACGTTGTTTGCCAACAAGAGCGCGACACATGTGAATGTGGTTTACTTGGATGCATTCCGCGACTTGGAGCAATCTGGGGGCTTCGCCTGGGGAGCTGCTGCACTAGTCTATATGTATGAGAATTTGAACTATGCATGTCAGCACCATGGCAAGCATCTTGCCGGATATATTACTTTGTTGCAGGTATTGAGCGATTATGAGTCCTATTATATTTTAATGTTGACAATATTTATGTGTAATATATACATTTTGATTGTGGTGTATGCTTCTGTAATTTCAGTGTTGGATTTATGAGCATTTCCCGACTATTGGGAATGTCATTGGAAATGAACAGTACCAGGAGACTATGCCACGCGCCTGCCGATGGAAGTGAAAATACAATGAATATCTAATCTAATAAACCAAGAGGGGAGGGGTGAATTGGTTTATAAAACTTTTTGACTTTTCTTGAAATTCAAACTCAACGGAAGATAAACAATGGATCGTATCTTTAAACCAAACACTTTTAATAAGCAATATTCACTTTTCCAATCACTTAACTCTTGTGCTGAAACAAAATCAGAATTGATTCACAATCGAATACCACAAGCAATTGAATGTAATGTAAATCAAAACACAATTACACACAAATTTATACTGGTTCACCTCTAACCACTTGAGGCTACATCCAGTTGTCTTCTAATCCAAACCAGATTAGAGTTCCACTAACAAGATTCAGTTCTTTACAAGCAATCAACCAAGTCTCTTTCACCCACCCTAGGCAAAATTCTAAATCTAACACTAAGATTTATCTAAAGACTTTAGAACCTGAGCACACCACTCAGTTCTACCCACTAGAAACACTATCTAGTTATGCTTTAAAGAATTCTAACTTGTTACATGGATAGTTTCAACACAAACCAAACAAAACAAATAAAATCTCCCAAATAATAGAACTAAAGATTCAAGAAGGACATCACCTTAATCCTTTTGCAGCAGAAAAGGGATTATACGAAATTTAAAACCTGTGATGTTGAATGAACATGCAGTCTTGAATGATCTTGCAACAGATTAATGCATGAATGTTCACTAAGAAACTCCTTCTTTTACTCTAGCTTCATGATTCTCTATTTTAAGAACAACCCAAATGAAAAAGACTCTTTCTTCACATTAAAGCACTCAGAGAATGTTACTACACTTTAGTGATGAAAGCTTTTCGAATTCTTAATTTCTGAGATTGTGAGTCAATGCATGCTATTTATAAAAAAAAAACAGATTTAACAGACTGTAATCGATTATTTCGTCAATGTAATCGATTAATTTAACTCATGTAATCGATTAATTCGACCATTTAATCGATTAAAGTGTTCGTAGCAGTTCTGGAAAATAAGCATGATCAAAGTAATCGATTATTTTACCTTTTAATCGATTATTCCAGTGAGCTTCACTTTTGCCTCTAGCCTATTTAATCGATTACAAATAATTGGTAATCGATTAAATCACCTTCTATACTACACAGGATTATGCAGAATGCTTATGTAATCGATTATTTACCTATGTAATCGATTATTACAGTCTTAAAACATTTTATGCATATTTAAAACTCATCAATGTATTTCTAACTCAATGCATATGTTTATTACTTTATACCTAAGCATGAATGCATGTTGGTTTGATTTTATTAGTAGCTGCAAAGGGATATTTAGGTTATTCCTTTTAATGAACCAAGCTTAACAAACAAAATAAAAATTACAAAGCATGAATCAAATATCAAAACTCTTCTTCTTCAGATTCTTCAATCACTTGAATCTAACAGGAAGGATGCAAAGTCTTTACCCTTGAACACCTATCGCAGGCGATTGGATAGGTTGGCAGTAGATGACGTTTGCTGGACACCTTATCTTAGTCACCGTGGCTTCAGAGAGTTCGAGGTAATATCTTTATTTTCAGGTCCAATTATATGGGAGCCATACATTGTGTCCCACCAACCCCACAGGGTGCTCCGTCAGTTTGGCTATGTTCAACGGATTCCAGAAGTGGAAGCGTATGCAGGGGCATCCACAGAAGAGGTGGATCACAGATTGATGCATTTTGCACAGTACCTTGCTACTACTGGAGATGCCGTGACATTTCCTAATGAGTCTGTAGGTGGGTATCTATAGTGGTTTTGTCGGATATCTCACCCATTCATGACTCCGCCAGCTGATGGGGAGAGTACTAGACATTCTCCGATGGTTGATCCTGTTCCACCTCCATCAGGAGCACCCTCTGATGTTACTGACAGGCAGCAACATGCAGTGGTATGAAACAGTCTACATTAAGTTATACGAATTTAAAGACATGCTTATTAAGACTATTATTATGTGTGTATATATTGATGTTTCAATTTCCTTTAGGCTGTGTGTGAAAAGATTGGAGAACGATTGCAACACATTATGGACATGAAGATGGTAACAGCTGGGACAGATGCATACAACACAATCGACCAATGTATTACTTTAGCTCGTGGTGTTACCGAGGACCGAATTGTGTATGTACGGGGTAGGCATAGGAGGGATTGATAGGGCCATACTATATGATGTTGAACGACATTGAAATTGATCTGACATTCACTATTATGTGTTGGTTATTGACAATATTTATATATACTATTGGTGACTGAGTTTTATTTACATATGTTTATGAACGACTTAAATGATGCCTTTGTGTTGTGTACGTTTTTGTTGAACAATAGGGTCTCAAATGATATAAGTGAACAATTAGGGTATGCAAAATAGTTACCATTGACAAACATATATTGTTAAAAATATTGTTGGTGACTCATACATTGCTTTGTTTGTAAACATTTGAAGTTTGGTGGTTAACAAACATGTCATCAATTATCTTGCAAATCAACATATTGTGGCCGCAACATCATCAAATTTGTGTACGCTTGCGTTCGACTTATATAAGGCTTCAGTCACTGCTTTGCTTGACTATGGCAGTGTCTTGACCATAACAAAGCTGTTGATGGCATAGGAAATCCATCTCTCAAAAAAATCTGTTACAATAACCAATGGGTAACATTCAATGATAAGTGTTTGGTTTAAAAGTGTCATCCACCTAAATAGAGTGAAACAGTCTACGGTGTACCTGAACAAAATGATTGTTGTAGACATGCCCAATACATATAATGCGATGAACACGAGTATCTATAGGCGGCATACTTCTAAAAGGAAAAAAGGTCATGCTTTGTTTCATAGAAACGGAAACAACGATCACGTTATACCTTGATGCAAGGACATAACCCATATCGGTAATGTCCATCCACTTATCCATGGTCACCTGCACATACACAATAGTTTGAATAACAAAGGTTTCCTAGTAATTATTAAACAATTTGCATGTGTTATGTGAAAATGAAATTACCATTGTCAACCCATCGACAAGTAAGGACCGCTTTAACTGCTCATATCTAGGTAACCCACCAAACAAGGCTATATACTCATCAGACCATTGTGCAAGTTCTTTCATCAAATGGTTGCGCACCAACGACCATGATTCTTCACCATAACCTAATAAGGCAGCAATTACTCGATATCCACAATTACCATCAGCTTTAACATCAATAATGTTTAAAATAAAATCCTGCATGATGGGATGAAATTGATGCAAGAATGGAATGTTCCTCCTTGATTTTGTTTGTTCAGAGGATGTGGTGGATCGTTTTGGTGTTGAACAACTACTTTGCACAGAATGTAATGCATCCACATACTCAAAGTAAGATGGATCCCTTTTAGTTGATCTTTGGTGTTTGCTGAGTTGTTTCTTTGGAGCACCTTTTGTCTTAACCTTTTCTTTAGGAGGACACATCGATGTTTTTTCAGGGTATGCCAGTTCTTTCAATTTACTCTTTAGAGTCACTTTGCCACAAACATCAAGAATTTTAAACCGCTTAGATATGGCATCAATCTCTTCGGTTATCTCCATATCAAACTCATCTGGAGCTTCTGGTGCAAAATTTAATTTCCGCCAAAACATATGTACAGTGTTAAGCGGTATACTGCCGACCACATACCTGGCTAGCTCACATGCACAAGGCAGACCATGCATTGCTCTCAAAACACAACCACACTGGGAACTATCACTACCCACATATTTGACTCAGTCAAACTCTGCAGCAATTTGGTTTAATGCATACCTTGACACCATGCCGATAAGTTTTTTGTACAAGGTAACTTTAAAGACATGTCCAACCACGTGTGTGCTTTGCTCAAATGATGCCTCTATTTCACTGTGCTGCAAGATAATCATGTTGTTTATGGCATCCCAAACACTGCATAGATCACCAAGGCTATTTTGTAGTAGTGTCTTCAAGGTCCAATGTGCCGACTCAACCCTATAGAGGGGCACACAAAACAACTTGTCAATGAACATGTTTCTCTACTTCAAATCACTAATTAAACAATTAACATGTAAGTATCATACCTGTTAGTTATGGTGTTTCCAAAATGCAATACTTGATTTGTCCATGCTGTTACAAACCTTTGTCTGTGGGGAGTCAACCAGATGTCTTTCACATAATCAACAAACGCCGACCATGGTGAGACAGCAACTTCAAATCTATTAAGACTATCATCATTTTCTTTCTCACTAAGACAATCAACTACACTCCCTCATGCTTCCATGACATGGTCCCATGCGTTTTTTTGTCTAACAAAGGTTTTACATTTTGCCTTCACATTCTTGTCAATGTGAAATCGACACAACAAGTTGGTTGCATCAGGGAACACATGTTTCACTGCATTCATCAATGCTGCATCTCTATCCGTAACAACAACCTTAGGGAAAAATTCACTTTTCAGAAAAATGTCTCTGAAGCGTTCAAGAGCCCACACAACATTGTTCATACGTTCAACTTCCAAATATGCAAATGCAGCAAAAAATGTCATCCCAGTAGCTGTGACACCAACAATGTCAAGTAAAGGGAGTTTGTACCTGTTTTTTTTGTATGTACTATCTATCAAGAATACCATATGACAGGCGTTGCACAATGTAACTGCATTCGGATGTGCCCAAAATATGTCACGTACAACATTTTCATCCTTTGTTCTATGCCAATGGATATACTTATCGCGTTCAAGAAGCTTCATTAATTGTTGCATTTCAGTGTTACTGTCTCTTATAGAAGAACGATATGCATATCGTGCATTGTACACTTGCTTCATCGTTGTAAAATTATTGTCATTGTGCTCCTTCAAAGTTAGAAGAATATTCTTTGATTTCACCATAGACCTTGTCATATCAGCAACAATAGTCTTATTATCCTCAGTTAGTCGGCCAGCATATGGATGTCCACTGAATGACTTAGCCAAAGCATGATTATGAGTTCCACAAATTAACTTCACCATCCACCATTCACCTTCAGTGACTGGTTTTGCTCGCAGCTTAAAAGGACAATTGCATTTTCTACTGCTTGTCACTGTCCTTACTAAATCTTTCTTGTATGATCTATACGTTCCACTCCTTTCACAACCAATTAAATCAAATGATGTACTTCCTCTTTTTCCAGTTTCAGTGTTAGACCTGATTATCACTGCCACAAAACCAATACCATATGCAATATCACGAGCCCATTTCAAAACGTTGTCACGGGAATCAAAGACCTACATTAACACATAATATACATTATATCTTCTACAATCATGCATACTACAACTTTAACAAAATAAACAACTATATAATTACCTCATAGGTATTGAAGGTATCAGAGCAACCAACCAAACAATTCACATTTTCAAATGAGGAACAATCCTCTTCATTATCTTCATTCATATTTATTTCTTCATCCATAACAGTATCATACATTCACTTATCATTGTCTATCTTAACAAACCATACAATTAGATAATTCAATAACAACATCAAAGAATTAACAATACAGAACAACTTATATCCACAAATACATTTCAATACCCATTTCATATTCAAATAATTATAAACCTTAAATACTTTTTTTTTGCTTCCTACACATCATTTTATTTCCATTGTTACTAATTAATAGTAATCTTGCATTTTTCTTAAAACCTTATATTTATTTTTTAACATAAATAAATTATTTTATGCTAAAATCAATAATTATGAAAACAAAATTTTGTAAAAAATTAATATGCATCATACGGATTAGTCAATCCGTATGAAGCATACGGATTATGTAATCTGCATGCTTCATACGGATTGCCTAATCTGTATGATGCATGTGAATGGTTAAATTTGTATACATTATACGGATTAACAAATCCGTACGCATCATACGGATTAGTCAATCCGTATGATGTATACGAATTTAGGCATTCACTAGAATAATACGAATTAGTCAATCCGTATGCATCATACAGATTATATAATTCGTATTCTTCATACGGATTGACTAATCTGTATTATTCTAGTGAATGGTGAATTGTTATACATCTTACGGATTGTGTAATCCGTATTGTACACGGATTACGTAATCCGTAACAAGTATACGGATTCTCAATCCGTATACTTGTTACGGATCCATATCATCTCCACGGATTACATAATCCGTATACTCAAAGACGCAAAACCAGCAAACCTTACCTTCTCCGACGACGCAGACGACGGTGAACGAAGGACCACCACTAAATACGACCTCTACCAACAAATGAACGACAATGCCAAGCAACACCCAGCAACAAACAAAACAAAATGCAAGGAAAAACCAAAACGAAGCTGCTGAAGCCCAATGTCAGAAAACACCAACAACCTTTAACAAATAAAGAGGAAGGGTACTTTTGGGATTAAACAAAAATTGCTGGGTATATTGGAACAGTGCCTGGTGCAGGAAGCAATATTCTAATATCAAATGTGTCACATAGGAAGAGAGACTCAATTAGGAAAAGAGTAACAGGCCCTATTATCTGTCCATAGCAAACCCATTTCTGGCAAGGGGCATTGGAAAATTACCCAATCTTTTCATATGAATAACCAAGCTTTCTTTCGAAGAAAAATGTCCTGTAAATATTGTTCCCTCGTTCTCAAAAGGTTTAGGTTCTTGCCAATACCCTAAAATTTATTTTAAGATTAAATATAATTTTAATTCCTCAGATATTAACTCATTGATTTCATTCCTTCAAAAATAATTTCATTGTATTTGATACATGAAATCTTCAAAACTCTCCTTCTAGTCCTTTATTTAGCTCTACTATATTTTTTTCTAAAAAATACAAACTACCTCCACCTCTTTTTTAAAAAATTTAGGGACCAAATACAATTAAATTATTTTTGAAAAACTAAAACCAACATGAATCAATATTTAGAAGACCAAAATTATGTTTTTTTAATACATCAAAGGATAGGACTAAATCCTCTCAGGAAAGAAACAACAGCTACATCAGCTGTAAGAGCAAAAAGAAACAAAACTAGGAGCAACATCATAATCTTGACAATCCATAATCACAGACACTGCATTCTTTGCAAGTTGGTCAGCCACTTCGTTGGCCTCACAAAGAATATGATTCCCTTCAATGAGACCTCCATCTTTGTACAGATCATGAATCTCTCTGACAATTCTGTAACAAGGATGGGTATTGCCACATCTGGATTGAACTATCCTCACTGCATTAAGCGAGCCCAAGTCCACACCGACATGAATCAATAGTTGGAATACCACAATCATGTTTTACCCTTTATTTTATGTATGCAGTTTGCCTTAAAAAAAAAAAAGGAAAAAATTGCATTTACTAAAGGCCGTTGTACTTTATTTTTTTGTTGAATGAATGGCAAAAAATTTATTGATGTAACATTAAGCTAACTTAGACATCAAACTTGAGACAAACTTATGTGAAAAAGATTTTGAACAGATTACATGACCAAAGTCGAAGTTAAATCAATCAATCAATACGGTAGTTCACATCACATTCTACCATTTGATATTTAACGGATAGCTCATGTCCCTTCCCAACGGCCAAATCAGTAATTATGGAGTTATTAAGCATTAATAATACAAACAAAAAAGCACAAAAATCAATTCATTTGAAATATTTAAGATCACCTGCGTCGTCTAAAACTAGTTTCAATATAAGAATGTACATGAAGAAAATTGGACCATTAGAAGGAACAATCACAGTCCAACGTATATAACCTACACCATTTCAGCTCTGACCATTATAATTTGGAGAGATTTCTGATTTTATTTAATATCCAACAAAGAACTTGAACACCACCTGATTTCAAAGTGACCAACCTTGGAAATCTGACAGAGGAGACCTTGCCAAAAGGAATTTGCCAACATTGTCTGCTACTGACCAGAGTTCCCCAATAGTCGTTCAACTGCTGCATGAACATTACCTGAAGTGGCAATAAGAGCTCTAATGTTCTCTTGTGTGTCAAAGAATCCCATCTCTTGAAGCTGTGAAAGTTGGGAGGCATACAGCTGCTCCGGCGGCTCTGACAAGACAACAAAGTCAGTGAGAGGCTGAGCAGAGTATAAAATTTAGGTAAATAATACCTAGATCCCTATGTTCTGGGGGGCATTTTTAGTACATCCCTATATTTTGAATTTTATAATGTGGTGGAGTTTCAAAATTTTCAAATTGGGTCCCTAATATTAAAGCACTGTTAAATTGGACCAAATAACAATCTGAGACTCCATAGTTCAAAATATTTGAATAGTGTCCCTGACTTCAGCTTACCTTTAGAAGCTTATACTGCTCCTCCAGTGGCAGGAACTTAATTGGAAATTGGAACTTCTTTAAAATTAGGGACCCAGTTATGAACTTATTAAATATAGTGATGATCAAGATAAAAATCACCTAATAGTATAGGGAGCTACAGATTAATTTAATCCCATGTTTGGGAACAGTTTTCCTCTGGAAAATAATTATTTAGTTTATCAAAGGCTCTCAGGAAGTTGAACAAAAAAAACAAATTCTCCAAAACAAGTTGAACCAAAGACATTATTTAGAAAAAATAGAAGACAGCAATGCTAACCATTTGATCTATTTGGAACAGCTGCGAGGCTACCAGCTCCAAGTCCACCAAACATGCTCGATAACGTCTCCAATCCCAAGTTGTTCATTGGTCCTACCCATAAAATCATTCCATAGTAATTTCAATGAACTATTAAAAGTACATGCTTATCGTCAAATGGCAGTTGTATCATCCAAAAAAGTCGCCACCAAACTTGATCCCCACCCCCACCCCTTCATTACTAGGGATACAATCAGGCCAAAAGATTTTTTAATGCATCTGGTCCTTCTAATGGTAGCCCATGAATTAATGGGTCATTGCCTCATAGGATTTAATCAGAAAAGGCTTAAATTTGGTTTTGAAAGGATTTTAGGAAGTGTCCTCTGCCACCCACACCCAATTTGTGTGATTTATGAACCACCTAAAATATGAATGAAGGAAGTCATCAAGGTAACTGAAGATCAATTTCTCATTCTCATTTTAAGCAAACAGGAACAAAAAAAAAAAAAAAAGAACCTGCTAACCTCAATATCATCTCCATTAAATTCTTGGATGTTCAAACTATTTATAAAATTATAATTCATATAACTCAAGTATGATGGATCATCTTCAGAGATGATTAAGCACCACCGTAGCAACAACATAACAGTAAATAGTTTATATTAACAGAAACCAAGATTATAGAGGGATGTCTTGCATACCAGTGCCTCCACCAGTTTGACCAGATTCCCTGCAGAAGCTTAGCAGGTTAATAGAAAATTAAGCAAGCAAAAAATGACGGGAAGATAAAGTCAACAAGGACATACATGCATGTTGTATTTTAACAGATTATGCCAGCAAAAACATTAATCACCACCAAACTAATCTAAGGAATGACATCAACGATTCCAAACATTAACTGTCATCCACCACATCAAGATTTAAACTTGTACTATTTTAAGTCACCGGGAAAAATTGCATTCCAGTGGCACAATGTTGAATGTAGATTTTGTTACAATTACCATATCCTTTAGTAAGAAGAATATCTAATTTCGAAGCTCACAAAGCAGCTTCACTTCACTTTTTAATAACATGTAATATAAGTAAAAACTTTCAAATTTTTTACTTCCAAATACCTATTATGCATAACAATGGATATCGTCTATTACTGATCTTAAAATGAAATTTACACACACGAATCAGCTATCTCTATTTCTGAAATATCTTAAAATAATGAAATATATAGCTTTACTCTTGATACAACGGTAAAGTTGCGCTTTGATAACCAGTTGGTCATGGATTCTGATGAGGAACAAGAAAAATGAGTGAAGAGCCCAAAGATCAATAAGTGAAGAGCCTAGATTGCTCAAATGTTTTGAACATAACTTGAGTTCTAGATATTCATTTTAGGTGTTTTTCGATGCGTTTGAAAGCTCTAAAGATTTCCTACAAGTTATATTTCTAGTCTCAAGTCCTAATTCTACATCAATGATGATGAAAATTGGATATGAAGTTCAGCACGAATTAGATTTTTTTAGTGTAATTTTGAATAAAGAATTTGTGACTGAAGTCTCACATTGGAAAGAAAGAGGAGAAAGGCACCACTTGTTGACTATAAATAGTCATTCATTTGTCTTATGTACTCACCTTTGAACTGAATAAAAACTTTGCACTTTTAAAAGTGTGTGAGAGGAAGTTTCTCTTGGGTTTTTAATTAGACCAAACATTGGTTCTTATCAAAGGTTTCTATAATCTTTGTGGCGAATCCCCACGGGACTTATCACTCTTCATAATGTGTGGCATCTTCCATTTCTTGTCTTTTCCGTCTTTTTATTTTATTTTCTTTTCTTTAACATTTTGCTTTGCTCTGCACTTTTCTTCATATTGTCTTTATCTTTGTTTCTCTTCGTCAAACACTTTGCGTGCACCTTTTTCTTTTGTGATAACAAGAAGCCTTTTCGAGGACGATCCGTAAAACAATGAAACCCCATATTGGTTCATATCAGATTCGAATTCAAAAATAACTTCTTTGCATATGCAAGAGTAAAGCTGCATACAATGACCCTCCCTCATACCTTTACATAACAAGGAGCCTTCTGGCACCAGGGTTCGTTACTTTTTTACTCTTGGAAAGACAGAGATTCCTTCAGTTACTTTTAATGAGATGTTAAAAAAATCTTGGTTTTCAAGCATAGTATGTTATAAGCATGACCAGAAAAAAGGAAGTTATAAACGAATAGCTTTTAGCAAAGTAATCATGACAAAAAAAATGCAAAAATGCTAATACAACTTATTTATGGGATGTCAAATGGGGCGTCTAGGCCTAAAAGGTCAGCAGTGATGGGTGTGCTAGTTACCGGGTCTTAGCAAATAATACATCATTGAGCTAAAGGATAGAGTTCAACAAATTCGAAGTTTATTTCTTTTCATGGATGAGCACAATACTGGGTGAGCATGGAAAGGTCAGGATAGCAGAACTACTGCAGTATTAGGGAGAATACATAGTAGGGTAACAATGTAAATAGAACAGTACCACTTGTACTCATCTTTCGTATTATAAGACATAATATTTTTGCTGATAAAAAAAAAAATACGGATAGCAGAACTACTTACCGTGTTGATTGTTGCTGGCCAAGCTGAGACATAAGAGCTTGTTGGAAAGACAAGAGTTGCTGAAATTGTGCAATAAGACAGAACTGTAAGAATATTAAGTGAAAGCAAGGAAGAATAAAATTATATAGCAGGCAATGTAGCCTCTTTATCATAATAGATCACAATTTATAGAATAAAATATTCTGCAGCAAGCCTGCAAAAATAAAAAAATAAAAAATTCAATTTCCCCCAAAAATGCTTCCAAGGTTTTTCATTCAACCATTTGACCTATGCTTCCCTTGGTCCAATTAGGTCTGGATACTGATTATTTATTTCATACTAAGAACACTAGAATTCATCAAAAAGAAACTATAAGTAAACATCTGTGGCAACCGATATTCATTGAAATTCATCAACAGATATAGAACTTTAAATATGTCTACCTGCAACGTCTCAGGTGAAGAAAACAAACGAAGGAATTCTGGATTTTGCATCACTTCTCTAAGAGAATTTAAATCCAGCATGCCACGCTGCTGAGTATTAGCACCAAGGATCTAAAATGTAAATTAAATATTAGAAGGATCAGTTCAACACATGCACATAGCATGTTATACTTGTACTAGATACGGTATATAAATACCTGATTCAACGTTTGTGGGTTGGAAAGCATACTTTGCATCATTTGTGAGATAGCTGGATTTTGCATTAGCTGGGTCAATAAAGCAGCATCTGGCATAGCACTACCACCCATTATGCTTTCAAGGTCTGGCAGACCAAGCCCTCCTAAGCCAGTAGGTCCTTGCTGTCTGGCATCCACACCAGTAGTCGACGACCTTCTGGGGTTATTTTGAGCACCTCCAGCTACAAATACAATGTTCACCATCAATAATGACAGTAAGAGTCATATAAGTGAGCTATGTTACACAGGTATGATACATGTATCAGATACAATAAATATCCAATATGACAATACGATTTTTCTAAAAACGATTTTTCTAAAAATATATAGGATACAATCCGTGTAATATATCTATTCTAGATATCTAGATATGTATTAAAAATATGAAACATAATTGAGTATATAATTGCAACTCTACAAATCCAAATCAAGATCATACTTCTTAGACATTACTAAACAGAAAGAAATATAAGTTGTCATCATAAAGTATTATTTACAAATAAGAACAGTGCTATCAAACTCACTCCTCTCATGAAATCATCCATAAGGAAGACAATTTTCACTTTTGGTTCATCAGGAGACAATGCTTCTATACTTCTATATTATTCATGCTTATGTCTCATGTAGCAGTATTGGGTTTTCATAAAAAAATATAAAGGCTTGGATACTTCACCAATACGTATCAATGAAGTATACTTCACAAAGGCGTATCAATGAAGTATACTTCACAAAGGCGTATAAATGAAGTATACTTCACAAAGGCGTATCAATGAAGTATCTAAGAGTATTGGTATCAAATAGATACATAAAGCAAATTAAGTATCAGCGCTTCATAGGTAACCAGCAACAAAATTATGTAGCCAGTATCCTTAAAACAGACAAAAATATCTGCATAAGGAAAAATGCTTTTGAAAACAACTGGTGAAAAGATTCACTTAGTCACAGGATTCTGAGAAGAAAATTTTAGTATCAGAACTTACTTCCCGTAGAGGACCAGGGATTTGGAAGCGGGTTAGTATTGGGTAAGGGAGAACCAGCAGTTGCTTCAGAACTAGTGGTGGAGGGATTAGTTGATCGGTCCCTTGCATTGCCACCATGAGTCCCTGAAACTGCTGCATTATTATTTCCTGTATTACCAGCCAACGTAGTGGCATTCAAAAACGGTTCTTGAATATTTTCATACATGCGCCTCAGCATGTTGAATCCCTCAGGAGAAGATTCAATGTTACTCATTGCTCTGTCTGTATTTCTCATCATTTCACGCATGATCTCAGGGTTCCTTGTAGCTTCAAGGGTCTGGCGGAGAGTGCTGGGATCATTAAGTATGTGTGCTAGCTCAGGGTTTCGATCCATGAGCTCTTGCATCTGCGGATTATTCATTATAAGATTCCGCACTATTTCAGGATTATTCATTAGATTCTGCATGGCGGGTGAATTCATCATTTCTCTCACTAAATTGGGATTAGAAATAAATGGTTGCTGCATCTGTTCAAGATTAGGAAATCCCTCGCCAAATAAACCATTGCCCCCAGTCCCATTGACACCTAGCCCAGGGAATAGTGAAGCTCCAAAACCAAGCCCTCCTAAGCCTCCACCTTCATTGGCACCAGCACCTCTAGCATTATTCGTTGTGGTATTGGTATTGGTGCTACTAGTATTGGTCCCACCAGTTGGATTGGCAGGAGCAGAGCCACGAACCAAATGGACAGTGTGATCTGCCTCCAAACCTATAAAGATAAATAGAAATTTAAGTTATGTCCACCCATTTGAGGAATAGTTTCTCAATAACCTTAGAGTTCAGTGTGAACAGATGTAGGCTGTTTTTAAGGAACACAATAGAAAAAAATACTTTTCTGCCTAATACAAGCTATGCTAGCCAAACATTCTGAGAATTGTCAAAAAATTAACCCTACATTATTAATAAGCCACACAGAAGCAAAGAGAGTTATTGTAGTCTAAAGAATCTATGTGTGTGCATGTTTGAAAAATATTTACAATATAAAAACTACCTTCCTGTCTAATAATACAAGCTAAAGCACTCTGAGGATAGTCAACAAATTAATCCTACATTATTACTACGCCACACAGATGCAAAGAAGAGAGCTATTAGACTCAAGAATCTTATGTGGCATGAATAAAAAAGTATTTACAATTTTCAAGAAAATGACAAACATGATAGAGATGAAATATTAAATAAGGATCAGGCCACAAGTAACCTAAGAGCACTGGTTAAATAATTAATAAATAAAAGGTTTGAATAAAACACCACACTGAGAGTCTGTTCGGATCCAAGACTATAAGTGCTTTTGAGAGATTGTCTACTAAAAAAAGCTCCATATTTCCAGTAGAAAAGCTCTCAAAAAAAGAACTTGTGACTTGTATCCAAACAGGCCCTGACACTTTTCCATAAAAACTTTCCACTTTGATTCCTTAGACAATGCCACTTGTTAGCATTCTCCTTGACAATACATATGCAATAACATTATCCTATTTTGCCATTTTACCCATACCTCCCTTATACATAAACTTCACAAACATAAAATACCCTGTCAAACAAAAATTCAAACATGGTATTCAGATTCCAAGTCTTCAACTAAAAAACATTTAACCAAATAGCACCAGTGTTATCAATGGCAGATGGCAGAATATGGAGGAAGGCCAAAATTCTACCATATAAACACACCATTGCGGCCTATGGTGCCGCCACAGAAGGCTTCCTATCACAAATTGCCTATGGTGGTTGGCAGAAATTCACCATGGCAGCCATGGTGCTGCCATTTAAAATCATTGAATAACACACATATAAGTATAATTGTTTGCAAAAAGTAGGGTTTTACTATATGGCATGACACGAAGTTTTGCTGAACGGTTTTAATAATTAGCTTAACCTAGTTACTTTGTCAAACATTGATTTGGGCATGTCAATTTCACAAAACAAGTAAGGATACTTCACTAATGGAAGAAGAATAAAACACATCATAGGCTAGGTGATTTATCCCAAAGTATCACCTAATATAGCTTTAACATATTACTTTATAACTGTACCGAGACCAAGAAAGGAATCAATCCATTATTATTGTGGTAAAATATGAAAACATGATTATTTAAATATGTGTAACCATGACTTAGGCTATTATTGGTCCAACAGTTTTTACCTTTTTGGCTTCAAATCTACTTTAAAGTTAAAATTCAAATAAAATCTTTGAAAGTAAAGTAAAAGTTGTTTGAAATTTTCCATTTCTTTTTAATTTATGAGAGAGGACTCAAGGGTGAGCAACAAGGAGAGAAAAAGAGAGCAGGAAGAGAGAAAGGAGAGTAAGAGAACAGAAAGAGAACTGGCTTTTCTTAAAATGCTAATTATTTCCTTTCGTTATATGTTGCATACGTGCTTGTCAAACAATGTGTTTGACACTCAACTTCTCTTGTAATGAAAAAGAACAACAACAACAACAAAGCTATATCCCAATAAGTGAGATTGCGGCATGGATCTCATAATGCCATTTAGCTTACTTAAAGACCAAATCTTTAGAAATGTTATTTATTAACAAATTCCTCAATGGTCCTTTGTCTCCCTCTCCCCCTTTTAAGTTTTTATAGGACTAAAAATCATGCAATCTACTCTCCTCAATGGTGCTTCCAGTGGCCTTTCCAAACCACCTTTACCAATTTTCTGTCATCTTTTCAGTGTCATGCCAATAACTTGTTCAGATTCAATTCCAAGGTATAGTACTTGAGTCCTACTTGTTAGTATGGAATTCTAGTGTGGGGTTTATAAGGCTCTCCAACTATAAGAACTAGCTTTTGTAGTGCGGTTCTCCCAAGGTTCTTATCACAACTCTGCCTATGGTGCCAATTTCATAGTTAGTCCCAACCCAAAATAAAAGAAGAAAGCTGTATTAGGCCCTCGGCAGCTAATGTAAAACTCGTTGATATGCAAAAAATGGATCACTTGCAACAAATTTTTTAAGGAAAAAAGAAAAGTAAAAAAAAAAAGCTGGACCAAACACTATGTTAACTGAAACTCGAGAGGCAAGAATAATCTCCCTCGGGCCAGAAAATAACACCCTTCACTTCCACATCAAACACTCATCTTCTCTTAGAAATAGGTTAAAAAAACTTGATGCCATATTCCCTTTAAATCCTAACCCATCATAACCCTTACTCCAATTCGACTTGAGCCATTTTATTCGACGAACGAGTGACACATTAATTTAAATACAATCAGAATCACAATCATGAACTCAACAGAATCTACAACACCTACCCTAACATCATTCAATTCATAAAAAACATTTAAAATAAAATAACACTCGCGAAATGGTAGTATGGAAATACCGTAGCTTCGGAGGGTTTGCTCATCCTTCAAGATGCGACCCTTGTAAATGAGGCGCTGTTGTTCGGCAGGGATGTCGCAGTTGCGAGCGACAACGTCCTTGAAGGAACTGACGGTGGAATCGACGGCAATCTGAACGGAAAACTTGGAACCGTTGGAGCAGCGAACGTTGATGTTGACGTTGACCCTTTCGGATTCCTCAATGGCACTGTCACCTCCCATGGCGTCACTCTCACGCTCTCGCAGAGTTTGAAGTTAATTGAAGAGGGTCCAAACCCTAACCCTAGAACAATGGATACGAGGGTGAGGAAACCAGGATTGGGAGTCTATGCGAGCTGCCGACTCAAGACACGGATCAACGGAAGAGAAGAAATAATAATGGTTAATAACAGAATTAAATTACCCAATAAAATATATTTTCTATCATTATCACTCAAAAAAAAAAATATCATATTTATACTAATATTCGATTTCAACGTTCATCTTTTGAAATATTTATTTTGATTTCAAGAAAATAAGTGATACGCATAAGTTTAAAATAGTTCTATTTGATAAAATTTGAATTTTTTTAATAATTATTTTACAATTCATATTAATAATTATTTATCAATATATACTACTAGAAATATTAGATTTAACATCGTTAAGTTAACATCGATTTTTTCAAAAATCAATGCTAACCAAAACACGGTAACAATTTTATAATTAATAGGACCTTGTTAACATTAGTTTTATTAAAAATCTATATTAACATGTTCCTTTTATTATGTTAACATCTATTTTCCTAAAAATCGATGGTAACAGGAACACATTAACATCGATTTTTAAGTTTTTTTAAAAACTAATGTTAATGTGTTCTTCTTAACATCGGTTTTTAAGAAAATCAATGTTAACATGATCACGTTAACATCAATTTTTTTAAAAAAAAAACTTAAAAATTGGTGTTGACAAGACACGTTAACATAGATTTTTTAATTAAAATCGATGTTGTTGTTGTTGTTATAAAAGGTGTGCGTTGGCCCCCAAATTAAACATTCACTCTCGCGCCTATACAGAAACCTCATCTCTCACTCTTACTCTCGCGATTTTCTTGCTACCTGTCTCATTCTCTCACGAATTTGTCACTTTCGCAATCTTCCAGTGTTCTTGCGTCACTCTCACTCGCACTCAAAGCGTACTTGACTTTAGTGTTCTTGCCTCGTGTCTCCATCCCAGTTTAGTAGCATTCTTGCACCCAATGAACCTATCTTGCAACTTAATCTTTGTTTCTGATGTTGCATTAGCATTTTAAGGTAATGTATGGGTTGAATGAAAGCTGCTATGTGGTTTCGTGGTTCTTGCCCACTAACTACTTGATAAAATGCCTAATCTCTGTATGCTGTTAGAATGTGGTTCTGGACACATTCAATGTTTGTTACTTGTTAGAGACATGCATTATTTAACTTTTACCTACATGTTTGAGCTCGAGCTCGATTTTACCTTTCCAACTATAACAGAGTAGTATTTCTCATATATTTTACTTACCTTCAGATGACATTAATAAGGGAGTTTGTGGCTCGTGTCTTATCCTGCATCTTTTATGTACGACCATAGAAGACATTATGGTCGTACATAAAAAATGCAGGATAAGGCACAAGCCATATATATATATATATATATATATATATATATATATATAT
>CM023956.1:19049508-19064717 GCA_013407115.1 Glycine latifolia
CTCTCTCTCTCTCTCTCCATATATATATATATATATATATATATATATATATATATATATATATGGAGAGAGAGAGAGAGAGAAAGTAGTAGAAGTTATTATCATGTAAAGCTAGCCCTCTGATCTCTAAGGTAGTTTTAGCCTGTCCTATATATACTGGACCATAATTTCTATATATTGATTGTTGCAAAAGTAGGCTATGTTTATCTCAATTCAAATGGACGTTGAAATTCCAGTATGTCCTATATATATAGCTAGCTAGTAGCCACCATCATTCATTCCAATCTTGCTCCAGTAGTACTACTATAGTATGTATATGATCCTATATATCAAATGCTCTAACAAAAGCAATCCTTCAAATTGCTACACACCAAAGATATATGACAGAGAGAATTGTGCTAGCTATTTTAAAAGACTAATCCCCTTTGAACATGTGCTTAAGCTTCTAATTCCCCATTAAAATATATGTTATAATGTTTAACTTTGGTTGGTTCAACCCAAAAGCAGGATGCAGGATCTAATTTTGCCAAGATATATTCTTCATAAAGCACTTTTTGTAAGATAGGTATACTTCTTTATAAGCCATGCCTTGTTAGCCCTTTAGACAAGTGTTTCTCTATAATATTCTTTCCCCAATAATTTCATCTGGTTGCTTTGAGCTTCCTTCTAATTATAACTATTATTCTATGGCCAATGCCAAGTGAAAATACAATGAACACTTACGCAAATAAACCAAGAGAGTGGGGGAGGGGGGGTGCATTGGTTTTACCTCAGAGTTTTAAAATTTCTTTTCAAAATGTGTAACAGCGGAAGAGTTTAAAATGATCGTATCTATTTAAAACCAATTAGAAATCAATTTACTTCATCAATCAACTTACTCTTGTGCAGTAACCAAGTTTATACGATGAACAAATTCTATACTTCAAGAATTCAATGAAACATAAACTGAAATATAAATGCACACAAGATTTATACTGGTTCACCTCTCAACCCCGGAGGCTACATCCAGTTTTCTCCCAACCAAATCTAGGTTAGAGTTCCACTATAACAAATATCTGTTCTTCACAAGCTTACAAAGTGATCTCCCTTACCTACCCTAGGTAAAATTCAAAATCTACTTCCTATAGACTTTTCAAAAGATCAAGAACCAGAGATCCCCTCTCTGTTCTTCCCCCTAGAAAACCCTTTCTAGAAAAGCTTTAAAGAACCCAAATGTTATATGAAAATACAACTCAATTATACAACAAATATCTAAACAACACAAGCTTTATGTTCAAGAAAGATATCACCTCATATTCCTCAGCAATTACAATGATATGAATGATTCAATCAACCTGAGATGATGACTACCATACTTTCTTGACACTTCTTTAAGCACTAGCTTGAATAGATCTTCACACCATGAGTATCAAGACTCAAAACTCATGTAAATCTTAATGACACTCAACACATTTGATTATCTCACTAAATTCAGCCTTTGGTACACTTGAGAGCTTTTACAGAATGTATACTAAAAGGGTATTTACGAATATCTCTCTTCCTTACTTTTTTTCACTCAGACTCAGCTTTTCTATTTATAAAAAAATTGTTTCAACTAACTGTAATCGATTAATTCGTCACAATAATCAATTATTTTACTTATAGTAATCGATTATTTTATCCTTATAATCGATTAAATTGTTCATCAGAAATCTGGAAATATGAAACGAACAGAATAATAGATTATAACACCATGTAATCGATTAAGCCAGAAAACATAGTTTTACAATGCACTCAGGTAATCGATTAAGTACCCAAATAATCGATTAAGCCAGAACATGTCTAAAACTTAACAATGCATATATAATCGATTACAAACATCTGATAATCGATTAACTCAGATGAACATGTTGTGTATCATTATGCAGAAGCTTATGTAATCGATTATTTTCCCAAGATAATCGATTATCCCGGTAAGTTCCTAATTTTGTGTAAAGCTAATTTAATCGATTACGAGCCAGTGGTAATCGATTAAAATGTTCATAAGGCATTTTCCAGAAAACATACACACGCCTGTAATTGATTATTTCCCAAGATAATCGATTAAAGCAGTAATAAAATGTTTTACACAAATCCTAAATGCCTTTATGAAATTCTACATGTTTGTATATTACCACATGATCAAATCCTATCAATGAATGTATGAATGCATGAATTATCAAAAGCTAATGAGGATTATAAGGCTTTATCTAATGAACTAAGCTTTAAACAAAATTACATATGCCATCAAATTGATTGGGCATGTAAAATATCAAAACTCATTGACTTCAATCATCTTTGAATCCTTTGCTTCAACTTCTTTGATTCTAAGACCAAGAACTAGATGACATATGAGAACATCTTCTATGTGATGGGATTAAGAAGAATTATACCACATGGATATGGCATGGTGAATTGACAGACATGAAGAGGGGGTCGCAAATTGAACCGCTTGATGTTGACATCAGAGATCGATTAGAGGATATAATTCGTGATCTGGGACATGAGTCTTTTCAGCACGCACATGCCCCTATGTATGATACATTAGAAAGTGATTAGAAGAAGTCGTTGTATACCGGGTGCAAAAAGTCATTGACATTGTTGTTAGTGGTGTTAAATTTGGTTAATGTAGACCAGATATAGGTGAAGTGACAAAAGCTTCAGTTCATTGCTTCAGGTAGTTCAGGAGATGCTTCTAGATGAAAACACATTGCCAAGAAGTTATTATCAGGCGAAGAAGATACTGTGTCCGATGGGTATGGAGTATCAGAAAATTCATGCCTACCCTAATGATTGCATATTGTACAGAAATGAATTTGTAGAAATGCATAAATGCCCCAGGTGTGGGATATCACGGTAGAAAGTGAAAGACGATGACAACTGTAGCAGTGATGAAAGCACAAAGAAAGGCCTCCCCGCGAAGGTGTTGTGGTATCTTCCGATCATTCCAAGGTTTAAGTGTCTGTTTGCTAACGAAGATGACGCAAAAGACCTTACATGGCATGTATATGGGAGAAACTGTGATGGAATGCTCCGCCATCAGACAGATTCCCCACAGTGGAAGAAGGTTAATCATTTGTATCCGAAATTCGACAAAGAGCCAAGAAATCTTAGGCTTGCACTTGCCAGTGATGGAATGAATCCCTATGGCAGTTTAAGTACTCATCACAGTTTGTAGACTGTTTTGCTAGTCATTTATAACTTGCCTCCTTGGTTGTGCATGAAGCAAAAATACATAATGTTGTCTATGATGATATCGGGCCCAAGACAGCCAGGAAATGACATTGATGTTTTATCTCAGTCCCTTGATTGAAGACTTGACACACTTGTGAGACAAGGGGGTTGCTGTGTTTGATGGGTATTGAAAGGAGACATTCAAGTTGGTGCAATGCTATTTTGTACCATTAATGATTTTCCAGCGTATGGGAATTTGAGTGGATACAGTGTTAAGAGCCATCATGCATGCCCTATCTGTGAACAAGACATAAGTTACGCACAACTTAAACATGGAAGAAAAATAGTTTACACTCGCTATCGACGTTTTTTCAAACCTTATCACCCTTATCGGTGATTGAAAAAAGCATTTAATGGAAGTCAAGAGCATGAAAGTGCACCAATTCCATTAACCGTTGAGCAGGTTCTTGAGTGGGTTGAGGACATCCATACTATATTTGGAAAGACCCAAAAGAAGCTAAAAGGTAATACTTGCATATGGAAGAAGAGGTCGATATTGTTTGATCTTTCATACTGGTCTGATCTAGATGTTAGACATTGTATCGGTGTTATGTATGTGGAGAAAAATGTGTGTGACAGTATCATTGGCACACTTCTTAACATTCAAGGCAAGACAAATGATGGTTTGAACACTCGTCAAGATCTTGCTGAGATGGGTATATATGAGCATATACATCCTAGGTCTGATGGTAAGAAAATATACTTGCCTCCAGCATGCCACACTTTGTCAAGAAAGGAAAAGATAAGTATAGTTTAAAACAATTGTATAGTTTAAGATTACAATCATTTTATGTATATTGACACTATTGAATTTACTTATTATTCACATATAATGTTAATTTGTATTGAAATTTGAAACTGGTTGGATGTCTGTTTTTAAAATTTGCAGGTTAAAATTGGATTAAATTAATAAAATAGACAACATATTAAAAAAAACAAAAAAACAACATCGGTTTTTTGTAAAAACTGATATTGAATTATCATATTATAACATTTTTTCTTTTATTTCTTATTTGCCGACATCGGTTTTTTAGAAAATCGATGTTGTATACTTTTGTTAACATTGGTTTTTGAAAACTGATGTTAACGTTCAGACTTTTAACGTTGGCGGTTTCAACATTAGATAAAAACTGAAATGAAAAAGCCAAAATAACTGATGTTAAAAGCGTATTTTCTAGTAGTGATAATTGAAGAATAGTTAAATAGTTTTATATCATCTGGGCATACATTATATTGTTTGGGGTATTTGTTTTAAGAATAATTTCTTAATACTTGAAATATAACATAGAAATATTATTTCTAGTTATTTTATAATAAAAAAATGTGTTTGTCTATTGACAAAAAGGGATATATACTTATAAAATAATTTTATACAATTATTGAATCACAATCTATCATGTATAATAAATTTATTGAGTCAAAGCATATTGTTTAATGACAAATAGTTATTTTACACAAAATTAGGAGTCTTACATACACTATTTAAGACAGACTCAAGATGGGCTATAATCCTAGAGGGTTTTGGCTAAGGAAAACTTTATTTAGAATCTAGGTTTTCTATTTGAGAAACTTGAATTTTTTAGACCTTACTCTCACTTGATTGTTTTCCTTTCTTTCAATGAACTTCTTTGAATCAGGATCCTTTTATAGGCCTTGAGTTAGCCATTTATGTTTGTTGGAGGGATTTTCAAATTCAACCACGTGTTGTACATGTCATCGCTTTTATATAGTTGTCTATTGAATTTCACTTCTTTTTGTGAGTTATACCTCTTGTGGATTCTTTGGATTGAACCTTTCTTGGTTCTTATTAAAGATTTTCATACCTTTGTGGTGAATTTTCGTTGGACTTATCACTCTATAGAGTGTGGCATCTTCCCTTACACTTTTGTTCTTCTCCATCTTTTCATCTTTACTTTTATTTGTTGGTTCTTAGTTTGATGTGAACCATTTCATAAAAATTAAAGCTTTATTTGACTGAAGGTGTCATTGTTATAAGGATTAAGAAAATTTGTTTCAAAGTCTTATGATTTGTTCCGTTTTAATTATTTGTTAAACATGTATCCACTCAAGGATGATATGTAAAAACAATATGACTCCTAACTAGGATCATATTAGGAATGGGGTTAGATGTAAGAAAATTTGAGTTCTTAGGTGAAATTTATCATTCCTAGCTTCTTTGAATCATTTTAATCAATTATATTGCTTAACAATCAATTAAAATAAGCTTCACAAGAGTTAGATTTTGAATTGGCATTCAACAATAATCAATGATAAGAGTTAATAATAAATTATTTTGAGTCCTGAGGACTATTTTGTTGTTTCTAATGAGCATATAATAATTTTTTATAATTAATTATTTATATAAAAAATGTCCTTTGGGGTAATTATGCTAGGTTTAATCAATTATGGTGAGATATAATTGATTAAATTGACCAAAGGTCAATTTTAGAGTGTGAATTTGGAAAAATGGTGTTTATAATTGTTGTAGACCTAGATGTTAGCTAAATAATGAATTTGGTATCACTAAAAAATAATGTCTACAACTTTAGAAATTGTTAAAGTAATAACCAAATGTCAAGTTGTGAGGATTTGATAAAAGAATCACATTATTCATAATTTTATGCATTGTATAACTCCAAAAATAGGTCACGAGGTAAACAAAAAATCATAGATTATCATCTTAGCTTTCAAATGAGTTAAGAATTAACTTGAGTTTGTTTATCTCTCAATATCATAATTACCATACAACAAAGGTCATAAATGCATAATAGAAATTAAAGGAGATAATAACCCAAAACTTAGGAGACCGTATACCCACCATAAATGTCAAGTTGATAAATGTTATAATGGTAAAATGATGCATAATTATACTATATTTGCTAGTCTATAACTACTTTATTATTGAAATTGTTATATTATTGTTGTTGAGATGACTATATTCTTAATGAGATAATTGTGTCATTATTGTGATGATAAAGTACTGTGGTTGAATCTTTGATGTTTGAATGGTTTTAAAAAAATTAAATGATTTAAATATGAGTTTTTTGAAAGATTGTTTGGAGAAGGAAAATTTCATTAGGCACTACAATTCCTATTCACAAATTGACATAGGGGTCTTGCTTAGTGGATGTCTTCCCAAGTACTCATCCATATGTTTTTAAATTCAATGGTTTTCTAAAGTGATGAAAATATTTCATAAATATTAAGATGAGTTATTTAAATGTATAAGAAATGGTTATTGTTGATGAAACTTGGATCCTTAATTCAAACCTTAAGAAATGGTGAGTATAGAAAATAAATTTAGGAGGGCAAATATATTGAGACATTTGTAAAATATTTATAGTAAGTGTTCTACAAAAAGTTGTTGAAATTTATAGGTTCAATTATATTTTTTGTATATATTCATTGGATGTCCCCAAATGGACGTTTGGTCTCTATTTATAGTTGTAATAACTTTGTTTTTAGTCTTAGCTTATAGTTTAAAACATCTTATATATTTTGGTAACTATAGTTACAAGTTTTATTTTATTTTTTAATTTTTTGGTCCTTGTTATGAATGTTGACTAACACCATTTGTAACAAGCATGATGTGGCTCATTTAATAAATATTTATCTAATAAATGTTAGGAAACTTTAGACAAGAAGAACCAAAAAGGTAACAAATGACAATTATAAGGGCCAAAATAAAATATTTTGCCATCATAATAGATAATTAAACCTAGTTTATAAATATCAAATACATAATGTTAATGTACTAAATATTAATTCCAACATAAAAAAACATTGATTTGTTTAGTATTAAAAATTGTAATATATAGCATAAAATGAAAAAGGATATTGACCACAATGTTGAGATTTTATTTTTCTTTATTTTTCTACCAAGTGCATGAGAAATAATATGTATAAATCATTTTTGAAGTGAATAGATAAGGGGTTTTTGTTGGGTTTTATCATTGAAGCATGAGAATTGTCTCTGCTAGGGTTCTTCCATGAACCATTTGATCTTGTCAAGAATTACTCAATTCTTGTGGCGATCCTCAAGGCTTATCAAATATCATTGTTTGTGGTGCCCATCTGCTTCTTCCTTTCACATTTTCTGTTTTCTTGTTTAATTTTCGCATTGTTAATTCTGTAATTCTATCCGAATTTCTTATTTTCATAACTCATTTTACTTATCCTTTTTTGGTGTCTCTTGTGCCTAAATTGTGTTTCAGGACGTCCTTTTTCACCTTGTTTTGGAATCATTCCAAGCTGAGTTCTATAGGCTGAGAAACGTATAAAAGTTAACAATATGTTTCTAGAATTGGTCTGAATTTGAAGCAAGGCTAGGAGATTTACATCATAAACCGAAACTAGCAATTAGAGTATAACCAGAGAATCCATGCAATGTAAAAACCTATATCCATTCCTAAAACTAGATTGCTAAACATTTCTACTTCAGATCTAGAATTAAATTTGTTTTCCAACACAATTTAACTCCATTAAGCAAAGTTCACTACTATACAAAAAGCTTTTTATGACGTGGGAACAACTGCAATTCTACCAAAATCGTCATTAAAAAATGGTCAATGGCATTTTCGTAAGTAAATGGATGCTTTAACGACGGTTTTAGGTAAAACTGTCATAAAGCCACACAATACGATGACGGTTTTGATGAAAAATTGTTGTAGATTTGACAAGTTTAAAGACCATTTTGGAAAATCATCTTCATAATGAATCTTAAATTAATTTGTTGAGTAAAGAAGCACTTGAGCTCTCACGCCTAAGTCAGAAACACTCTCGTGTCTTGCCCTTAAACCTCTTTTGCTCTCGTTGTATTGAAGCTTTCATCGTCGTCATCTTCTCATCACCATCGTGCCACCATCGACGTCAAACTGTGAACTCCTCCACCACAAGACTCTCATCATTAGAAGGTATGAACCCCTCCCTTGCATTTTTATGTCTTCTTTGTTGAATTTCGTTGGGGTCGGAGTGGGCATTGGCCATTGGAGTTTGGTGTGCGGTGGAAGGAGTATTGGGGTTTTGGATTGTGTTCTAGGTTGTGGAGGAAAAGTGTTAGGGTTTGGGGTCAAGATGCACCATGCTAGCTCCCTTGAGATGCTATCTTTGGCTATTAGCTATCTCACTAGCATTTTTTGGGGCAGCCACTATGTGTTGTTATCATAGATTTAAACACTGGCAAAGGAAAGAGAGAGAAAATAAATGAATGAAAACAAAAGAAAATTATTTTTCTTACTATGTTTTAAATACCATTATGAGAGAGATTTTCATGGGAAAAAAATCCAATTATTGTGATAAAAAGGAAATAAAAATTGATTCTATTTCCTTACTTATTTCTACCATTTTATAAGTTAAATGAAAAATATATTTTGTTATTTTAATAAATTATCTTACAATTCATAATATTGCTAATTCACTATTCAACTTTCTGATTTGCAATTTGGTACTTCATACATATAGTCTATGTTTTGTAATATCTGTCACCCCAATGACCAAACCCTTTTAATTGATGTATATTAATTTACTCATTCAGTGTAATATGCTTTGCAATATAGGACAATCCTTTTATTGGAGGAGTTTTTTGATACATTCTTAGGTCTTTGATCCATTATTGTTATACAAGAGAGAGAAAGATACTTGGAGGTTGCAGATGATCGTATTATTGCTTCTATAAACACATTACTGGAAGGTGTGTTTGATTTTAGGGATGACTAATGGGTGTTGATTCAAAGTTGGTTAGTGTCAAAGCATTTGCTTGAATGGCTTAGTTTGATTCTTGTTGCCAACAATCTTCTTTGGTATATATGATATATAAATACCACTAATAAGCACCTACTAAAGGTGGTGACATGACTTAACCATTTAATGGGGTACTCCCTCCCTCTACTTACTAAATGGTAGTAGTAGTGATGGATATAGATAGTGAACATTCTAAACAAGAAACTTTCTCTATTTCACTAGTATTGATATGAATTTTCTTATATTTATTTTGTATTATTCTACTACTTTTTTGCAGTAAAATGTTCCAAATCTTCATCGTTTTTCTCAATATCACTTGAGTTATGGACCATGCAATATAGTGGTTTTGCTTAATATAATTTGTTGGGGGCATTTAATAGGCTTTGAATGCGTTTCACATGACTAGTTTTTGTTAGTTTAACAAAAAGATAAGTTTCTCAATCTTTTATGCTTCTTAAGCTAAAATGCCATTAAACTTGGAAATTGTGTTAGACTACTCTAAAAAGATTTAAGATTAAATACATGTTGGTCAATTCCTTACATCTAAATAATGAGTTGATCACTCTTGTCAATTTAAAATAGCAAGACCTTCGTACCCTATACAACATATCACATTTTATTTTGCCATAATATCTAATGCAACACTCATGATTTGCAGAATAAACCTCTTATTCCCTAAGTGGCTGGCTATGCTCTATGTGTCAGGCCTAGACGCAACTTTGTTCTTGTTGCAGTCTAAAATGCTTCCCAGATTAAAAAAAAATCATGTGGCAAACCAAGGACAATCCTAGCTCTTAGGTTTATGGAAAATGTATTTACTTGTTCTTTCCTTCAAAATGTCATTCCTTTGCACTTAAATTTTTCCTTTTTTTCCTGGCTAGCTGTGTATCAGATGGTATGCAGATGATAGATGCACTTCTCACATGCAAGATGAAAAGGAAACACTACTAGAAAATAGGCTTTTAGCACTGATGTTAATTTTAAAAATATTTTTTTAATATTTTGTCTATTTTTTTAATTTTACCCAAATTAAACCTGCAAATGAAAAAACAATCCAATCCAGACAATTTCACAATAAATTACAAATGATATATGAATTATAAGTAAAATCAATAGTGTCAATATACATAAAATCATTTCCTATAAACTATATACAATTGTTAAAAATCCCTCTTAACCACTTAGTGCTTCATTTCTAACTCTAAGATAAAATTGTGCCCACTGAATTCGAATTGCCTTCAATCTCTCGGGTTCCAATGGTCTCTGATCAGTAAAATACTGCATGATATAATAAAACATAACTTAATGAGTATAAATAAAAACATGTATAACAAATAAAATTAGTTTTGAAGTAAACAATTACCATCTCCCAATTATCTCTAAAACTTCCTTGTACTATCGTTGACATCCAATGCATGACATAATAACCACATTCAGTGCTCGCATATACCCATCTCAGCAAGATCTTGTTGAGTATTTAAACCATCATTTGTCTTTCCTTGAATGTTAAGAAGCGTGTCGATGACACTGTCACACACATTTTTCTCCACATGCATAACATCGATACAATGTCTAACATCTAGATCAGACCAGTATGGATGATCAAACAATATCGACCTTTTCATCCATATGCAAGTTTTACTTTTAAGCTTCTTTTGGGTTTTTCCAAATGTAGTATTGATGTCCTCAACCCGCTCCTTGCTCACCTGTTAATGGTATCGGCGCACTTTCATGTTCTTAACTTCCATTAAATGCTTTTTTCAATCGACGGTAAGGGTGATAAGGTTTCAGAAAATGTCGATGACGAGTGTAAACTGTTTTTCTTCCATGTTTAAGTTGTATGTAGCTCATGTCTTGTTCACAGATAGGGCATGCACGATGGCCCTTAACATTGTATCCACTCAAATTCTCGTATGCTGGAAAATCATTAATGGTACAAAATAACATTGCACGCAACTTGAATGTCTCATTTTGGTACCCATCAAACATGGCAACCCTCTCGTCCCACAATTTTGCCAAGTCTTCAATCAAGGGACTTAGATAAACATCAATGTCATTTCCTGGCTGTCTTGGGCCCGATATCATCATAGACAATATCATGTATTTTCGCTTCATGCACAACCAAGGAGGCAAGTTGTAAATGACAAGCAAAACAGACCACGAACTGTGCTGAGTACTTAAACTGACATAGGAATTCATTCCATCACTAACAAGTGCAAGCCTAAGATTTCTTGGCTCTTCGACGAATTCTGGATACAAACGGTTAATCTTCTTCCTCTGGGAGGAATCAGCCGGATGGCAGAGCATTCCATCATAGTTTCTCCCATCTACATGCCATGTTAGGACTTTTGCGTCATCCTCATTAGCAAACAGACGCTTAAACCTTCGAATGATCGGATGATACCACAACACCTTCGCTGGGGGGTCTTTCTTTGTGTTTTCATCACTACTATAGTCGTCATCGTCCTTCACTTTGTACCGTGATACTCTACACCTGGGGAATTTATGCATTTCTTTTAATTCATTTCTATACAATATGCAATCATTAGGGGAAGCATGAATTTTCTGATACTCCATACTCATCGGACACAGTATCTTCTTCACCTGATAGTAACTTTTTGGCAACGTGTTTTCATCAGGAAGCATATCATGAACTACCTAAAGTAGTGAACTAAAGCTTTTGTCACTCCACCCATATCTGACTTTGACATTAACCAGACTTAACACCGCTGACAACAATGTCAAAGACTTCTTGCACCCCGGATAAACCGGCTTCTTCGAATCACTTTTCAATGTATCATACATAGGGCCATATGCTTGCTCAAAAGACTCTTGTCTGAGATCACGAATCATATCCTCTAATCAATCTCCCATGTCTACATCAACCGGTTCAATTTGGGACCCGCTCTACATGTCTGTGAATTCACCATGTCATATCCATGACGTATAATTCTTCTTAATCCCATCACACAAAAGATGTTCTCGTATGTCGTTTAGTGCCTGTTGTCTCCCATTCAAACAGTTTATACAAGGACAAAAATATTTTCCATCCTCAACCAATCGACTTCTTTTGGATGCAAATTCCAAGAACTGTTCAACCCCTTCCTCATACTTAGCGCTTATGCGACTTGCATTCATCCAACTTCGATCCATTTAATTAATAACTCTGTGATACTCACAAAGTTATTTCATGCATGAAAACCTCACTTTTTTCATTAAAGGTGTGACCCTATCCCATTCAGGAAAACATTTTTTTATAGTATATTCATATGTATATGTTGAGTTTCTTTTCTTCAATTTGACAAAATTTTGGCAGCATTTCGCATATATCCCCAAATACACGACATGAAAGCGGTGACATCAATACCATCACAATCAAGTATGCACCCAGGGAACAAAGTGAAATGCATTGTACCGAAATTTCATCAAATTTAATAAAAGAAACTCAACCTATACATATGAATATACTATAAAAAAATGACTCTTCCCAAACTGTCCAAACGGATAATTCAAGAATCAATACAACGATTGATCCAAACTGTTCGGAAAAATCATTGTATTGAATCTCAAATGGGAAACTAAGGTTCACTCATAATGAACATCAATTGTATATATAAATCAATAGTTATTAATAACATAAAACAAGTTACAAAAGACGACATATACATATAGAACCTCAAAAAAATATGAAAGACATTCGTAAGTACCTGTGATAGTAGTCACTATCTCCAACAATGAATCTTGTGATGATGATGCAAAGAGAAAAATGACAAAACTACCTACAAATGATGTTAAACATTCATAAGAAGGCTCCCTAATTTTAATAATGATCTATTTTTGTTAGATCCATAGTATATATTAAAAAAGAAGGACATGTTGATTGTGTAGCTCAACTAAGTTTAATATGGGTCTTAGCATTACGATTTTTTGGGTGATAATTATGAGTAATGAGATGATGGTGATACAAGTATGATACATACATGTAAGAAAAAAGAACCATTATCCTATCATTCTCACAATTAAAACTAACGTTAAAGCTTAAAAGAAATATGAATAAAAGAAAACGTGAATAATCATATAAACATTAGTTAGAATATATAGAAAGAAAGAAGATAGAGATGACAACAAGAATTAGGAGTAGGGCATCTTTTTCTTTTTTCTTTTCAAATGAAATTGGACTTCTAATAACAGGATGACATGCCATCAACCATACATTAAAGTATATAAGTCATAATAATAAAAAAAATAAAACTAACCAATATATTACAAAGTGCATTTATAGTGCCATGCCAATTGCGGGATCTTTGGTAAGGCTTAGTCACCGACTATTAATTAATAAATAAAACGACAATTTTTACTATTTTAAGAAGCCATGATAAAGACATAATATAATATTTTCTTTGTAATCATTGAGTTATTGACTACTCATGTCGTTTTGGTGTGTTTGAAAATGCAAGGATTTAATTCATCTTCATCTGAAATTTCAATTTATAAATGTATAATTTTTTTTATGAGTTTAATTTACGTACAAGTAAAAAAAATAATAATTAATTTTTAGTATATTTGGTGATGCGTCCAGTACTATTGGACGTGGATCCACAAAGTAACTTTTAGTTGTTTTGGACGTGAATTTGGATTAAACGTGATATAAAAACTAAAACAAACACACACTTTATCAATCAATTACAAATTACTTTTTTAATCAGATAATTGTTAATTTTGTGTTAGAATGTTAATGTTTGTTTATTGTTTTATTGTAGAATGAAATTATGTGAAATTTTTTAAAGATTTTGTGTAAATACCAGAATTTTATAAATTATTTTAATCTTTTCAATTTTATTCTTCTCCACTCAACCAAATCATTCTTTAGTGAGAGTTCATAAATAAATAAAAAATTAGTAATTATATGACTTCTCTCCCTTCTATCCTTAAACTTCATTCTCAATCATTAAATTAATTTTATAACTTTTCAATCATAAATTACTAATCAATCAATTATGGTTAATATAATTTTAAAATAATTATTGTAAAATTATTTTATATTATTTGTGTATAATTTTTTATTAATTTATAAAAAATGTGTAAGTTGCTATCTGAGACTTGGGATGAGTTGGAAGTGAAGCCTGAAAGCACGTGACCAAGATGAGTGATATAAAAAATTGTAGTTTTTCTTTTGGAAGGTAAAGACGCCTATATGGTAACATGTATGAAATATGAACCCACCTAAAATAGCTTAATTAGAAATATTGTTACAAGTCTTCCATAATGCCACAATGTATACACATAAATAGTGATGCCTAAATCCTAATGGCTGTGTGTATGGTCAATGTATACACATAACTTATTTGAAGAAATAGTAAAATTATATATGTAAATATGAGAATGAGATCACATTTAGTTTCATCACAAATTTGTTAGTGTTAGTCAAACTTTAGTTGACTGTATCAATTTGTTGAACCAATTCAGCAAATAAATAAAAAAATTGTACGTGACCGACTCAAAAGATTTCCCGTGGAAAATGCAAAAGCTGGTTCCATATGGAAAGAAATTAATTGTGGCAAAAATTTTAATTTTATTATTTTTCAAAATTGGTCATTAAAGTGAAAGGGGAGGCAAAGCAATGAACAGAGAAATGTACATGGACTGAGTTTTGCGAGTTTCACGTGATTTTGGTTTGGGATTAGGAGATAAGCAATGAACAGAGACAAAGCTATGGTTTAGGCATTTTATCAAACAATTGGTAGGCAAGAACAGAGAAATCACATTCAACCTATACATTACCTTAAAATGGTAATACAACAACAAAGACAAAGATAAAACATCTACTAACCTGGGATTTTAAATCGCGAGAGGGAGAAGAAAAAGCTTTAAAAAATCCTGGTGACTAAACAAAGGAGAAAGAATTTAAACGAAAAGGAGAAAACCGCTCTGCAAGCACTTTAAGAAACAAAACATTGATTTAAGCGGAAAGGAAAATAACCTGGGATTTGAAATCGTGCTGCAAGCACTTTAAGAAAATGTGAAATCACAATTTGGGACCTGCGTCTATGCAATTTAAGCTTTAAAAATGATTTCAGCAAAAAGGAGAAAGATGAACCGCTTTTGTGAATGATACATAAAATAACAAAGATAACTCTCTTATAATAATCACGTACATTGAGACATTATTATATATATATATATATATATATATATATATATATATATATATATATATA
>CM023956.1:19064727-19113031 GCA_013407115.1 Glycine latifolia
AAAGAAAAAGTCATTTACTAACACAAAAAAATCTTATATAAAAGAATTTTTTTATTATAATTTTTATATATAAGGATATTATAAATTTTATACTTGTGTATCATATAATAATTGTTCATATCATTTTAAATGATTTTAAACTAATTTAAATTTAATTTTGTTAAAAAAAATTGATGTTAGAATTTAAAATTGGTTTTTAAGTAAAAACTGATGTTAACGAGACATATTAACATTAATTTTTACATAAAAACCGATGTTAATATCAGTTTCTCGTTAACATCAGAATTTTAGATAAAAATCGATATTAACAGGGATTAGTTAACATCGGTTTTTGTTGATTTTAATAAAACTGATGTTAACAGAGATTAGCTAACATCAGTTTTTGTTGATTTTAATAAAACCGATGTTAACGGGGATTAGTTATCATTGATTTTATTAAAAATCAATGTTAACGAAGACCTTTTATTTATGAATTTGCCATCGCATTTTTGTTAACATTGATTTTTTCAATAACGATGTTACTATAGCGATGTTAAAACCATTATTTCTAGTATTGAAAAGGGATGAGAATAGTTCAATTATGAGGAAATCTATTATGATATCTCAACAAGGTTTTGATTATTCAAACTAATACATGAAAATCTCTTTTGGTAGGGAAATTAGGTATTGAATTTGAGGTTCTTTAGATAAGTTAGTGGTAAAAACGTTCAATGATGGTTCATGAGATTTCCTTATTAATACTTTGTAATATTTGTGTGTATATGTTTACATGCTTGTTAATGGTCTAGAACGGAATACTTGTTAAGTTAGTAAGGAAAATAGGCTTTATGGCAGTGGGATTTGTTCTGACTTCTGATATACATAGTTTAATATTCATTTGTCATTATTTTGGAATTACACTGATTGCTTAGACCAATGATATATGTTTTGTAACTATCCTCATGGTTCACTCTTATTTGTGATGTATATATGTTCGTGAGATTTCACTTCTATGCCTAATTGATAACCTTTTAGCATTTTCTCTTAATTTTGAATGCATTTTAAGATCCCTATAGTTTAAATAAAAATAAGTTTTGAATCTGAGAATTCAAATACAAGTGAAGGCTAGTGTGTTGCTTTTACCACATGGAGCAACTTCATTTGAGTTGTTCTCTTGCTAGCCACAAACATGATTGCATCACTATCATTCCATTACAATTATGTAACCTGCAACCTATATAAATATAGTCACTTTATGAAATGCAGAAGGTTGTTGTGATACAGACAATCTATCGTTTAAGGAGCTTACAAAAGACATACTTTTCCCTGTTACATACTATACACTAACAAAGAAAGAGTTGGAAGATGTTAGGATAAACATTTAAATAAATATTGTTTACGTAGTTTGAATTTTAAAAGGAGTAATATGTGAAAGATATGTGAAAAGATATGGGTAGAAAAGATATGAGGAAAGATAAGATATGGAGAAAGATATTATAGTAAGATATTAGGAAAGATATTGTTTAGATTTGAATTTGAATTGTTTTAGGTTTAGGTTAATTTTGTTGCTTATAAATGGCACATTATGTAAAGGGATCTGTGTGGCTTTGACAGACTATTATCAATAATATTAGAGAGTTTTCGCCCCCAGTAAAATTTGTGTGTTTGTGTATTTGTGAGTGCACCAGTGTGTGTGTGTGAGAGAGGGCCTGAAATATCACAACCTTTGAGAGACTGTGTGATATCAAATTGGTATCAGAGCTGAGAGAATGGAGAGTGGTCCGAGTAGTAGTCTGCCATTACCCCGCCTTACGAAGGCTAACTATGAGAACTGGAGTATCCAGATGAAGGCTCTGTTGGGAGCTAATGATAGTTGGGAGGTTGTCCATGATGGTTTCGAAGAACCACAATCCACGACAGGATACACGGCGGCGCAGAACAAAACATTGAAGGAGATGCGGTTGAAAGACAAAGGCGCGTTATATATGATGCTCCGGGCTGTTGATGATTCCGGATTTGAGAAGATTGCTGGCGCAACAACGTCAAAGGAGGCGTGGGACATTCTTGCGAATGTTTACAAGGGAGCTGATCGAGTCAGGCATGTCAGACTTCAAACTCTCCGAGGAGAGTTGGAAGCAATGAAAATGAAGGAAGGATAAAGTGTATCCGATTTTGTTACTCGGATTCAGACCGTGCTGAATCAATTAAAGAGAAGCTGAGAGATGCTACCCGATGCCAGAGTGGTGGAGAAAATTCTAAGGTCTCTCACTGATGACTTCGAGAATGTTGTATGTGCGATTGAGGGGTCAAAGGACTTAGCAACGTACAACGTTGACGAACTTGCTGGTTCATTGGAGGCGCATGAACAGAGGAAGAAAAAGAAGAAAGAAGAGTCACTGGAGCAAGCACTCCAGACGAAAGTTTCAGTCAAGGACGAGAAAGCGCTCTACTCTCAAAATTTCCGAGGTAGAGGACGAGGCCGAGGTGGACGTGGTTATGACCGAGGTGGTAGAAGCCGAGGTCAAGAAGGGTGGAATAGAGAGCAAGCTGAATCAAGTCAGCAGAATTGGCGAGGAGGCCGAGGACGTGGAAGAGGCCGACATTCAAATGTAGAATGTTTTAAATGTGGAAAGTACGAACACTATTCGAGAGATTGCAACAACTCAGATAGATGTTACAATTGTGGCCGAGTTGGTCATTATGCGAAGGATTGCCGAGGTGAAAGAAGAACGAATGAAACTGCAAATTATGCTGCAGAAGAAGTAAAAGATGGAGGACTTTTGATGATGGCTGGAGGTGTAGTCAACCAGACATCCGAGATGGAATGGTTTATAGACACTGGTGCAAGCAATCATATGTGTGGGTACAAGCATTTGTTCAGTAGTTTGAGAGAAACAGAAGCCGGACATGTTTCTTTTGGAGACGCTTCAAAGGTCGACGTGAAAGGCCGATGTACGATTAGTTTCTTGCAGAAAGATGGACGAGTTGGATGTATTCAAGATGTGTATTACGTACCTGAACTCAAAAGTAATATTCTTAGCGTGGGACAACTGATGGAGAAAGGTTACTCGGTTATTATAACAGACCGAGTTCTTCTATTGAAGGAAAAGCAAGGACGATTGATAGCTCGAGTGCAGATGGAGAAGAATAGAATGTTCAAGTTAATCTTGAGAAGTGTGGAGGTCGGATGTTTGCAAGCCTAGATGAATGATGAAGCATCCTTGTGGCATCGTCGGTTTGGGCATCTTCACTTTGGAGGCCTGGCCGAGATGGTGAATAAGAATTTGGTGGTCGGATTGCCGAGAATGAACTGTGAGAAGAGATTTTGTGAAGATTGTGTGCTGAGCAAACATGTGAGGAGTCCATTTCAGAGGTCGGCCAGATACCGAGCATCGCGACCACTGGAACTAATTCATACCGATGTGTGCGGACCTATTACTCCCAGGTCCTTCAGTGGAAAGAGGTATTTTGTTACATTCATAGATGATTTTAGTCGTAAAACTTAGGTGTATATGCTGGAGGAAAAATCCAAGGTGTTTGAAGTGTTCAAGAGTTTTAAAATGATGATTGAGAATGCAACTAGAAGGAGGATCAAATCGATACGTTCAGACCGAGGTGGTGAGTACACATCAAATGCATTTAGGAGGTACTGCGAGGAGTATGACATCAGAAGGTTCTTGATGGCACCATACTCACCACAGCAAAATGGAGTAGCAGAGAGGAAGAATCGAACCATTCTTGACATGGTGAGATCAATGTTGAAGACGAAGAGAATGCCAAAGGAGTTTTGGGGGGAAGCTGTTCTGTGTGCTGTATATGTACAGAACCGCTGTTTGCATTCCATACTTAATGGAAAGACCCCACAAGAATTATGGACGGGCCAAAAGCCAACGGTGGGCCATTTGAGAGTTTTCGGGAGTGTAGCCTATGCACACGTCCCTGATCAGCAAAGGACCAAGTTAGAAGACAAGAGCAAAAAGTTTATCTTCATTGGATATGACGAGAAGACAAAGGGATACAAGCTGTTAGATCGCGACACCAAGACGGTAATGATAAGCCGAGATGTGAACGTGAATGAATACGATGAATGGGATTGGAGCAGCCCATCCGAGATCAAATCAGATCCCAGAAAGATGGTTATACAAGACGAGAAGGAAGACGGATCACCGAGTTGGATCCCGGCAAGGAGCGAGACAGATGAAGACGAGATGAGACGACCCCGGATGAGGAGTTTGCAGGATTTGTACGAGTCAACTAACGAAGCTCATCTTGTTTGTTTGTTGACAGATTCTGAAGAAATAAGGTTTGAAGAAGCAATCCGAGATGAGAAGTGGCAAAGTGCCATGAATGAAGAGATCAAAGCGATTGAACGGAATGATACTTGGGAGTTGACCGAGCTGCCAAAAGGAAGTCGGCCCATTGGAGTTAAATGGGTTTATAAGAAGAAAATGAATGCTGATGGAGAGATAGAGCGATATAAAGCCCGACTGGTAGCCAAGGGGTATTCGCAAAAGGCAGGAGTAGACTATGATGAGGTGTTCGCACCTGTTGCTAGAATGGAGATGATCAGATTGTTGATCTCGCAAGCGGCTCAGTTTGGGTGGCCGATTTATCAGATGGATGTGAAGTCGGCATTTCTGAATGGTGTACTTGAAGAAGAGGTGTATCTCGAACAACCACAGGGATACTTGAAGGGCGGAGAAGAAAAGAAAGTGTTAAGGTTGAAGAAAACTTTGTACGGACTGAAACAGGCACCGAGAGCCTGGAATACCCGCATTGATGCATATTTCAAGGAGGACGGTTTTGAACAGTGTCCCTATAAGCATGCCATATACGTTAAGAAAAGAGGTGATGATTTATTGCTTGTAGCTTTGTATGTTGATGATTTGATTTTCATGGGGAATAGTGAAGAGATGGCACGAGAGTTCAAGAAGAAGATGTCGAGAGAGTTTGAGATGACTGATCTCGGTTTAATGAGATATTTTCTCGGTTTGGAAGTCAGACAGGACGAAGATGGAATTTTTGTCTCTCAGGAGAGTTATGCGAAGGGAATATTGAAGAGATTTAAGATGGCAGATTGTAACCCGGTTTCAACACCAATGGAACCCGGTTCAAAACTTTCGAAGTATGATGGAGGAGAACGTGTTGATCCGAGAAGCTATAGGAGTTTGGTGGGATGCTTGAGATACTTGACATGTACGAGGCCAGACTTGTGTTTGAGTGTTGGAATTGTAAGTCGGTTTATGGAAGAGCCGAACTATTCTCATTGGAAGGCGGCTAAAAGGATTCTGAGGTACATTCAAGGGACGATCACACAAGGACTTTTCTATTCGAAGTCAGAAAATTACAAATTGAAGGGATACTCGGACAGTGATTGGTGTGGAGATGTAGACGATAGGAAGAGCACGGCTGGCTATGTATTCTTCATGGGAAACACAACTTTTGTCTGGATGTCAAAGAAGGAACCAATTGTGACTTTATCAACATGTGAAGCCGAGTACGTTGCAGCATCCTGGTGTGTCTGCCATGCAGTGTGGTTGAGAAATTTGTTGGAGACGCTGGAGCAAGTTCAAGTCGGTACGACCGAGATCCGGGTAGATAACAAGTCGGAAATTGAGTTAGCGAAGAACCCGGTTAATCACGAGAGAAGCAAACATATTGATGTCAGGTTTCATTTCATCCGAGATCAAGTAAAAGAGAAGAAGGTGGAGTTGAGTTATGTGACGAGCCAAGAACAAGTCGGAGATATATTCACAGAGCCACTGCCGACGTTGCTGCTGGAGAATTGCAAGAAGATGATGGGAATGAGAGATGGAAGAAGTATTTAAAGTTTATGAGGGGATTTTGTTAGGATAAACGTTTAAATAAATATTATTTACGTAGTTTGAATTTTAAAAGGAGTAATATGTGAAAGATATGTGAAAAGATATGGGTAGAAAAGATATGATGAAAGATAAGATATGGAGAAAGATATTATAGTAAGATATTAGGAAAGATATTGTTTAGATTTGAATTTGAATTGTTTTAGGTTTAGGTTAATTTTGTTGCTTATAAATAGCACATTATGTAAAGGGATCTGTGTGGCTTTGGCAGACTATTATCAATAATATTAGAGAGTTTTCACCCCCAGTAAAATTTGTGTGTGTTTGTGTATTTGTGAGTGCACCAGTGTGTATGTGTGAGAGAGAACCTGAAATATCAAAACCTTTGAGAGACTGTGTGATATCAGAAGAGAATGGATATTCTGTTAATAAGCTAGGCGATTTTTACTATGCTACTACCAATTATACATGAACATTTGCTTAGTGGGCAAGTTTTTTATTTGACCAGTTTACTACAGGTTTTCTTTCTACTTTGCCCGCACCTTTGGGATCTCCTTTTTATGAGATATTGGCACTTGATTGTGAGATGGTAAGTCTATCAATACCAGTTTGGTTTCAAATGCTGTTTTTAGCATTCAGAAATGAAGTTCTAAATGATGATAAACTTATCAGATTTTTGTCAGACCAAGGAAGCAAGTTTCTCTGTTTATGAAATGTGTTCATATTGTGTTACTCTCTACACTTAATAGAATATTTGTTAACTAGAGTGAGATTAAACTTGTTTAAAATGGTGATTCACGAGTCACAAATCACAATGTCAGAGGCCTATCATGTAGAATTTTCTTTCAAATTACTAATCTACTAGAGAGTGATATCAGTTTTTAAATAAGGAAGCTTAAAAATTTTATACAATATTTTCAAATTTGGACATCTTTAGATAAGTATTGGTTAGGTGAAATTGATTGATTATACAACTTAGGTTATGCAGAATATTCAGATTCTTACTAGACTAGGTGGGGGACTATTTCCAAGGCAAAGAGTAAATGGGTTCTACTTCCTAAATACTAATTCCAATGAAAACTAAATGCATTTAACATAGCTGAGAATTATATTGACTGCGGTTTTATTGGAATACATAGGCAATGTTTTAAGTAACTTCATTCTATATTGAGACAATTAAAGTAGTTATGGCATTCTTTTTATGGATATCCTGTACATATGTAATCTTGATCAATCTTCATTTTTTTTTTCATTTGCTTAGTGCATAACAAGTGAAGGTTTTGCTCATCGTATTATTTTTCTGCAGAAGACTTAATGCTATTGCATAGAGATTTTATTTTGTTTGTTCTTTTTATTATGTCTCATTTTTAATCTTTAAGAAATTGAAGTAGCCATTTTACATATTGAGATTTGGTCAACTCTTTAAAATTGGTAACATTTACTCTTGCACAGGGATGACTTATTTTCTAATATTTATCTTTTCAGGTATTGATAGATAAATTGTTTAAACCATCCAATGCCATCACTGATTACAACACAAGGTAAGCTGTTGTTTGAGTATCAGTCAATGTCCATAAATAAGTTCGTTATTTAAGTTCGTTATTTAATATTGGAAATTAAAAAACTTATTGCTAAATAGATTTCAGCATCTTCTATGTTAGTTATAAGTCATATGTTGATAAAACTAATCAACACCTATATTATCAATTTGAGTCCTATTCTTGAATGTGAGTACATGTTAACGTATTTTTCCACGTAACACATGGCGTCACCATTATTCAGCACTTATTTTTATATTTTAACAAATTCTTAAATTATTAATTGTTTTCAAATTTTCCTTTTACATTAAGAAAACTTTCCTCTCAAATTTCAGCTTTAATTTCATTAAATTTACATCTTTATACTAAAATTTCCTTTTTCATTTTAAATCTCAAATACCTATAATCTCAAATTAATTATAGAAAAACCATCTTAGAAAGTGTACAATCTAAGACGATTTTTAAAAAAATTGTCTTAGAAAGTAGACATTCTAAGATAGTTTTATGAAAAACTCTCTTTAAATCCTAGCATTTTTAACAATATTTAAACAAAAAGTCAAAGATTCTAAGACAATTTTTATAAAAATAGACGTAGAAACATAGATTTTAAGACGGTTTAAAAATCATCGTGAAAAGTATTGACTTTCCACGAAGATGGATCGAAAGACGATTGAATATCGTCGTAGAAAGTGTTAAATAATTGTCTTTAAAAAACTTTTTTGTAGTAATGGTTGATCAAGCCTATGCATGAATTCAAGCGAAAAAAGTAGAAAATGATTGGATAAATTGAGAATAAATCAAAATTGAAGAATCACAAACTCTGAAATCTACTCCATTCAAATCCAACAACTTCAAGTTAATTAGTTACAATGGATCATAGCTTGATCCATGAAAAAATCACTAAATGTGGATCCAAAACTAGAAATGGAATAAGAGAAAGAGAGAGAAAAAAAGAGGGAAATCCTACCCTTTTCTTTGAACAATTGAAAACAATGATAAAAGTTTCACAAATCTCTAACAAAGGCTCTTTTAATGAGAGTTACTATTATTTTTTTTTGCCACATCAGCAACTCTACCGAAGAACATTCTCACTAAACTGCATCAACTTTCCTTGCAAAGCACCTCTTCTTTTGAATCTTCATGCGGACCCAATCTCATTGTGGAGAGAGGTGCACTCGCTGTGATGAGTTCTTGCTTGTGTTCTTGGTCTCAGATTGAGGATTCACTATGGTGAGTCTTCACATTCTTTCACTTGATCTCTGATCCTTGTTCGCTATGGCGACGACTTGACTCTCTATGGCGAGTTGAGGTTTGCAACTCCTTTTTCCTTTTTCCTCAAAAATGTCCTTATAACATCTAAAATTCACACAAAAACATTAAAAACTCTCTTTTTTTATTTCCTAAACTACTTTATACGGTTTTATTTACAAAAAGCAAAGATTTATAAACAAAACTCTTAAAAATGTTCCCAAAAATTTAAAGTTGTGCTCCCAAGAAATTTCACTTATATGTCAATTTGCATTATTTAAAAATTGTGCTCACAAAAAACAACTCATAAGCATGGTGATCAAGTTGTGAACTTGGAAGGTGTTTGACAAATTCGTCTCATTTACAGAACTAACATGGAAAGTGGGAGACTTATGGGCACAACTGCTAGTGGAAGTCTAGTAAAATAGAGTGCAAGACCCTCCTTGAGAAGATGGAGAAGGACAAAGTGATGCTTCAAAAAAGAAATGGATTTTTGTTTAACGAGAGTTTAGTAATCAATGAAAAACGTTTATTTTAGAACAATTTTTGGTTTAGACTGCAAGTATCTCCTCCATTAAAGATAATATGTTTGAAACAGATAAGATCGTTATGAGCGATAAAATTATTAGTAAGTTATGCCATAAAGAAGATACAACAAATTGTAAAATGAGGTGAGATGCAATATGCAAAAAAAAAAAACTGATATGAAAAACATTGAGATGTCTAGAAGTTTGAGATGGTGAATTCAGATTTTACGGTTAAAAAGTATTATTATAATTTAAATAGTAACTCAAGTTCATTATAATAAGGATGCGTTTGATTCCTAATATGATACAGTCCAAAAGACACGTCAATTAACTGAATCACATAATAATTTTTTATTTTGTATCTTGTTTGTTGAATATGTATAGCATAAATAAAAGAATGTGAAATTACAAGCATATTCTTTTTAATTTATCATAATTCGTTCAGTATAGTGGTTGCAACACCATTGGGATTTTAGTGCAATATTAGTGACCACGACCAACGACACACCATGGCAGAAAGTCGATCACTTCGTTATCTCTTCTCGGTGTATTTTTAGGGAAATGTTAGGTTGTTTGTCGTTTAAAATTAAATCAAGCCAAAATTCTCTACTGTCTTCAATTAAAACCAACTCCCTGCACTAACATTAATTTGATTTCCTTTGCAATGATGTTTTCATTAGACAAGTGGTAAAAACTAGCTATTCTACTGCCACCGTCATTTCTTTTTCTTAGCTACTATTATCTTTTTATATTCTATTACTTAAATTTGCCTATACAAGACAATGTACTGAATGTTATCCATGATGTGAAAAATCAACAGAATGAGGGAATTCAAGTTCTGTTCCTCCAGTATTAGTGTGCGTGTAGTGGGTTGGAAGTTCCGATATCTACCAACCAAGGGGGGATTTTTGAAGTGAAGGTTATGATCATTAAAGAAGAGAAACGCGGACCTGTAGCCAGATTTCGAGACATTGAACGGATTTGTTTGGAATTGAAATTGCAGATGAAAAATATCCACTTCAGGCCAGTCACGTCATTCGTGTAGCTAAACACGAGAATGGATAAAACAGGACAAAAGAATTAATAAAAGACATAGGAAAAAAAAGGAAATATTGTATATATTTCTATAGACCATCACTTGATGAATTAACACCAATCCTCCGGAATAATATCTTTAGCTCTAAGATGCTAGTCTAAAACTGTTGCAGAGTTTGGAATAAAATAATACAAAAAACAAAAGCTAACATTTATGTCAAATTAAAGCGGTCAGCTTATGTTACACTCCTTTCTCTTCTCTTCTTATCTCTTTTATAAATGTATAAGCACTTAAATTTGTACAGTTGCTCTACAAAAATAATTTCTCATCTATTAGTAACTTGGAAAAAAGACACATCAAAAGTGTATTCAAATAGAAAAGAAAACTTATAATATTCTGTTGGATAATGGAACCCGAATAAATATGATGTCTTTATCAGCTTTAGAGGCCCAGATATCCGCAGAGGTTGGCTTAGCAATTTGAACAGAGAATTATGTCGCAAACAGATTGATGCCTATGTGGATGAGAGACTTGAAAGAGGTCATAACCATTAACATTGTGAACTGAATCAAAGGCACCGTCTTGTTCAATTTGTGAAATTCACCATGAGCGAAGGCAATGGGTTTTTTTCCTAAAAGGGGTAGTTTTTTTTTTATTTACCAATTGGGGGCAATTTTTATTTAACAATGGAATTAGCGACCGAAATTAGCAACCAATTTTTATTTTTATTAAAAAAAAAAAGTCATAATACGGGACACGACTTACCCTAATCAGAAATTTTTTTAAAACTTGTCCTCAATTAGTAAATAATAAAAAAAATTGCCCCTAAAGGGGAAAAGGCCAAGGCAATGTGGCGGAAGCGTATGTACGTCATTTATTTAAAATTAAGTGAATAAACTCTGTAAAACTACAACCCAGTATCAGAAAACTTCTTTTATTGTTTTCAAAATTAGTGAAAAACGATTTGAAAACCAAGTCAAAAGCAAACTTAATCCCTTTTTTTTTTGTATATAAGATTGATTGAATAGTTAAGAAAAAATAAGATAAAAAAGTTTTAGATTTGGTTCCTGTTAAAAAAATTAATAAATTAATATTTGTTAATAAAAAAAATTAACTACATTTTATCCTAATAGGTTTGTTTTAAAAAATGTATTTTAAAATATAAAAAAAATAAGAAGCGCATAATCACCCGAACAAGGCCTAAGTATCTAATAGTAAGATCTTTGTAAAAATACAAAATTTTAAGAGGTGATTAGATACTTAAATTCAAACTTTACTAATTACATAATTGATTAATATTTTCCTAAATATTTCAAAATTCATATATTTATAAAAATTTTAAGGTTAACTCTAGTTAATTAATTCATATATGTCTTAACTTACTACGATTAGAATGAAACATTAAATTAGGTAAAAACACAAGTTTATGTTTCTTGATCATGTTTTTAATATCAAAATACCATTGTTAACAATTTTTAAAAATCCTTCATGAAATTCATGTAGTAAGAATTACTTATATGATTTGAAAAAGGAATAGCATCATCCCCCCATATCTATTAAAAAACGGTGACAAATCTTTAAGGAAAATAAGGCACAAAGTTTTATTTTTAAAGAATTCGTTAATTAAAAAAATAGTGTTTAAAAGATTAATTTTTTTACTAAACTATACTAATTATTTATAAATATAAATTCTTTTTCAATTTTATTCTGTGAAGTTTAAGTTTTTTTTCCAAAAAATGTGTATGTTACAATTTTTTGAAGTGAATGTTCACAATCACATTATAGGAACGATCGAGAGAATAACTTTGGCGCGTAAACCTTGAGAGAATCAAATTCCATTTACTTTTCCTCAGTCCAGTTCATATATATTGAAATAGCATAAATTGCCACATTCAAGCATAGGAAATAAAGCTTTTCACATTTCTCATGTATACATGCCATATATATACAGAGATCCTTTTTTTTCAATTGTTTGGTGGCTTGACAAGTTTGTATTGATCATTAACTTTCTAGTTATTAATCATTTCAGAAAGTCAGTTTTGGTTTACTTTAACAAGCAGGACAACTTCGTCAGTATCTTTCCCCACATTAGTATGCAAATACTGATCTAATTTTCTCTTTATGATGGGTTGTGTTGCAATGTAACCGGTCTCGACGAGATGACAATAAAAATGATAAGAGTTTTTCTAAAAAGAAAAATTTAGGGGAGTCTTTGTAGTGACCCGCCACGTCGCCATTATGTCACTAACTCATAACATCTAGTATAAATTCATTTTATAAAAGAATACCCCTTTGGTTATTTATGAAAACGTTAGTAAATTTTCGCGAGCATATAACAACCATCATCATACAAAATACACATAATTGAAGGCATTCATAAGACATTTTGAATACTCGTTTGTACGCATCGGACATAATTTAATTATAAGTACAAAAGATTACATCTTCAAATGTGTATCAAACGTTTTACAATAGAAAGAGAAAATAGAAGTTAGGGGTGTAAATAGCAAAACAAGCAGTGCATCCATTAAAAGAGGGGGTACATCTAGCAAAGTGCAACTCCTGTCCAGGATCATGTCCATTGATATCCCGGCAAAACACGGCGGCTCCAACAACTCGGACTTCTCCCAAAAACACCTAATGTTGTCTATCTGTTCACACGAACCCGGTTCGCGATCCTCACAGGTACCAAACCACAAGGTACAATAAAGCAAATGTGGGTTCATCATATAAAATAACAACAAAAAATACAACAGGCAAAAAGGCGCACAACCCGGTCAAGAAGCAACCCGGTTATCCACATATCAATGCAAACATTCCAAGCATTCATCAAACGCCATAATACACGAACATCCACAACCATAACATAGATCAGCTCATAAAATCTAGCATAATGCATGCTCCTGACTCAATTCTCGTTATGCAATGTGGTAGCATCCCGGAAATGGGCCATCCCAATGGTCAGATGATGCAGCAGCTTGTCAGCATCACTCTGTCGTGCACAAGAATCACCCCCATGGTGATCAGCCAATGGGTGTCAGAAGGAGTTTCCAACAGATGTGGTCCCCCAGTACCTTTGTACCCTACAACCAATCATCAACCCCATTTTCGCCATGCAAATTTCGTATGTTACGTAGGCACCATCAATGTATGGCCCGGCCCGGCATCGACTCGTCCTGGCTAGGATACTGCCATACACCCTTTATGTAACATACCGCCCACCCAAGGGCCCAACGATGCACTGATAGTGGTCCTAGCAAGGTTTTACCACCACTCAGTCTTGACATCTCACGGTTTACCGCCCACAGATGAACCCGACGATGCACTGACCATGGCCCTTGCAAGGTTTACCACCACTCAGTCCCGACATCTCACTGATATACATAGAATATCACCACGACATCATCAATGTATGGCCTGGCCAGGGATCAACTCGTCCTAGCTAGGATACTGCCATACACTCCCGTGGGTATTTATGTATATTCGAACATGTTCGTCATCTCAAGCCATCTCATAGGCCGAGTTCAACAGTTACCAACGCAGTCACATACATTACTCACAAACATATATAGACAAGCTAACCGGTGTGAGGTACAAGGTGTCCGAGTTGGCACTTATACCTACTACCTCGAGGTAAGAATCCGAACGAAGTCGGACGAAGGCGGACAAGGTTGGTCTAGGTCGGTAGGGTTCGGTTAGAGAAGTAAAGTTTGGGTAAGAGGAGACAAGGGTAGCAAAACGGGCGAGGTCGGAGGAGTTCGGTCGAGGTTTATAAGAACCCGGGTTTGTATTTTACCAACCCACACAAGGGTGTAAGGGGACCCGATAGCTCACTTCCCAAGGGCAGACGAGCTCTGTCGAGTAGGGGAACCCAGTAGGTCTTCTCCCGAGAACGTACTCACCCGAGTTAGAAGCCCGGTAGTTTTCTCTCTTGAGGTCACTTGCGCTCAACAGCTCTAACGTATTGCCCCAGGTAGGTAACCCGGTTCCTTATAGAAAGGGAAAGCGAGTCTTAACAACTCTTAAGGGAACAACCCCCGAGTAGGTGACCCGGTCTACGGACGTCTGCCAACAAAGTCTAAGTTACGTCTTGCATGCATGCGACGTAACCCACTCAACTCGACCTACCCATCTCGGCAGCCGATATCAAAACACCGGGTTTGACACGTATATCTAATTTGACTTACCCATCTCTGTAGCCGACATCATACATAAACGTCTATGTCTACGTGTAACCCGGCCAACCCATCCTGGTACTCATCACCTCCACGAACACTTCCACGAGTGTCTTAGAAAGCCTTTTTGCATCAAGATGCCAACTTCACCCACATGCACGAGGAGTTCTTAAAACATCTACTCCCCTTACCTCAGAACACCAATCAACACAAAGTAACATTCAACAAACTCAAGGCATAACACATCCCATTCTTAAAAGACGTAGCTTTTATGGGAGAAACATCACACACACCAGGGACATGCAGTTATCGTCACGGCTGGGCTCCCTGGCCCCCAAACCGTGGTACCTAAAGCTGTTAAAGAATACGATAAGCTCCCATTACCTACTTAGGAGTTTGTTCACAAGCTTTACGGTGTGTTTGTCCTAAGCTCCAGCTCCGACCACAAGGTTTTTCTTAGCGTCGGGAGTTCCGCAACAGCTACAGCGATTCTCGCGGGTGGAAGGCAACACAGAAAGGTTATGGGAGAGGAAAAGAGAGTTCTGGGTGAAAGTTTCAGAGAGAGGATAGAGAAAGCAAGAGGAAAACGCAAAGAGAATAGGGATGAATAAGCTCCTACTGCACACTCCTTCTCTTAAGTACTCAGCTGACAGGACATGTCCACCTTGCGTGTTCGAGCAGCAACCTCAGCCAAACAAAGTGGACTTAGCACGTCCATCAGAAAACACGCATGCCAAGGCAGGACAAAACAACCGGCACTTACCAAAATAAATCAAGTAATTTAAGCAACATAACACACATGGCACATGAAATACAATCACTAATACACACATCAAGCATCTAGATTAGTAACTTGTAATCCGGGTCGTTACAGTCTCCACCAACGTTTATTTAAGGAAAATGTCTGAAAAATAAAAAAAGATAAGGAACGGTCTATGATTTGAAATAAAAAGAGTTTGAAAGTCATTTACGCACGGGGAAGTGTTAGCACCCCATTTATCTGTGATGAAGACGACAATCTTTAATAAAGTGTGCAAAGAATAAAGTGACTTTTAAATTATTTATCTTCCCTTAAGAACATGAATTATATTTGTTATATTTTGTTTATTCAAAAAAAGAAAGCAACATTTTGTTTTAATTTTTTAGAAAATAGAGGATTTTATATTTTTTTAGTTTTTTAAGGTCGACAAGGGGTTTGTCCTCACTCTTATGTATGAAATCAGACTTACTTAGTTCTTTGGTAGAAAACAGTTTGTGTGTTGTATTGATTTTTTCTTCTTTTTATTTGAAATATTTGTTTTAATTGCGTGAAAATGAGTCGTTAAAGCGTTAGACCTTAAAACAACGTTGAATTTTAAGAAAAAATGAAGAGAATCACTTAAGGCATTGGACCTTGAAGCGATCTCGAGTAATGTGTAATTTATGTGGAGAAAAAAGAGGAATTGAGTAATATTTTATTTGAGTATTTTTAGATTTTTTAAAAAAAAGATTTTGGATATGCAATCAATTCTATGAAGTCAAACAAGTTAGAGATCTAACATGACATTCACAAAATCTATCCACACACCACCAAACGAGTAAGAGATCCAGCATGAAGTATAAGGAATAGAAAGGGATATAATAGAAGTGGAAAGTACACTTAGTAATTAAGGTTGCATGCAAGAAGAATAAAATTAGGGTATGACAGGTTTAGCGCCGCTTTAATAATTATTGTCTTTTTCCAGTTTGCGGAGAGAACATAGCTTAAATATTTTGTGTTGAGGGAGGGTCAGATTCATTAAGACAGTTTTTCCTTTTTTTTCTGTCAAATGGCATCCTCATCTTCTTGTCATGTTACTGAAATAAAACACGATGTCTTCATCAGCTTCAGAGGCACAGACGTTCGCAAAGGTCTGCTAAGCCATTTGAAGAAAGAATTATGCCGCAGACAGATTGATACCTGTGTCGACGAGAGACTTGACAAAGGAGAGGAAATATCATCATCACTTCTCAGATCAATTGAAGAGTCACAAATTTTATTGGTCATATTCTCAAAAGATTATGTTTCATCACAGTGGTGCTTGGAAGAGCTTACCAAAATGATTGAATGCATGGAAAGAAATAAACAGATTGTACTACCCGTTTTTTTCAACGTAGACCCATCACATGTGAGGCACCAGTGTGGAGATTATGGAGATGCTTTAGCTAAACATGAAGAAAAACACAACGAAAACATGCTCAAGGTACAGAGCTGGAGATCTGCTCTGAAAAAAGCGGCTGATCTATCTGGGTTTCATTATCCAACAAATTTTAAGTAAGTTTTTTTTTTTTTTTTCCTTTTCCAAATACTCTTTTAGTGTATCTTTTAGACCAATTACTAAAATATGAAAAAAAAGTGTTGGCAAAATATGCTGTATAAATAAGATCATTCTCCCTTTTATAATCTGCATTTTTAGCTAATTGTTTGAACTTTAACAAAAAAATTAGCCTTTGTTTTCTATATTATTTTCTTTGAAACTGTGTAACAGTTTCAGACTAGACTCTGATTACTACCAGAGGAGGGTTAGTCATATCTGATGATATCATGTGATTGTCTATCAAAATATATACAATTCGTGTTACTATCATGTTTCTTTCTTTTTGTCTATTTTTATCCATTATCTTCAATATATAATTTCTTTACTTCTATATGCTAGGGATGAATCAGATCTTGTCAGTAGAATTGTAGAAGACATTTGGGTAAAACTGAGCAAGTTTTGCTCAAGTGAATCAGAAGGGTTCGTTGGAATTGATCAAAACATTGCACCGATTCAGTCCTTATTGTCAATGGAATCAAGCGAAGTTCTTTTTGTTGGAATTTGGGGCATGGGTGGCATAGGTAAGACAACCATTGCCCGGGCTATATTTGATAAACATTCTCCTCAATATGATGCTTTATGCTTCTTGAATGTAAAAGAAGAATTGGAACAACATGGATTGAGTATTTTACGAGAGAAACTTATATCTGAACTATTTGTGGAAGAAAGACTCCATACAAGTGGGACAAGCAAAGCAAGATTCTTGAATTCCGCTATCAGAAGAATGGGTCGGAAAAAAGTTCTGGTTGTGCTTGATGATGTGAATAATTCTGAACAAATAAAAGATCTTGTTGGCGAACTAATTTCCTTTGGTGCAGGGAGTAGAGTGATCATAACAAGTAGAGACCAGGATGTGCTTACGAGTGGAGGTGTTCACCAAATTCATGAGGTCAAGGAAATGGACTCGCGAGATTCCCTCAAACTCTTTTGCTTAAATGCCTTCAATGAAATCCAGCCTAAAATGGGATATGAAAAACTATCTGAAGAGGTAGTTAAAATCGCCCAGGGCATTCCTTTAGCTTTAAAAGTTTTAGGTGCATATTTCCATTCCAGAAATACTATAGACACATGGGAGTCTGAATTAAGCAAAATCAAGAAGTATCCCAATAAGAAAATTCAAAGTGTGTTACGATTCAGTTTTGATGGACTGAATGAAGTAGAGAAAAAGGCATTTCTAGATATAGCTTTCTTTTTCGAAGAAGACAGCAAAGACTATGCAATAACGCAACTGGATGCTTGGGGATTTTATGGTGCTAGTGGAATAGAGGTTCTCCATCGAAAAGCTCTGATAACAATTTCTAATGACAACAGGATACAAATGCATGACTTGATACGACAAATGGGTTGCGAAATAGTTCGTCAAGAATCTATGGCCAATCCAGGAGGACGCAGCCGATTGCAGGATAGTGAGGATGTATACAATGTATTGAAATATAAGCTTGTAAGTGAACGACATATGATATTACCTGACAAGTGTTTTGTGTGGAAATTTCAATCAATATGAAAGTATATTTTTTATGTATTCTGAAATTTCAGGGAACTGATGTGGTTGAGGCAATGCAAATAGACGTGTCTCGAATTAAAGATTTACCGCTGAAATCAATCACTTTTAAAAAGATGCCTCGTCTAAGATTTCTCAAATTTTATTTCCCATTGCATCCTGAGATTGAGCGTTCAATTATGCCACCAAGCAATGATGGAAATTTTTGGTATCCAGAGTATCAAGTTGCGTTTCTTTTATCTGCAGCGTGCAAAGAACTCATGACAGTTGCAAGCGAGATTCACCTAAAATGTGTGGACTACCTTTTCATTGATGGCTGCTCAGATCGTTCACAACTGGACGAACTTTTGGTAACATCAACGAATGGATGCGATGTAGTGAAAGGATTGTTCTTGGTATGTGCGATAGCGAACCCATCCATCCAGCACCTAATCTGGCTCAGGAATGTTGAAAGCTCAAGTATGATTGATCAACAATTTAAGACAATGCCGGATGAGCTAATTTGCTTGAGATCTACGTATTATCTTAAGCTTTCCAAGAAAAGCACGGGACAAGACACCAGGAAACCCAAGTTACACGTTCTATTTGATGGTTTAAGGTTTTTTGAACGAACATCTGCCAACGAGTTGGTTTGCTTAGCTGGTGTCCGGGAGGCTCGACAGATATTTGTTAACACTGCAGCTTTTCACTTTCTATACCTTCTTCTTGAGAGATCGAGGTTTCAATTTGTCTCTTCCTTTTCTCCAATTCTTTTTCACTTTCTCTTTTTATTTTTTTCTGTTTTTTCCTTCTTGCTTTTCTATTCTATCCACCACATGCATTTTCCTTATCATGGGTAGATGCTCTCTTTCTATTATTTTTCTTTTTTTATTTGAAGTAAAATATATTCTTGATCTTCCAAAAAGTTTTGAAATGTTACTTTTAGTCTTCTTTATTAAAGGGATATAATTTTAGTCTCTCCTAATGTTTTCCTTAAATATAAGGACTAATTGTGCAGGGGGAGTTGTGAGGCAATAAGAAAAGTATTGCTGTGGCTAGGGATTGTGGCTTTGATCACATATCTGTTGAAAAGGATTCGAAGGTAGCCATTGCGTTGATTAATAATGGGTGTGTGTCAACTCATGCTGGCTTTTCTCTTGTTCAAGACATTTTGAGATACGTAGGGAATGGAGTCACAGTTTTATTCTCGTCTCGCATACTCTTAGAGAAAGGAACGAGGTTGCAGACTCTTTGGCATAATTTGGATTGATCTGGTGGAGGATCCTGTGTTTGAATTTCCTCCCGACTTTTTATCATTTAGTCTTTTGGCAGATTCTACTAATCTAATTTTCTTGAGAGATTTTTGCTTAAGGAGTTTTTCCCTTCTATTCATCAAATAAATATATATATATTTTTTAAAATGGAAATGAAAAATATTTTGATCTCTCGATCTAGTGATCAAACTATTTATCCTTTCCTTTTTAATTTTTATATTTGTCTCCCATTTACTTTGTTCATCTCTATTCTAATTAGGGATGTTTATGGCTTGAGATGCATCAAATTTGGTTAAACACATTATTCAACCCGATTAAAAATTTATGAGTTAAGATGGATTGGGTTTATGCTATTTTCTTTATAGATGCATGAAATTTGGTTAAACAACTCTAATCACAAACGATTTTGATCAAGTTGAGTTAATTAGGTCTAAATATTTGTAAATATTTTTTATTTTTTAAATATTATAATAATAATAATAATTTATTTTTACATGCTCCTTTATAGGTATATAATAATTAACTACACTTAAAAAAGATCAAATTGTGATAATATTTGACTAATAGAATTAATAATTTTAATGCTAATATGATATTTTTATTTTAGATAAAAATATTGTATTAGTATGAGAAAACATAAACAAAACCAACACAAGGATAAAAAGAACAATTTAAAAAAAAATCATAGGCATTTGGTTTAATTTAATAAGGTATGTGAGCTAAAAATTAATGTGTTTTTATATTTAATAATTAATTTATATATAATAATAAATTTAATTATATTATATGAGTCGAGTCAGGTTGAGTTTAAAAATAGAACCTGTTATTCAATCCATTTATGATCATATCTTAATTGGATTAAATCAGATTCAACCTAAGCACTTAAAAATTTAATCCAATATAACTAAGTCATATCGAGTTACGAATATACCTAGATCCATACATATCACTAATTCTGAAGTTAAGTCCTCATTGTCTTGCCAAATTTTCTTAATTGTGTCCTTTAATTTGACACCTATAAAGGGTTGGAGTCTCTTACCAATATTTATAATATTATTAAAAATTATTAATTTATATAGATTAGATTAACTGTATTTCATTCTTTTTTTTTTCTTTCCAAAATCATTATGTCAACTATTTACTATAAGACTAAAATATATTTGTGATTATTAATAAGTATTCAAATTTTGTATTTGCTTTCTAATAATTTTTTTCTTCATTTTTTCTCCTTGATCAAATAATAAAATTTTATTTTTGGTCCTTGACATCATTTTTAGTCCTTGAAAATTAACAAATTTTGTATTTAATTGCTAAGCAATTTTTTTCATTTGTTATTAGTTTTTTAATTCCTTATAAAATAACGAATTTTGTTTTTGCTTCCTGATAGATTTATTTTTTCATTTGTTATTGGTCTTTATCAAAAAACTAATAAAAAAACAAAATTTATCAGGGACAAATGAAAAACAAATTATCAGCAAATTAACACAAAATTCGCTAATTTACCATGAACTAAAAAAAGTATTAAGAACCAAAAACAAAATTGTTATTTTATTAGAGACTCAATGCAAATAAAAAATTTATCATGGAGCAGACACAAAATTCAAGTATTTATTAGGAATCGAAAATCTATTTTAGCTTTAGTATTTTATACAACTCTGACTGTTTTGTTGTCCTTGTCAACAATTTTATCATTCAAGTGTATAACTATATCACGAGACATCTAATTAAGTTGACATAACATATACATCTAATTTCAACCAAGTGATTGAGTTTAAGTAATTAATGTGTTGAAGTTAAGGATGAATTGTTCAGGTAGTACCTGAGTTCATTCCTTACAAGAATTCTTGAGGACTAGGTTTTACTTACCTTTCGGCCAAATTTCTGATTAATTAGAATTTCTTTGTAACACCCTTTTACCCCAAGACACATACACTTATAATATTTTCTAAATGCGTTCGTAGCGGAATTTAATTAAAATTATGTATCAACCTTTTAAAAAAAACTTATTTCGTAGTAAGAATATTATATGCCAAATATGTGTAAGCTTAAAGAAAATAAATCAATAAAAAACGTAACTCCGTGTTAAACAAATCTTAGAGCTCCAAAGTCCATACAAGCCATATTAAATAAAATATGGTGAAAAACTACTCATTAATTTAATCATTAGATAAATGAATAAAGCATGTGTTCCAATGTTACATTGTTTCAAAGCATCCATAACCCTAAAATTAATAGTAATATAAAGTGGAGTCCTAAATCTCTCATGTAGCATCATCATCATAATCTTATAGAGACTCACCTACAAGGGTGACATTCAGCCTGAACACAAATAAGACAAATAGACAGGGAGTGAGATACATCTCACAATAAATTTAAAACATTAAGGAAGTCATAAAGACATAAGATACATTTATAAACAATCACGTATCACAACACAAGCATGTCTCATCTAAATCAAACATTCCATACACAAAGTAACATACGAAATGCGATGCTCATTAGACATGTAGACTCGTATGCTTGTGGTACCATTTTGGAAAATACAGTGAATGTAGCCTGGGAGTCCATGTAGTCGACGAATTGACACACAATGGACAACCCTACATTATCACTCTCACTGAGATGACACCGCTGGCAAAGCGTTAGGGTGTTCTAACCTTGCAAGGATACTCCAATATATGTGATCAACATAAGCTTAAAGGAGATTCCAAACCGAGATTAGGTTCTCCTAACATTTTTTGCAACATATATGCATATCATGGGCATATTACTTTCACATATACTCGTGGACATCATGCATTCTGTCGCAATATCAACCATGGGTACATTCACTCATTTACACAACAATATCATCACATCACTTCATTTGTCAAAAGAATCCTCAAATATCTCAAATCAACACCAAAAGTTGGTCTTTGGTATCCTCAAGGTGCATAAATTAATTTAGTTGGTTATTCTGATTCTGACTTTGCAGGGTGCAAGTTGGATAGAAAAAGCACTAGTGGAACTTGTCATCTACTTCGAAGTTCACTGATCTCATGGCATTGCAAGAAACAATCTTGTGTTGCTTTATCAACAGCTGAAGCTGAGTACATCTCTGCTGGAAGTTGTTGTGCTCAAAACCTTTGGCTAAAGCAACAATTACAAGATTTTGGTGTTGAATTAAAGGAAATACCTCTGCTATGTGACAACACAAGTGCTATCAACATTTCCAAAAATCCAATAATGCACTCAAGGACCAAACACATTAAGATTAGACATCATTTCCTAAAAGATCACATTCAAAAAGGTAACATCAAAATTCACTTCATTGATACACATAGTCAATTGGCTGATATATTCACTAAACCATTGGCTAGATATAGATTCTATACTCTTAGAAACATGCTAGGTATCCTTGATAAGTCTAACATTTGCTAGCATGCCTGCTATGTGCTAATCTATGTGAAATAGCTTCTCACTTGATTGATCATCACTTGTGCTTGGAAACTTCAAAATTATGCTGCATAATTACTATTCATTCTGATATTTCCACTGTAATAATCGATTAAGTCACGGATTAATCGATTAAATGAACTTTAAAAGCTATTGCGAATGAAATTTGTGCTTTTGTAATCGATTTCATAACGAATTAATCGATTATTCTTCATAGAAATTTTTTCCAACAAATGCGTTTCATTGGAATAATCGATTAAAACAACAAATTAATAGATTACACAAGCTTAAAAATCTTTACAAAATTTCATTTCACTGGAATAATCGATTAAGCTATCGAATTAATCGATTAAATTGATTTGAAACCTTTTGAAACTTGAATTCTTTCTGTGATAATCGATTACATAAGTGTAATAATCAATTACACTTCATCTTCTTTAACTGAATTGTTCTGATATAATCGATTACCTTATGAATTAATCGATTACAGCCTATGCAAAAACTGAGTTTCCTTACGAATTAATCGATTACACATGCATATAATCGATTATTCATGGAGTTACTACAGAATCTGTAAGATTTTCTTGGAAATTGTAACTGCCCAACTGCCACCTAATTCAAAATCTGAATCTTCTGTGCTTTAAATTGAGTGGGTTAAACAAAGCACTAAAGATGGAAGATACAATCAATCAGAGAGAATAATGTCCTATAATCTCTCCATACAATTCTCCAACAATTGATACAACAGATTGGAATGATTCTAAGAAATAAAAACTTCCTAAATATATACAATTCAACACTCCCCCTCAAGTTGGTGCATAGATGTTTATCATACCCAACTTGTTAATTGCTTTATGAAAAACTTTACCAGAAACAGCTTTGGTGAGTATATCAGCTAACTGATCTTCTGATTTGACAAATGGGAAATGTATGATCTTTTGATCTATTTTTTCCTTGATAAAATGTCGATCAACCTCCACATGTTTAGTTCGGTCATGTTGTACTAGATTATGAGCTATCTCAATCGCAGCTTTATTATCACAATGAAGGCTCATAGGTTGGTCATAACAGATCCCTAAGTCTTCTAGGATACTCTTAACCTATAGTAGTTTGCATACCCCTTGAGCCATTCCTCAAAATTCAGCCTCTGCGCTTGATCTTGCCACAACCTTTTGCTTCTTGCTTTTCCAGGTAACTGGATTACCTTCCACAAAGGTAAAGTAGCCAGATGTGGATTGCCTTGTTGTTTGATCACCAGCCCAATCAGAATAAGTATAACCCTCAATACAAGTGTTGTTGTTTTTTGAGAACAATAGACCTCGGCCAGGAGCACTTTTTAAGTACCTTAGAATTCGGTACACTGCATTCATATGGTCAACACTTGGTGCATGCATGAAACGACTTACAACACTTATGGCATAGGCAATATCTGGCCTTGTATGTGACAGATATATCGATCTTCCAACTAACCTTTGGTACTGTCCGATATCTGTTGTCTGTTGATCCGGGAAAATCCCTAGCATGTGATTCATTTCCATTGGTGTCTCCACTGGCTTACACGCAAGCATTCCAGTCTCGGTGAGTAGATCCAATACATATTTTCTTTGTGAGAGATAGATACCGTGCTTTGATCTTGCAATCTCAATTCCCAAAAAATATTTTAAGTCTCCCAAGTCCTTCATTTCAAACTCAGTGGCTAACTGCTTCTGCAAAATGTTCATTTCCTCCAAGTCATCTCCTGTTAGAACCATGTCATCTACATAAACAATCAAGGCAGTTACTTTTCCTCCTTTGTGCTTAATGAACAACATATGGTCAGCATTACTTTGTTTATACCCCAAAGTTTTCATAACAGAACTAAATCTCCCAAACCAAGCTCTAGGGGATTGTTTCAACCCATATAAATCTTTTTTTAGTTTGCAAATTTTATTTTCACATCTTGAGCTTTCCTTGACACCTGGTGGTATATCCATGTATACCTCCTCTTCTAGATCTCCATTGAGGAATGCATTTTTCACATCAAATTGTCGTAAAGGCCAATCTCTATTTGCAGCTATGGACATGATGATTCGAATTGTGTTGAGTTTGGCCACTGGAGCAAATGTCTCTTGATAGTCAACTCCATACTTTTGTGTATATCCCTTTGCCACAAGTCTAGCCTTGTACCTATCAATGGTCCCATCAACCTTTAGCTTCACAGTGAACACCCATCTACATCCAATGGTTCTTTTTCCAACTGGTAGAGAAACAAGCTCCCAAGTAGAGTTCTTCTGCAAAGCCTCCATTGCTTCATTCATAGCTTTCTTCCAATTCGGATCGTCTAATGCATCCTGCACATTACTCGGAACAAAAACACTAGACAATTGATTAACAGTGAGAGCATATGATTCAGTTAATCTGTCATTAGACACATAGTTACCAATTGGATATTTAACCTTTGCCTTAGGATCAGGTTCATATAATTTTTTTGGGATTCCTTTACTAATTTTGTGTGATAGCCTAAGATTTGTGTCAATGGGGTCAATCATGATTTCAGTCTGGTTGTCAGGTAAATCAAAGACATTTTCATTAGGCATGCTACCAATTTGTGATCATATCTTAATTGGATTAAATCAGATTCAATTAGAGCACTTAAAAATTTAATCCAATATAATTAAGTCATATCAAGTCACGAATATACCTAAATCCATACATATCACTAATTCTACATTTACGTCCTCATTGTCTTGCAAAAATTTCTTAATTGTGTCCTTTAATTTGACACCTATAAAGGGTTGGAGTCTCTTACCAATATTTATAATATTATTAAAAATTATTAATTTATATAGATTAGATTAACTGTATTTCATTCTTTTTTTTTTGCCAAAATCATTATGTCAACTATTTACTATAAGACTAAAATATATTTGTGATTATTAATAAATATTCAAATTTTGTATTTGCTTTCTAATAATTTTTTTCTTTGTTTTTTTCTCCTTGATCAAATAATAAAATTTTATTTTTGGTCCTTGACACCATTTTTAGTCCTTGAAAATTAACAAATTTTGTATTTAATTGCTAATCAATTTTTTTCATTTGTTATTTGTTTTTTAATTCATGATAAAATAACAAATTTTGTTTTTGCTTCCTGATATATATATTTTTCATTTATTATTGGTCTTTATCAAAAGACTAATAAAAAAACAAAATTTATCACGGACAAATGAAAAAAAAAATTATCATGAAAGTGACACAAAATTCGCTAATTTATCATGAACTAAAAAAAGTATTAAGAACCAAAAACAAAATTGTTATTTTATTAGATACTCAATGCAAATAAAAAATTTATCATAGAGCAGACACAAAATTCAAGTATTTATTAGAAATCGAAAACCTATTTTAGCTTTAGTATTTTATACAACTTTGACTGTTTTGTTGTCCTTGTCAACAATTTTATCATTAAAGTGTATAACTATATCACAGGACATCTAATTAAGCTGACATAACATATACATCTTGAAAACAATAGGAATATCCACAATAACCAAGAGGGGGGGTGAATTGGTTATAAACTTGGTCTTTTAAAATTTTCTTTTGTAAATCAGAGTTAGGATCTTAATCACTTTAAAGCCAACAAACCTTTAATTCAATCAATTCACCCAGCTCAAGGAAACAATGTCTCAAAACAAAACTTGTTGAGTAATGATAAGAACACCAAGAATCAATGAACAAGATAACCAAAGGAAATTAGAGAGCAGAGAATCAACACAAGAATTTATACTGATTCACTTTTCAAGAGAAGCTACATCCAGTTTCTAATCAACACTAGATTAGAATTCCACTATTGAAAATTTCAGTTCTTACAAGCTTGATTACATTTACTCTTTATCAACCCTAGATAAAGAAAGGAAATCTAAAACCCTATTAGACAACTTATCAACAAGAACCAGAGAACACTACTCTGTTCTTCCCTAGAGAACACTACTCTAGTGCAAGCCTCAAGAACAAATTACAATAGCACCCAATTACAGAAATTCAAAACAGAATTACACCCAAAGAGAATGGAGAGAAACAACCTGATGGTCCAATGTTTATTTATGCAAATGAATTACCAACAGAGTTGAATCACCAAATGAAACTCAGAACATGCTCTCCTATTCTTCTTTGAAAGACTTTTGCCCAATTAATCAATCAAGAACTCAAGTGAATTAAGAAGTGGGACAAGAGGTTTATATGCTCAGAAAAACTCTTTAAATCTTGGTGAAGGCTTGAAGGTAATCAGAAATTCATATTAGACAAGTTGTAAAACAGACAAGCCTCACTCCTATTTATAATAAAATTTTGTAACTAACATTAATCGATTAAACACGCCAAATAATCGATTAAAACGCTTAAGTAATCGATTAAATCACCATTTTAATAGATTAAAGTGTTCATATGTTTTCTGGGTTTGAACAACGAGCAAAATAATCGATTAATACTAGCCGTAATCGATTAAACCAGTAGCATAGCATTTCATTAAAACCTTGTGTAATCGATTACGAGAAACGGTAATCGATTAAAGCAGTGCAACATGTTTTTCTGAGAGCATTGTGTAATCAATCACAATATCTGATAATCGATTATTGTAGTAGAACATGCTTTTCAAAAATTCTTATGTAATCGATTACATTACACGGTAATCGATTAAAGTGTTCATCAAAGCTTTTCCAGATTTTGAAAACGAAGCAAATAATCGATTAATACGCTGTGTAATCGATTAAACCAGTGCATTTTGCATTTTTCCAAAAACATTGCTTCTTTGGTTCTTTTGTAAAAACATGCTTTGATTCTTTGTTAAAACACTTAGGCACATGAATGATTAAATGCATGCAATGTAAGGATCAACAAATTGGACTCTTTAACACTTCATTTGATTTACAATCTTCCAAGGCATTCCAAGGCATGTGAAAAAAGCTCAAAACCATTCTTCAAGTCCTAAGCTTCAAGCTTTAAGATGCTCCCCCTATATCCAACACATCTAATTTCAACCAAGTGATTGAGTTCAAGTGATTAATGTGCTGAAGTTAAGGATGAATTGTTCAAGTAGTACCTGAGTTCATTCCTTACAAGAATTCTTGAGGACTATGTTTTACTTACCTCTCGGCCAAATTTCTGATTAATCAGGATTTCTTTGTAACACCCTTTTACCCCAAGATACATACACTTATAATATTTTCTAAATGCGTTCGTAGAGGAATTTAATTAAAATTATGTATAAACCTTTTAAAAATAACTTATTTCGCAGTAAGAATATTATATGCCAAATATTTGTAAGCTTAAAGAAAATAAATCAATAAAAAACGTAACTTCGTGTTAAACAAATCTTAGCGCTCCAAAGTTCATACAAGCCATATTAAATAAAATATGGTGAAAAACTACTCATTAATTTAATCATTAGATAAATGAATAAAACATGTGTTCCAATGTTACATTGTTTCAAAGCATCCATAACCCTAAAATTAATAGTAATATAAAGTGGAGACCTAAATCTCTCATGTAGCATCATCATCATAATCTTGTAGAGACTCAGCTACAAGGGTGACATTCAGCCTAAATACAAATAAGACAAATAGACAAGGAGTGAGATACATCTTATAATAAATTTAAAACATTAAGGAAGTCATAAAGACATAAGATATGTAGCACCCCGTATGCATCCGGTGTATTAACAGTTATTTAATCATATTAGTGTGGTAATTAATTAAAACCAACGGAAGTGTTTTTCAAAACCATATTTCTTGATTGATCATGTATGGTAAGTATCCACAAATACGTATAGGAATGCCAAGACACCACAACAAGCCCCTACGATCCAGATAACATAAAGGTAAAACAATAATGTCCATACAGGTATAGCAGGAGAATCAGAAGCCACATATATCTATATTGATATATATATCATCAAAACAACCACTGTGGCTATACAAAAGAATAGGCACCCAATGCCATGATCTCACAGATCACATCCTCACAAGAGGGTATAACATATACAGTGTCTGTACATCACAATCCATACAGGATCCAAAATACATGTGCACGCACATCTTCCCTCGCAGGGATACAAAATATATCATATACATAAAGCAGTGAGCCACAATGCTCTTAAAGAACTGCCCACGCAGCTATACAGTGCTTGTCCCTACTGGTGCCTCCTGCCCTGGGACCCATCATCTCTGCCAGATGCATCACCTGGAAAATATAATCCCCACACACGGGGTGAGATACAATCTCAATAAGCTCAGGGTTCTTGGAGGCTTCTCCTCCCCTTGGCTCACTTCCACGATAACATAACATCAAAGGCATCACAACACCAGGCCTCCTGGCCCTCACAACAACACATAAACATTCTCTAGCTCTAATGTGTATCTGCGGTACTACCCCTGCCAAAGATGCATCCTCATCAGCATCAGGACTTTCAGTTCCCAGTGTGAGATCGAAACTCACACCTGCCATCCCATCGGGAGCTACCCTTTTACACATGGATGCACATATATGGCACCTCCGAGAATAGGCTTTAACCGCGACGGGACCACCTATCTCTGGTCTTAAGGGATCATACACCCTTTACGTGAGCAAACCGACTAGGATTTGTGCTCTACTCCTAGGGAGGTCCATATCTATCTAACTGGCCAGAAGATCTATCCGGAAGGCAGCCATACACAAGGAACAGAAACAAGCATACATATTATCATGAGAAAAGCTGTAACATCCAATTCAATGCATATGAATCATGTATGCAGCCATCACTCCCTCGGAGTATGGTGGAACTCAGGCAATGGGAAACACTCCCAAGAATAAAGAACTTACCTGACAAGACAGTGCTCTGTTATCCAATCCCTGAACTGTGGTCTCTGCCACTGACACCCTCGATGTCACGCCCTATACAAAGGCACACAAGTAATCAACAACGGTTCTCAACCATTAGAATGAAAAGAAACACTATTCTTTTCCATTTAACCTCTTTTCTAAGTTTCAAAGACTAGTCACCTAACTAGGGACTTACAGACCCCCAATAGGATCTATCTTAGCCTAACCAAGGCCCTAGAGTCTCCCTAAGACTCTGCATAAGCCAATTCAAAGAGTTCAATACTCTATCCATGCCACATCTCAAAGATTATCAATATGGCTAAAACGATTACTTCGACACATTTTCATCGTTTATATAGCCTCCTGAACACATATTGTAAAAGCACCCAGGCTCATACATATCATAATATCATCAATCTAACCAACACTCTTCCTACCCATACATTCTTCAGAGCCAAATTCCAAAGTCCATAAAAATTATATTTCAAGGATAAACCTTCATCACAACAACATCCTAAGCATACTTTTTCAAAGGACCCAAGCCTAATTTCAGCTCTAACTCAAATGGGTCACTATTCATCTCAAGAACAAATTCTTAAATAATTGGTAGAATTGATGTTTCTTACCTCTAAAATGACAAGGAAGGCTAGAGGACAACTTCTCCAAGCTTGAATGTCCTTAAAGCGCCTTCTTTCCCTTCCAAAGTGAAACTTTAAGAAGTTCCCTAGAGAATGTGATCTCTCCGTTTGATGGTTTTCAATGAAAACTGATGTTAGAATCTAACTCATTGAGTAGTTCCCTTCAACTTTCATGTTGGAAGTGAAGTGTTTTGGTCAATGGTTGAGTCGTTATGGAGCTTCTCAAGCTCATCAATGGAGGAAATGGTACAAGGAAGAAGGTGAAGTTTTTGGGCCAAAAATCGTGAAAATGGCCTTTTATAGTGGTCCTGCCCACGTTCCCGCGCTAATCGTGCCAATCTGGCGCTATTAGCGCCAAATTCTAGAGGTCTAGATGTGTTCCTGGCGCTAATCGTGCCACTCTGGTGCTAACCTCGCCAGGTTCCAGAGAGAAATGGCCTTTTGGTGCACTTTGGCGCTAATGGCGCCAACTCTGGCACTACTGGCGCCGCATCTGGCGCTATCGCGCTAGATTCGAGACAAGCCTCCAAATATTTTTTTTAGCCTTGGTTATTATATTCACCCCACCTTTTTAAGAATTTTTTTCGCAAAATTCAAAGCCATACCTGTCAAGTAACTCGGGATACAGCTACAAAAGCTCCTGCTCCCGCTCCCAAGTCGCCTCCTCAGGTGTCCTCCCTTCCCATTGTACCTTGATATGGGAATAGTCTTACTCCAAATCTTCTTCTCCATTCTGTCAAGAATAGGTGCTGGCCGTGTAGGACAAGTCAGATTCTCCCTAATCTGAACAATGTCTGGCTCCACCACGTGGGAAGGATCTGGAACGTACCTCCTCAGCTGAGATACATGAAAAACATCATGCAACCCTGACAATTGGGGAGGCAAAGCTAGCCTGTAGACCATTGGTCCTACTCTCTGGAGAATCTGGTAAGGACCAATGAACCTAGGACTGAGCTTCCTCATGCCCAATGCCCATCCAACACCTGTAATGGGAGACAGCCTCAGAAACACATGGTTGCCCTCATCAAACTGCATCGGCTTGTGTTTATGATCATAATAGCTCTTTTGCCGACTCTGAGCTTTCAACAACTTATCTCTGATCATGCGGATTTTCTCAGAAGTATCCTGAACCATCTCAGGTCCAAGAAGCTGTCTCTCCCCTACCTCAGTCCAACAAACAGGAATCCTGCACCTTTGGTCATACAATGCCTCATAGGGTGTCATGCCCAAACTAGCATGAAAGTTGTTATTATATGAGAACTCCACCAGTGGTAGGTATTTATCCCACCTAGTTCCCTGCTCCAAAGTACAAGCTCTCAACATGTCCTCTAGAGTCTGGATAGTCCTCTCTGTCTAACCATCGGTCTGTGGGTGGTAGGCTGTGCTAAGCCTCAACTGGGTCCCAAAAGCCTCCTGAAGAGCACCCTAAAACCTAGAGGTGAACTTCAGATCTTTATCACTGACAATGCTCTCGAGAACACCATGCATTCTGACAATCTCTCTAACATATAGCTGAGCCAACCTCTCTGTGGTATAGTCAGTTCGAACAGGTAAGAAATGAGCGGACTTGGTCAGCCTATTAACAATCACCCAGATGGAGTGACATCCAATCTGAGTCCTTGGTAGTCTAACTACGAAGTCCATGGAAATGCTATCCCATTTCCACTCTGGGATCTGTAAAGGCTGCAGTAGACCTGACAGTCTCTGATTCTCAATCTTCACCTTCTGACATACCAGACACTTAGCCACATGCTCAGCTATGTCTTTCTTCATCCCTGGCCACCAGAAGTTCCCCTTAAGGTCCTGATACATCTTGGTGGCACCTGGATGAATGCTACACTGGCCCTTATGAGCCTCAGATAGAACGACATATACCAACTCGCCCTTAGGCACAACAACTCGATCTCGGTACAACACCAAGTCGCGAGTCTCCTAAGAAACATTCTGCTGACCAATCATGGCCCTCATAGCATCATCCTGCTTCTAGGCGTCTCGGATCCTCCGTATCAAATCATTATCAACCTTGGTCTCTCTTAACTCGAGACCACGACCCTCTATCACAGTTAGGTGCATATCTCTAAACTGCTCAATCAGCTCACAAGATGAATAAAAATCTGGAACAATTTTATTTAATTGTGAAACATTACAACTGTTTAGAACAAGTCTTATTACATGGTTATTTGGATGTCCTAACCTAGAATGCCAAAGAGTGGCAATACTAGGAAAAGAAGTAGCAGAACTAGAAGAAACAGTAGAATGTTTGGACAAGTTGGTTGCTGAAGAAGGAATTGAAGTGGACAATAGATGAGGAGAGGTGTGCTGGAGCTTGAGATTTTGAAAATAATACAGACCATCAGCTCCAACATGACCTTGAAGTAGAACTTTACTTGTCCCCTATGATTTCACAAGACAAAAATCAGAATGAAACTCAAAGAAAACAAAATTGTCTTTGGCAAATTGTCTTACACTCAACAAATTTTTTGAAATAGAGGGAACATGCAACAATTTATGTAGTTGAAATGTGAAGTGATTATCATTAGGAGACATAAAGCAAGAAGAAACAGCACCATTGATATGCAAACCTTCACCATTGCCAATAAAGATTTGATTAGGACCATCAAAATGGTTGAACTACTTGATGTTTTGTCACTCACCAGTCACATGAAAACTAGCTCCAGAATTTGGAATCCAAATGGAGTGAACAGGCCCATTACCAAGAAAGGAAGTGTTGGTGAGCATGGCACTTGGCTGATTGTGAGTTGAAGCTGCTGGTTTCATATTAGGAATTACCTAAGTGTTTGAAGGCCTAGTAGAACCAGATGAATAAGGGATTGGCTGAAAGGAGGCAGGCTCAAAAAAGGCTAGAGATTCATGAGGCTAAAAATTCACATCAGTCCTAAAGTGGCAAACATTGGCAGCATGATCATACTTAAGACAGATTTGGCACTGAAAATTAGCAAATTTACCACTGCCACGACCTCTGCCAGAACCTCCACTTCCACGACCAGAACTATGACGACCATGTGAACCCCTGAAAGTTCCAAAATCACTTGACCTGTAAGAGTTGGAAGGTGAGTACCCTTGAGTGTAGTTCAAAGAGGGAGAAACCAACATTTGAGCTTCTTTATTGTAGCGATTCAGACATGTTTCATGGCCATAGAGCAAGGCCTCAATTTCACCAATTGATGGAGTGCGCTTCTTTCCTTCAATGATAGATATAACGGATGCATAATCTGAAGGAAGACCTTCAAGAATAGCATAAACATACTCCTCATGTCAAACTGGGACGCCAACTCCTGCAAGTTCATCCACATAACTTTTAATCTTTCGCAAATACTCATCCATGGACTTATCAGTTAGCAAAACTGCACGCATCGCAATTCTCAGTTGATGAGCGCGAGACTTGGTTTGCAAGTTGAAGTGGTCATGGATCTTTTCCCAAACCTGATATGAATGATTGGACCCAAGAACTCGCAACAGGACTGATTTGGAGAGTGTTGACTGAAGCCAAACAAGAAGAGTTTGGCCTTGAACTTCCCAAGCCTTGTACTCGGGATTGGCTCTATCAGCAACACGATCCTCCTCTGTAAGATAATAAGGAGGAACAATGGGATTGGCCACAAAGTACTGAAGCTTATGCGCTTTCCGCACAGGTTCAACATGTTGACGCTAATGAAGATAATTGGAGTCATCAAGCTTTTCAGCTATGGAATTGGGAAATGAGTATGAGACCAAACCTAATGGAGCGAAAGCGGAAGCCATGAATGAACAAGGTGAAAACTAGAACCACAGACAATGATGATGATACGATATCGCAAAGAAGAACAAAACCCAATTGCAACCCAACCACGAACAGAACTGGAGAAAGCCGTGATCCAAACAGAAACAAAATCGTGATAGAACAGGAATGAAATCGCAATCCAAACAGGAACGAAACCGTGATCCAAACAGGAACTAAATCGCGATTCAAAACGTAGAACAAGAACCGAGTGAACAATTTGGACAGAAAGAGAAGATTGAATGGAGGATCAAAAAGGATCAATGCATGATTAGTGCAAAAAATTTGCTCTTGATACCATTGTTAGAATTAGGGGGAGCTCAAGAGGATAAAGAAGCTAAGTCTCTTAGGTAGAGAAGTGTTTAGGCTTTTTACATGCCAATTCAATTGATTGGTAGTTGTAATTTGTGTATGTCTAAGATGAGACTTCCTATGATCCATTGCATAATGCTCATTCATATTTTTGCATTCATGTTCTCATAGAAGCATAATTTTTGTGAAACATAAAGTTTTCATGATTGCATAAAAAGCCAAGTGTTCTATGTTTAAGTTTTGGAAAAACAAATTCTTACTAGTTTAATCGATTACCAACAAGTGGTAATCTATTACTTAAGTTTTAAAGAACACTTTAATCGATTACAAGAGTATGGTAATCGATTACACTACACAAAATCATAGAATGAACTTCCTGCGGTAATCGATTATGATATGGTGGTAATCAATTACTTGGTGCATTTTCATACAAAAACTTCATGTGATAATTGATTACATTGCGAAATAATCGATTATATTGTTCATAAGTCTTTTCCAGAAAATTCAAGAACACTTTAATCGATTAAATGAGTAAATAATCAATTACATAAGTTTTAATCAATTACATTAGCAAATTAATCAATTACTGACAGTTACAAATAGTTATCTATAAATAGTTGTTGGGGTTTTTACAAAACACACCACAAAAATATCAAAGAATTTTCATAAGCTTTTTGAAGAAAGAAAAGATTCAAAGTGCTATTATGTGTTAGTCCCACAAATCCTCAAGCTTTAAGATTACTAAAGAGGATTTCTTTTTGGGCAAAGTTTCAAAAGAAGATTTCTGAAGGAAAATTCTGAAGTAGTTTTCTTTCACCATTGATTCAAGTCTAGTAATCTTTTGCATACATCAGTAGTGGATCATCAGGTGGTTTCTTTTCTTACAACTTGTTTGTAAATTCTTTTTGAATTTCTTTTTGTATAACTATAACAACAGTTTTTCTTAAGGCTTTTCTAGAATAGGTGTTTCTAGAGGTAAGAGTAGAGAAGAGCTTTCTCTATGTCTTGATCACAGAGAATCTTTGTGAGTTAGATGTCTTGTTCTTGATCTAGGTGTGATTGAGAGTGGTTGTAAGAGCTTGTAAGAAATAAATTGTTATTAGGGGAACTCTAACTTGTTAGTTAGAAGAACTGGATGTAGCTTCTATAGGTTGAGAATTGAATCATTATAAATCTTTGTATTGACTACTTCATCTTTATCTTTTCTTGTGGTTATAACTTGTCATTTGTTGGTCCAGCATTTCACAATCAACAGAAAAAGTTTTTGATTGCATTCTTTAAAGGTTGGTGTTTGGTTGGTTGAAAGCTTGCTTGGATTGTTTTGTGATACAATCTTTTTAACTCTGATTGTTTAAGAATTTTTAATTGGCCAAGAATAACCAATTCACCCCCCTCTTGGTTCTTGTGTTTTGTTCATACTGTTTTCAACCATTTTAGAAGAGTACAAAAAATAACAGATAAGAGAAAAATATCTCTAATCTTATTTCAGTATTGGAAAACTTAGTTAAGGTAAGTTACAAGAGAGGTTTATATAACCTCTGATCAGAACTAACTAACTCCCTAACTGAATTAACTAACCTCTGAACATATTTAACTAGTCACCTAATGTACAGAGGTGTAGATAGCAGAATTACACATTTATAGATAGAGAGGTGTTGTTAGCAAAAGCTAACCAACACTTACAATTTTTACATTGTTAAATACAACTCTAATAGCGCTTAAGTGCACCTTGGTCGTGCTTTAGCGTGAGTAGTCAAAAAGGAAAAAAGGACCATGCTTAAACGCAAAGTTGGTCGCGCTTAAGCGTAAGTACTTGTCAAATTCTCTCTTATGTATTTCAATTGAACTTTAATCTTAAATACTTTGATGTGTTGGTAGGTTTTGAAGTGAAATGGATTGAGGTGATTTCTTGTTATTTCCCATACAATTCACATTCATAAATATATTGAGATTTGGTGATTGATTATGAGCACTTGGGATATGAAAAGTCTCATGATGTTTAAATGAACTATATAAGAGATCATGATTGGTGAGAATGATATGAATGGTGAATTGATGATGAATTGAACAAAATGTGAATAATGAATTATTGATATGTTGAATGAGATATGCATGATGAGTTGATAATGGATTGAATTGTTGATGAAATGAATATTATATTGATGCTGAGATAATTATGTTAATTGATGAATGTCTTCAGTTGTGTTTGTTGATTCCTTGATGATGATTTGAGATGTGGTTGAGATGATGTTACTTTATGATTAGAGTTGACCTTATGTTGAGATCATAAGATTCACAATAATATGAGTTTTTGTGAGTTTTTTGCAAGAATTCAAGGTGTTTGAAATGTCTTGTTATGCTTATTAAACTATAGGTGGATTTATGAGTGTGTTTAACATATGAGTGGCGAGTCTATAATAGTATAACCTCTTATGGTGTTGAGATTAGTGAATGATTTCATGATGGTGTATAATGTTTGATTTGAATGAATGACATTGTATATGAGCAGACACGTAAGTTGAGGGTGCTAAGAAGGCCCTCAACCTAGTGTTGAAGGTTATCGTGGTGGTTAATGCAGAATGAGCCTATAGAATGGATGGGTGAGCAAATCCCAAAATAGGTTAAGGCCTTTGCAAGTCTTGCCAACGTAAGCCACTACCCACGCTCATCCGTTTCGATAAAAATCTCACTTCCTCCACAGGGTTAATTCGAGTTTCCCCAAATGATTAGATCATAGAGTAGAACTATGTTAAGGGATGTGCTTGAGTTAACCACTCGAGAGGTGAAATATTCCCGGAGTAAAGACTTAGCATTGCATAACATGATACATAGACATGTGCATTGATAAATTGTGACTTGAAAATGATGTGTTACTTGATGAGTCATGGAAATAATGTTGCTATTTGATGACTAATGATGATAATGATGTATGATGATTGAGTCTTTATGTAATGGTTGACAAACTGATGATTATTATGAGATGTTTTATTATGAGAATTCAAAGACTTATGCTTTATGTATGATTTCTATATGTTATGTTATATATGTGATGATAGTGGATCATGCTTTAATTGTTAAGTTTTATTCCTTTTAGTATGTTTGTTTTTTGTAAGCTTACCCTTGTGTGTCGTATGTGTAGTTCGTACTTGTGATGATCCTGTATCTGATGTACGTAGAGAACATTGGTTAGTAAATGACCTCATGTCTTTGGAGACTTCATAGATATGTGTATCTAGACATAATGATATGTTATTGTTTTTTGTTTTCTCTTTAAAGTTATGTATAGTGTAGACTCATTTAGTGTTTATGTAGTTTATCCTTATAGGTAGTGTGATTTATATTTATATGCATGTACTAAAAAGATTTGAGTTTATGATGTTGTATATATCACGTGATGTTTTATCTTGATATGTCATGTTTTAGCTTTTGTCTTTTGAAATGCGAAAAGTTTATAAATGTTTTCATAAATAAATTAATAAGAGTTTTAAATGAATTAAAATAAAGTCTTCTACTAAAGTTGATTCTTAGTTCCATGCAATGACGATGGATCGGTACAAATCCCAATGAAAATGTCATTACTTTATATGTTTCTTAACTAGATGATCATGAGAAACCTCATATATATAAGGAAGTGGGTGGGGGTAATTGTGGAAATATATTTTGCATCCTTTGGTGAGGGTAGTTGTGGAAATATATTTTGCATCCTTTGGTGAGTAAATGAAAGGAATAAAAATAATAGGCTTTTAAATGATTGGAAAAAAAAACCTAAATTAATCAAACCAAAATATAAAAATGTTTGTATCAATAGGAATTAACCGAGTTAAAAATGTGTACATCCTTTCGTAAGTAAATGAAAGAAAAAAATAAACAAAATGAATGACTAAGGATTTAAATGATCGAAAAATTATTATAAAATATCAATACATTTTGATGAATAGGAATTAATGGAGTTAAAATTTAAAACGCCATTTTAATATATTTTTTTGGAATATTACGTTTTATTTTTAATGAGTAGAGAATTAAAGTATATATTTTATATTTATATACATTCTAGTGGAATGATGAGGGATTGAATACATTTCTTTTTATTACCAAAAAAAATATATTTTATTAGCATCTAAGAAGAAAAGACAACATAAAATTTAATTTATTTAAAATAATAAATATAAAACACCCAAGATATAACTATAAAATTATATTGCACGTTTTTTAATGGAATAATGACTTTTATATTCTATAGAATGATAATTCCATTTTTTATATTAAAATTAATATTAGTTGACTAGTGAGATTAAATTATAAATTTATTTAATTATTTTCTTTCAATTTTTCATTTCCGGCTTCATTTGACTTTTGCAAATTCCGTATGAACTCTAATTAGTTATTTTGAATGTATGACTTTTATGGATAGGTAATATTTTTTTATTGGTGATTTTAAATTTAAAACCTATAGTTTACATGATTATATGTGAATGGTCTTTTCCATATATTGGTTCTGTATTTTCGTATTTTATTTTATTATTAAAAATTGTTAATTAATGACAAAAACCTGTTGTCATCCAAGAAATACGTTTTTTTTTTCCAGTTTTTATAAGAATAATATATAATAACTTTAATCATATAATTGTTTGCTTCAAAATATAAAGAATATTAATGAGATAAAAATTTATATTTAAAATTTTTCAGTAATTTTATTATAAATACAATACTTATAAGCGTTTCAAAAAATGTATTTATTGATAAATTTTAATTTCTAAATTTTAATAACTGACATAATTTAAGCTTAATTTTGTGTAAAAATTAAGGGTCATAATTGGAGCATATTTTATTATATATACTCTTAATTACTTTAAAATGGACAACTAATTGAATTAAATGAATTAAAAATTATTTAAGGAATCATGTTTTAATTTGATCATAATTGATAAATAAATTTAATGTAATTTTTATTCTCATTAAAATAATTTATTAAATTGATTCACACAAAAATTCAAAAAAATAATAATCTTAATAAAACTGCTTGGGAATAAAAAGATAATTTTTAATCGCTTGCCATAATTTAAGCTTAATTTTGTGTAAAATAAGATTGAAACTTAAACATTTTTACTATCATAAACATATTGCAACGAAGATTTTCATTTTATTACAATTCAAAACATAATTCATCAATATTCATTCATATAAAATCTTGTATTAATTATACATTACATTATATATTGTCAATATTTATGATGTTTAACTTATTATTATTTTATTTGTAGGGATATTCCAAACATGTTTTTACTTATTAGATGTCAAAACAAATAATTCAATAAAAAATTTGTATTTCTTTTCCATTATACATCTATATTATTTAATACTAAATCATTCTATAACTACACAAACAAATTATTTATCTCGTGTACCGCAACAGTCAAATACTAATATTAGTGAAAAAGCCTAATGTATAACGACCAATATCATATCTGTAATTATCAGTGTGCTTGCTGATAAAAAAAATACACTTTTCAGTTTCTTTGCCTTTCATATATTTTTTAGTTTGTTTTTGCTTTGTCCTTGCGTATAACAACACTAAAATAATTACGTTGCAGTACAGATTGAAGCCTGTGTTGATGAGAGTCTTGACAGAGGAGATGAAATATCATCCTCGCTTCACATAGCAATTGAAGAATCACATTTTTTATTGGTCATATTCTCAAAAGAATATGCTTTATCCCAGTGGTGTTTGGAGGAGCTTGCCAAAATAATTGAATGGAAATGCTTTAGCTAAACATGAAGTAAAACTCAAGGGGAACATGCTCAAGGTACAAAGTTGGAGATCTGCTTTGAAAAAGGATGCTGATTTATCAGGGTTTCATTATCCTACAACTTTTGAGTAAGTTTAATTTCTTGTCTTGTATTTTTTTTCTTAACGGTTGAATTAATTTATCCTAATATTTATGTATTTATGGATTAATTTAGTTATTTTGAAAATGTAGTGATTAAATTGTCAATAAATACATGATTCAGGGACTAAATTTATTTATCCTTAATTTTCAACAAATGTTTTAATAATTTGAATTTAAAAACTATAAAGATAGTTTTATAACAAAATTTAAAAATATCTTAATTTAATTATTTATTAATAAAAAGAAAACTAGAAATAGGTTAGTTAGCCCGTAGTGATCAGCCCATAGAGTGGACTAACCAATGAAATAAAATAAGCTAACGACTTGGCTATTCCTACCTGCCTCTTTTATTATTTATTTTTTTCATTCATACCTTTTCAAAAAATACTGAAAAGTCATGATTTGATTGACAAGCTCTTTCGCATCGCTAACATGTAGACACCAACAACAACAAGCTTATTCACTAGACCTCTTCAACTTAAGAAAAACTCTGAATCCCAACAACATAAGAGCAGCAAAATCTCCATACTTATCCTTCATCATGTTTTATAAAACTAAGGAAATAATATAATTAAAAAGAATAACAAGTTTATTTTATTCTTACATTATTAATATTCATTAAAGATTATATAATATATAATTAAAAATAATAAAATTATATAAGAGTATTTCTTTTAATTTACTTATATTAATATAATGAAAAACAATTCTGTTAGCATCACTACCATTCTTTTGAATATTGATTTCCAATGAGAAAATGATGTTTGCTATATACAGAGGTGCCCAGGAAGCATCCAAAAGGGATGTGAATGTTGAACAAGAAATAGTAATACTTTTCTTAATCCATTTTATAGATTAATAATATTAAAATGTTTGTTAAGTAAAAAAGAATAATATAAAAAGTTTGATATGGTTTTATCTGTATATAACTATAAATGACGTTAATGCTGCATTTTCTCAATGCCGCGAAATTGGACTGTATTCCACTGCTATTGTAACATGAATAAACAAAAAGGAGAAAAGAATTGTCACTCATTCAATTTGTTTAAGCCACATGTTTGTTGTACATTGATTGAAATGGATATCCAATTTCCCTTGAAATGAAGAGGATTCGGACGCTATGTGGCGCACGAATGACAGTGCATCATTATCTACACGTTTTATTAAATTGAACCCAATTCTTCTTGTGTCTTCGTTGACATTTTTGAGACATTCAAATTTGTGATCTCTTTCCTTTGGCTTCTTCCTTCACCCTTAAACCTTTGTTATCGGTTTATTTTGCATTTTCTTTTTCGTATTGGAATGAAAACTGGGGCAAGTACTAGTTGTAGTGAAGAGGGGGTGACATCTGTTAGCTCATCTAGCAAGCTAGGTGCAACATCTTGTAATTTCCTATCTTGTCTTGAGCATATCTTGTGTCTCACGTCAAGTTCTTTCTATTTATTAATGAATTTTTTCGTACAAAACAAATATATAATATTTTGTACAAACACAAATAAAAAACTACAACAATTACGTGGAATTGCGAGCAAACTTACGACTTGATTTGCTTAACTATAAAGTAGTACAAACGATAATATAGAGGGAATCTTAATTAAATATACTATTAAACGTTGCTGCACGCATTTTGACCTGACTCAATTTTCCTCAGTCCGTATATATATTTCGTATTGAAATAACATTATCACAAACACATCTTCATCCAACGTCCTGATTGAAGCATAGAACATAAAGATTTTCACATTTTTCAACAAGTAAGGATGCTAGCTACATTGATTACAGAGATTCTGGTTCAATAGTTTGGTGGTTTGACAGGTTTGTATTAATCATTAACTCTATAGCTTGTACGAAGTTATTAGTCTTTTTTTGAAAGTCAATTTGGTAGATTGTAGCCCTGTCCAAATCAATATCTTTTCTTGTACAGGAAATCTAGATCTGTTTTTCACTGTGACCTAGGTTGTTTTTTGTTCCTTAATTTACAGATATATTGCAGTTTGGACAGAACAAAACTTGCTTACGTACTAAGGGAAGGCCAGATCCGTTAAGCAGTTTTAATTTGCTCTTTATTCTGTCAAATGACATCCTCATCTACTAGTATAAAAAAAGATGTCTTCATCAGCTTTAGAGGCCCGGATGTTAGGAAAGGCCTGCTTAGCCATTTGAAAAAAGAATTTTGTCGCAGGCAGATTGAAGCCTGTGTGGATGAGATACTTGACAGAGGAGATGAAATATCATCCTCACTTCTCAGGGCAATTGAAGAATCACAAATTTTATTGGTCATATTCTCAAAAGACTATGCTTCATCGCAGTGGTGCTTGGAGGAGCTTTCCAAAATGATTGAATGCTTGGAAAGAAACAAACAGATTCTTGTACCTGTTTTTTTCAATGTAGATCCATCAGATGTGCGGCAGCAACAAGGAGAATATCGTGATGCTTTAGCTAAACATGAAGAAAAACTCAAGGCAAACATGTTCAAGGTACAAAGTTGGAGATCTGCTTTGAAAACGGCTGCTGATTTATCAGGGTTTCATTATCCAGCAAATTTTAAGTAAGTTTAACTTCTTTTTTCTTGTCTTTTCCCAGTTCACTTTTAATGTATCATGCATTTTGACCAATAATTTAATTATATATGAGAAAATACAATAAAATTGTACACCAGTTTAAACGATTATGAGAGGAAATACAATAAAATAGTATTGTAAGAATATATTATTATATGAATAACATATATAAAATAGTATTGTAAGAAATACTATAAAATATGTATTTCTACAATAATTCTTGAATTTTAGCAAATATTTTAGCCTTTGTTTTCTGTAATATGTTCCTTCAAACACTAACAGTTTCAGAGTAGAGTCTTAGAATTATAGATAGTAATAACTTGTGTCATTAGATACAGTGATGGTCTAAGGAAATGGAAATATATACAGTTCCTGTTATATTATGTGATTGCTCTTTTGTCTTGCTTTATCCATTCTATTTTTTATATAATTTATGTCTTTCTACATTCTAGGGATGAAGCTGATCTTGTCGATAAAATAGTAGAAGATATTTCGGAAAAGTTGAGCAAGTCTAGCCCAAGTGAGTCCAATGATCTTGTTGGAAATGATCAAAACATTGTGCAGATTCAATCCTTATTGCTAAAGGAATCAAATGAAGAACCTTTTGTTGGAATTTGGGGCATGGGTGGCATAGGAAAGACAACCATTGCCCATGCTATGTTTGATAAATATTCTCCTCAATATGAGGGTTGCTGCTTCTTGAATGTAAGAGAAGAAGTGGAACAGCATGGACTGAGTCATTTGCAAGAGAAACTTATATCTGAACTATTGGAGGGAGAAGGTTTCCATACAAGTGGCACAAGCAAAGCAAGATTCTTCGATTCTGCTGGGAGAAAGATGGATCGGAAAAAAGTTTTTGTTGTGCTTGATGATGTGAATACTTCGGAACAATTGAAATATCTGATTGGCAAACCAATTCGCTTTGGTCCAGGGAGTAGAGTGCTGATAACAAGTAGAGATAAGCGTGTGCTTACTAGTGGAGGAGTTTATCAAATTCACAAGGTCAAGGAAATGGACCCTAGAGATTCCCTCAAACTTTTCTGCTTAAATGCCTTCAATAAAAGCCATCCCAAAATGGGTTATGAAAAGCTATCTGAAGAGGTAGTTAAAATTGCCCAGGGCAATCCATTAGCTTTAAAAGTTTTGGGTGCAGATTTCCATTCCAGAAGTATGGACACATGGGAGTGTGCGTTAAGCAAAATCAAGAAGTATCCAAATGAGAAAATTCAAAGTGTTTTAAGATTTAGTTATGATGGACTGCATGAAGTGGAGAAGAAGGCATTTCTAGATATTGCATTCTTTTTCACAGAAGATGACAAAGACTATGTTACAAGGCAACTGGATGCTTGGGGTTTTCATGGAGCTAGTGGAATAGAGGTTCTCCAGCAAAAAGCTCTGATAACAATATCAGATAATAGAATACAGATGCATGACTTGATACGAGAAATGGGTTGCGAAATAGTTCGTCAAGAATCTATTATATGTCCAAGAAGACGCAGCCGATTGAGGGATAATGAGGAAGTATCCAATGTATTGAGACAAAAGCTGGTAAGAGAAAGATACACCGTATATATTAATTCCTTCACAATTGTGTTTGTATGGAAATTTGAATCAGTACAAAAGTAATTTGATTACTTTACATAGATCCCCATGTTTGCATTTATTACGTACATCCGATACTCTTCTGTTTTTTAATCCTACAGGAAAGCCCTTAATTTTTGGGCTTGCACACCCCCTCGGTTAGGAAGGTTCAAACTAATATTAAAAAATGGAGAAGTATAGGATGTAATAAGAGCAAACCTTAGAGGAGTAATTTACTCAAGTATGTATTTAACATTATTCTAAAATTTGCAGGGAACCAATGAGGTGGAGGCCATGCAAATAGATGTATCGGGAATTAAAAATTTACCTCTGAAATTGGGCACTTTTAAAAGGATGCCTCATCTGAGATTTGTCAAATTTTATCTCCCATTGCATGCTGAGCTTTCCCTACTTCAAAGCCATGATGGACCTATTTGGTCTCCGGAGAAACAAGATGAGCTGCTTTTATCTGCAGGGTGCAAACAACTCATGAGGGTTGCAAGTGAGATTCACATAAAATGTCTTCACTACCTTCTTATTGATGATTGCTCAGATCCTTTACTACTCGATGAACTAACATCAACTGAGATGAGCATGCTGCAAAAAATAGCACAAGACGCTGGAGTGGAAATAATATTGAACTCATCCATTGGGCAACTCAGCAGTCTTGAATGCTCAGATGTGGTTGATCAACAATTTAAGAATCTTCCCAATGAGCTACTTTGCTTAAGATGTACATATTACCTTAAGCTTTCTAGGAGCACGCAACAAGACATTGGGAAACCCAAGCTACATATTCTATTTGATAGCTTAAGGTATTATCAACGAATATCTGTCAGTCAGTTGTGTAACACAGTTGTCGTATTTCCTCGGAGAAGTCGTGCAGAGATGTGGCGGAAAGGGGCTAAAAAGGAGGTAAAAGGATTTGTCGTTGCCACGTTCTACATACATCTTTACACTGTCCTTTTCTTCTTGTCTCCTTCTACCTTTTCCATCACCTTATTTACTCAAACAATCACTTTGTCATTCCTTCTTTTTTGTTGCATTTTACTCTCATTTTTCACAACCCGAGGAGGGATCAAGTTTATGCAAGAGTAACTTTTTTGATAATTTGTTTGATCTTTATCTTTCATTTTCTTTTAACCTAATGGCTTAAAAAATAACTCATCTTTATCCCTCAGATTAAACGAAAATGAAGGTTCTTGTTCTCTTATTATGAGTTTGTAGTTCTAGACAAAAAAATAAAAGCAACTCAATTGATTGTCAAATTCTAAATAGGATAAGTTGATTCAAGTAAACTCCCATTGACTCTTAAGTGTCTAGTGAAGAAGTGTGTTTGAAATCAAATGTAATTCTTATTTTCCATTTACTCCACAATGACTATGTTGCTAAGACTCACGATTTAAAGAAATTAACTCTTTTTTTGAAATGGTTTTACTTCGGGATCTTTTATTTTACATATTTATATATTATTTGATCATTCACATAGTTTGATCTTACTTAATGTGAATGTAGTAATACCGTATTATTGTAATTTTCTACTTTTCTTTGCCATGGAGTTAAAATTAATGTTGAATCATTGTTATTTCAAGGAAATGTTATGCTTCTATGTTGTCAATAAATTTTTTTAATATTAATTATCATATTAGGTAAGTTTTTGAAATATCAAAGATCACACTAGCTAGAAGAAAAAGGGAGGGGGGGGGGGGGGGGAAGGCGTTTGAATAGTGTATTAACAAAAGATATAATTTTTTTCCGCAAATAGAAGTATTTCACAACATAACAAGTGATATAGTATATATGAATTGCATCATCCAGTGATAGCACACATTTTTTTTAAAACAAAGGTTTGTTGCTAGTGAGTGATAAAACATTTTTTGTTAAAACAAAGGATTGTAGTCTAGCGAGTGATAAAACAAAGCTTTTTTAAAAGCTACTTATATGATAAGTGCATCAAAAAAGACTTGATGAAATACAAGTTAAAGCTTAAGAGAAAAGTACAAATACTTGATTTATACTGGTTCACTCAAACTGAGCTATGTCCATTTTTCCTTCACAAACTGTAAAGGGTTCAACTAATCCAGAATGATTATAAAACAAGTATTTTCACTTGTCACTCATGGCTACACAAGTATTCTTAAAGCCATTATTGGCACACTTCTTAGACTCTCCCTGAATCTAAGAACACTCATGTATTGTTTTATTACTAAGCCACTTTTGGTTTTAACAAACAGGTTGTTTGATGGAATCCAAAGATTCGCACACTCAAAGAGTGGATAAATATTAAGCTCGAATACACAATATAACTTTGCTAAAAAAAGGATAGAACTATTTCAAGTGCAGAATGTATTGTCCAATGACTACTACAAAATATCACTTTCACTTTGTTACTTCTTTTCGGATTTCACTTCATGACTTAAATCGCTATTTATAGACTTCATTGAAGTATCCAGTGTGGGATTCGTGCCTTCCTTCTTGATATGACTGTTGTCTTATATTTTGTCGCAAGGCCACGTGGAGCATTATGGTTGGAGAGACAAAAACAAAGTACCGACAACTATTGACGAAGTACAGACAACTGTTGTTGTCTTCTCCCTTATCGAAAGTGACTTTTGTTGAATATACATTGGTGTGTTGCTTTGTTTCTGTCCTCACCTTATGTTCGATATATTGATGAATCTAGGAACTTATGCATGAAATTCAAATATTAGCAACTAAAACATAAGAGACAAAAACAAAATATTAAAATGGTTAGGTTTGTGCACTTCCCTTTTGTTGGATATAGGGGGAGCATCTTAAAGCTTGAAGCTTAGTACTTGAAGAATGGTTTTGAGCTTTTTCACATGCCTTGGAAGATTGCAAATCAAATTAAGTGTTAAAGAGTCCAATCTATTGATCCTTGCATTGCATGCATTTAATCATTAAATTGTCTAAGTGTTTTAACCAAGAATCAAAGCATGTTTTACAAAAGAACCAAGGAAGCAATGTTTTTGGAAAAATGCAAAATGCACTGGTTTAATCGATTACACAGCGTATTAATCAATTATTTGCTTCGTTTTGAAATCTGGAATAGCTTTGATGAACACTTTAATCGATTACTATGTAATGTAATCGATTACATAAGCCTTTTTGAAAAGCATGTTCTACTGCAATAATTGATTACCAAAAATTGTAATCGATTACACAATGCATTCAGAAAAACATGTTGCACCGCTTTAATCGATTACCAATTATCGTAATCGATTACACAAGCCTTTTATGAAATGCTGTGCTACTAGAATAATCGATTACGACAAGTATTAATCGATTATTTTGCTCGTTATTCAAACCCTGGAAACTCATGAACACTTTAATCGATTAAAGTGGTGATTTAATTGATTACTTAAGCGTTTTAATCGATTATTTAGCATGTTTAATCGATTATTGTTAGTTACGAAAGTTTATTATAAATAGAAGTGAAGCTTGCTCTGTTTTACAACTTGTCAAATACGAATTTCTGATTACCTTCAAGCTTTCACCAAGATTCAAAGAGTTTTCTCTAAGCTTATAAACCTCTTGTCCCACTTCCTAAATCACATTAGTTCTTGATTGATTACTTGGGCAAGAGTCTTTCAAAGAAGAATAGGAGAGCTAGTTCTGAAGTTTCATTAGATGATTCAACACTGTTGGTAATTCATTTGCATTCATAATCATTGGATCATCAGGTTGTTTCTCTCCATTCTCTTTGCGTGTAATTCTTTTTTGAATTGTTTTGTAATTGGTTGCTATTGTAATTTGTTCTTGAGGCTTGCACTAGAGTAGTGTTCTCTAGGGAAGAACAGAGTAGTGTTCTTCCCTAGAGAACACTACTCTAGTGCAAGCCTCAAGA
>CM023956.1:19113131-19180218 GCA_013407115.1 Glycine latifolia
CCTGTTGGTAATTCATTTGCATTCATAATCATTGGATCATCAGGTTGTTTCTCTCCATTCTCTTTGCGTGTAATTCTTTTTTGAATTGTTTTGTAATTGGTTGCTATTGTAATTTGTTCTTGAGGCTTGCACTAGAGTAGTGTTCTCTAGGGAAGAACAGAGTAGTGTTCTCTGATTCTTTTTAAGGGGTCTAATAGGGTTTTAGATTTCCTTTCTTTATCTAGGGTTGGTAAAGAGTAAATGTAATCAAGCTTGTAAGAACTGAAATTTTCAATAGTGGAGTTCTAATCTAATGTTGATTAGAAACTGGATGTAGCTTCTCTTGAGAAGTGAACCAGTATAAATTCTTGTGTTGGTTGTCTGATCTCTAATCTCTTTTGGTTATCTTGTTCATTGGTTCTTTGAATTCTTATCATTGCTTAACAAGTTCTGTTTTGAGACATTGATTCCTTGAGCTGAGTGAATTGATTGAATTAAAGTTTTCTTGGTTTTAAAGTGATTAAGATCCTAACTCTGATTTAGAAAAGAAAATTTTAAAAGACCAAGTTATAAACCAATTCACCCCCCCTCTTGGTTAATTGTTGGTATTCCTATTGTTTTCACCTTTTGTTGCTAACTTCAACTCAGTACAATACACGGACGTCACTTATCCGTTATACTTACAAAAAGATAGTGTAAGTGATTAAAGTCCATTGGAAACGTGTAAAGGCAACTCAATGTGTGTAGACGCTGGTTTTCACAAAGAGTGGGTGATAGTTTTATAGCAGCGCATTGGACGCTGGATTTTATTTGTTAATAAAACAATTTTCCACTTAATGATTGGAGGCATACTTAAAGGAGTTGAAGAGAAGGAATTAATATCAAATGTGCTCTTATATTGTAGGTCATGTCCACTTAGAAAAAGCTCATCAGTATATTAACAATTTATACCTTTGTGATCATCAAAGTTATGGGCAAGGATGGATCGTCTAGTTGTATCATTGCACCGTCTAGTCCTAACAATATCATTGCACCGTCTAAACCATATAAATTTTGATCAAGATAAAAGCATAATCATGTTAAGATATAAGGATAATGCATTGTAAAGGCAAATATCATAGGAAGGGGGTTGAATTGTGATTTTAGAAATTTTTAATACATTTTCACAATCAAATAAAGTTTTTCATCTGAAGAATAAACTTTGTAAAGCAAATAGCAAATCTTAGGAAAAAAACCCACTTAGACGATGAAAAACAAACATGTAAAACTCAAGATGTTTTCAAAAGCCTAAAAACCAATTCAGACCTTGGGTCAGTTAAAAGCAATAGGAAAGCAAAAAAACAAATCAAACACAGAAAGTTATACTGATTCGTCTTTACCACTGAGACTATGTCTAGTTATTGGCAAAACACCAAGTTCCACTAACTTTTCACTAGTTACAAGTATTGAGTCACAGACACTTCTGGCTCTACTAATCAAGCTATACCTCAAGCTTGATCACACCAAGTATTCTTTGCCTACCAAACCATTGCTAGCTCTAAACAAATCATAATAGATTTATGGTTGAAGATTGATGATGGAATAAATCTAGAATCGTCTTACAGATGGATATACAATCAACACTTCGTCTTTTTCTCTCAATATGTTCAAGGTGTTTTGAGAGCTTTCTCTAACTTTACAAGAATATACATAAAGATTTTTGCATAAAGAATAATGAATGTTTTTTTGCACAAAATTATTCTTTTGAGTCTTCAAAGCTTCTGGTTATATAAGCCTCATCTTTAAGTGTCTGTTGTATTACAACTGGCAGATTTCATCACTTGATATTCATCTAATGAATATGGTCGTTGGGTGCATTTAATGCTTGCATTAATTGCACATCCTTTCCTCATACATAGAGACCATTCTTCAAGCTTACATGTTGAGAATTGCAATAGGTAGTCACTTCCTTTGTGTTAGAGCAGGTCCTATGTAGTAGAGCTCTTCGTTTGATGGCGATTGAGTAATTTTAGAACTTGACTTCATTTATTCTTCATTGAATTCGACAGATCCTAGGAGAATGTTTCTACAAAAGAAATCTCAGACGCATAATATCAAATAAAGCCTTAAATGTCATCTCAAATGTCGTATCAGATCATGACTTCATCTGCCTATTGTCTGAAACATCAGACACAAATTTCATAAGCATGCTTTGATAAAACATTAGACATCTATTTCGTATAAAGTGCAACTTTTAACCTTTGTATTTGATTACATATAATCAAAATAATTAATGGTCTTGATTCATCTTAAGACATAAATGTCTTTGGACTTAACAAGTCCTTCGTCTGAGGTGGTTGATCTGAGGATCCTTTAGTCCAAGGAAAGATTTCATCAGACTGTTAGACTTTATTTTCTTTAGAGGCATCAGACGAACCAATCTGCATATTTGTAAAATCATCCTTAAGACCTGATAACTTCCTATCAGATGTTAGTTCATCGTTGAATTTAACATGAATAGATTCTTCTACTACTAAAGTCCTTGAGTTGAAAACTCTGTAGGCTTTAGATGTATCAAAATATCCTAAAAAGAATCCTTTATCCACCTTTGAATCAAACTTAGCCAATTGATCTTTAATGTTTATGATAAAAACACTCATATCCAAATGGATGAGAGTATCAAATGTTAGGTCTTCTTCCTCTCCATAGTTCATAAGAAGTCTTTTTGAAAAGTTTGATCAATATTCTATTTTGAACATGGTCAAAAGTGCTTAGGGAATAAGTTCTCACAGACCATGGTCCTAGCAATTTCTTGTAGAGTTTTATTTTTTCTTTTCACAAAATGATCTGAACTCATCATTCTCAAACTCAGTGCCATGGTCATTTCTTATAGAAGAGATACAAAAACCTTTTTTTCATTTTGAACCCTTTTACAAAATATTTTCAAAACCTTAAAAGACTCATGCTTATGTGTAAGAAAGTATACTTAGGAATATGTAGAATAGTCATCAACTATAAAAAAAAAACATATTTTTCCCTCTTAGACTTAACATTCTCGTTGGTATAAACAAAACCATGTGTAACAATTGTAATAGTCTGGAAGTGTAAACAAGATCTTTAATTTTAAAAGAAGTTTTGATCTATTTCCCTTGCTAACATGCTTCGCAGAGAAGATTAGTTTTTCAACAAATCTTAGGTAGTCCTTTTACTAAATTCTTTTTGGGTAGTTTGGAAATGTGTTTTAGATTGCATGCCCAAGTTTTTTTGTGCCAAAACCATTTTTCATCTTTTCTTGAAAGTAGACACGTTACATTTTATTTACTTACACTAATCAGATCAATCAAATACAGATTGTTGTTTTGTCTGACAGGAACAAGGACTTTTCATCTTCTGTCTTGACTATACACTGGTCTTTTTTTAAGGATACAATATAACCATTATCGCAAAATTGACTTATGCTCAGTAAGTTATATTTCAAACCTTCAACATATCAGACGTTGTCTATGGAGGCTAAAGACGGGATATCAATTTTACCTATACAAATAAATTTTCCCTTACCCATGCCTCCAAAGGAACCTCTTTCTCCTTCAATGGATTTTACGTCAAGGAACATAGACCTTTCCTGCATTATGTGTCATGAGCAACCACTATCCAGGTACCAGCTTAATCCCTGACCTTTTCCTACCAAGGATATCTCAATTTTTTTCGTTTGTATCTACCTTCAGACAAATGTTAGCTTGCTCATCATTTGAACTGTTGCTCTTCTCACTGTCTAAGTCATCCTAGGTGACCATCAGACTTTTCTTTTTCTAGTCTCCGGAGTCTCTTTTTCTCTTTAACTAAGGACACTCTGCCTTCATATGTCAAAGTTTCTTACACTCAAAGCAAATGATCTCATTGCTTTCCTCCTAGTGTTTCTTTTTAAATCTTGCGTCTTTATGTCTAGAAGAGCATTGGAACTTTCCTTTCTTCTTCATCATTTGTTGGAATTTTCTAAACATAAGGGTCACTTCATCGCTTATGGATTCTTCAAAACTGTTATTTGAGCCGTTAGACTCAGTCATATGCACCTTTAGAGCCTTAGATGAGTTTTTTATTTCTTCTCATTTGGAGTTGGTTGAGAACAGTGAAATTTCTTTTAAGCAAATGATCCCTGTTACGAAGGTAGACTTCATGGACTCTTACTATACCCAACAATTCATTCCATGCTAGGTTTTTAAGTTTCTAGCTTCTTGGATGGCTGTTGGTTTTGGTTCCCCACACCTTGGGAAAGTTATCTAGGATCTTCAGGTTGATTTGAGCTTTGGTAAAGGTGTGTCATAGATCTTCAAGTCCATTTAGAAGAATTTGCAGTCTCTAAAACATACCATCAACAGATTCTCTTAGAAGCTTTCATAGTGATGCGTCATAGTGGAATCTTTTATGAATTGGACATCTTTTGTTCCTTCATAATTAATGCTTAGAGAGTTCCAAATCTCTTTAGTTGTCTTTAATCTGCATATCTTGTTGTACTCGTTTCTAGAAAGAACGCATGTTAGTCTATAATGAGCATATATATATATATATATATATATATATATATATGCGTCTGTGTGTATGTGTGTACGTACATACGTATGTATGTATGTATGTATGTATAATAGTAGAAATAAAGTAAAAGAAAACACAAAATGACACCAAATTCACACTTTTATTATTAGGAAGAGTGTTTAAGTACATCAAAATTCCTATCCTTCTCCCCTTTTTGTCATCAACAAAAGAAATAAGGGTTTAAAGAAAGAAATGATGATTCAAACATCAATATCACACTTGATTGAAAGGTGCTGGTGGTGGTTGAACTGGTGGTGTTGACGTTGGTGAGGGTTGAGTAACTTCAGCATGAGCAACAATGATGGGAATGGCATTGTGAATAAGTTACTGATGGATGATCGATGGTGGTTAGACGACAACACCCAACATGTTCTGTTGAGCCCATTAAAGATTCTGCAGTAGCATAGTAAAAAGGTTTCTATATTGAGTAGAAATGGCAGACTAGATAAACTACTTATACTACTCATTTGCCAACCTTTGTTGTTCAGCATAGCCTTATGTTAACGGTTCGGCAAGGGAACCGAATTGTCCAAGTAATAAAGATCTGGTAAGACCGAATGTCGATTTCCACAAGGACTTTGCTTATACTCAGGACTAATGCACATTTGTTTTCAAGTAATTAATGAATGGATTTAAATGGTAAAATGATTTGGCATAAGATTAAACTGTACTTAAATGTAAACTAAAAGCGTAATAACTACAAGGAAAGAGACACAAACACTCGAAATGATGTGGATGGTGGAAATATGATGCGATTGGTGTTGGGAGTTCGTTAACCGAAACTAACTTTGATGCGATATACAAGGTTTTTCTCTATTCAACATTAAATATGATCACCTTCATCTACTAATATAATCTAACCTTGATTCCCCAAGTGCTAGACCTAAATCACTTAATTTCACCCTTAATCCCTCAAGAATTATATTAATTGATTTGCATTACAATTAGAGATGATAACGTAACCTAGGCTAAACAAAACCATTCTATCCCTAAATATGATATCATTTAGAAGCATCTTTTAGTTCTTATGGCTATAACCATTTTCCAATGCATTAAAAACCTAAAACATAGCATACAAATGGGTGATCAAACCACAAACATGAATAAAGCTCAGAAAAACAACAATAATGCACAGATAATATTGAATAGATAATTAGAACTTTACATCAAAGCATTCGGCTGGTGAACTCCCAACAATGGGGGTTTTAGCTCTTCATTTCCATGAGAAGCTTACAATAATGGAGGATTAGGGTATTGGAAGGAGATGGATGGAAGGGAATGAGGTGGAGAGGAAGCTCTAATGGTGTGGAAGGATGTCTCCTTCGTGACCTAGCAGAGCTCCAAGCTTCCTAAATGGTGTGTTCTGTCCTAAGAAATGAATGAATAACTTTTTCCCTCCAATTTTCCTTAAAACATAGCCCACAGTCGTGGTGCACGCTTAGCGCAAAATGGATGCACCAAGCGCGCCTCAAATTGTCCAGCTAGATAAGTGACCACACACTGAGCGGGACTTCACGCTAGGCGAATCTGTCACGCTGAGTAAGTAGCTATTGTCGTGCTGAGCGAGCAGCTCTAGACTTTGAAATTCATCTTCCATGCCTTTGTAGTGAATTCTACAAAAAATACAACCAACACTTCATAGATCAACTAGTTAAAGCATCCACTGGATAAAAGCTCAAAAAAAGTTAATTCCTATATTTTAATCACAAAAAGAAGCATTAAAAGAGGAAAAGAATAGATAATTGCTAAGTAATTACATGTAACTTTACGTATGCTTAGCAATTATCAAACTCCCCCAAATTTAAAGCTTTGCTTGTCCTCAAGCAAAAGTAAGTAAATTCTAACTAAGTTAGATCAATGGCACTGTTAAGAATAAAACATAACACAAAACTGAGATAATCGCGATTCTTTTAAAACAATTCAACGTCTGAAACTTCAGTTCACACTAGTCATAATCCCATGAAGGAATCAATCAATGCATACACTTTAGTGAAAGAAGTTAGCAAGAACGACAGGTATCAAAGAATATCAACTCATGCTTCAATCCTCACAAGGCTAGTATTTCACTCAAGCACACAAGTGTTTTGGTTATGTAATTTTCATTCAATATAATCAAAATCACCATACTCAGATTTGCATATCATCTCATTCAATACAATCATACACACACAATAAGGATCACAGAGGACTTCATTGGCCATTAATGAGGTTGGGCTATCAAGAATTCATGGTTTTTCTCGGAATTCAATAACTAAGTTCTAGGAGAGCATTCACATCTTTTCTTGTTTTCTAGCTCATGTAATTTTTCCATTCAAGAGCACACACAGAGTCATTCAACCTTGGTTTTGATTCCTTTTTTTATTTTGATTTTATCCAAGGTATATTATGCCTTGTTCCACTGTGTGCTTGTTCTTTACTTCCTTGCAAGAACTATACTAAATAAACTCCCCTAAATTTGGGACAAATTTTTCTTGATCCATAATAATGCTCTCCTAAACCTAAGGTCAAGGGAACATGTTTACAATTACTTTTAGGCTAAAGGTTTAAGAATCAAATTCATCACTAAATTAGGCTTAAATGGGTGCAAGAGATTCAACATTAGTCAACTATGGGGTTGGCTTTTTGGCCAAGTAGCTAAATTTAAATTCAAAAAGGCCTTGATCATATCTACATCATACATGCATTCAAGCAGTTCAAGAATCATGCAAAGCCAGAAATTTCAATCAATCATTCTTTCACAGTTAATACATACACAACTCACACGGTGTAGTGAAGCCTAGAGTTTTTCTTCACAAGAATTTTCTGTCATGCAAGCTAACTAACTCATTCACGCGCATACAATTCAAGAAACCAACATTTAATCACAATGCGTGCTCACTTTTGAATCAAACTTAAAATATTCACAAACGCAACTCTACGTCATGCAAAACGCTTTATCAAACATGCCTAAAAATTCTCAGAATTGTTACCCAAAAAGATGTCAACCAAAATAAACTATCCATCATGCATATATATAAGTCTAAAGTTAAAAATAGAATGTAAATTGTCTAGAATGCGATGAAGTAGTAAAGCAAGCATAAAATGGAAACATAAGACTGAAAGCATAAACACAGAAAGCATAAAAACATAAAGTGTCCTGGTGTCCTTAAAAACAAGGCCTCAGTCCTATGTAGGGCAAGGGTCCCATGATCCTTGGGCAGCTGTGACATCTGCCACATAATCATCATCCATGCCAACAGTAACCTCCTCATCAGCAACACCACCCCCTCACCAAAGGAAGGGTTGTCCCCAGGCCAAGCGACTCGGGAGAGGAAGTCCTCTGGTGTCATCACTGGTTGCTGGAGAGAGAGCTGGTGGAGACTCTGCATCAAAAGATATAGGCCCTGATGAAGACTGGAAAGCATTAGCAGTAGTTGTCCCTATGGTATTAAAGGAGAAGGATGAGGAGAAGTGGGCTAGCTAGGAGCAGTATCTGAGGCAGGAGCCTCAGCATCCGTAGGAGAGGCTGCATGAGCCTTGGCCTTCCTCAACCCTGGGAAGGACACAGAATGGTCCGCCAGATGCCAACAGTTCTTCCTAATGTACCCTACATTGATGGGAGGGATGAGAGACTTGAATGCCACGACGTTAGAATGAACTCCCTTCGCATCATAGAGTGTAGTGATGAGGGCTGTGAAGCCAAGCCTGTCGATACTGGATTGGGCAATCTGTGTGATTTAGAAAGAAATTAGACTGCCCAAGTCCATGTCCATCTGTGAGACAATACCATAGATCAACCTGGCCTGGTCCATCTTCAGGTCAGAAGTGTGAGAAATCGTGGACAAGTTGGAGTAGTTTGGGCTAAGGTGGTCATATCCTTCCGAAGGATCTTCCACGGGAGCCCTTCAGCATTTGTCATAAAATGGCCTCTTAGCATGCACAGCTTGGCCTCTATGGCCTGCACATTAGGGTAGGTATGGAGGAACTAAGAATATGTGGTCTGCTGGGAGTTTCCCTCAAGCACCACTGGGATCTGTAGGAATGGGTTCAATGTCTGATCATCAAACTGGATCACCTTGCCCCGAACCTTGCATTGCTTCAGTGAGCGCTCCTCAGGGTCATAGATGTTGGAGTAAAACTCTTTCACCAATGCCAAGTCAATGTTTCCTTCTGGTAAGTGAGTAAGCTTTTGATCTCACCTGCGTCTTTGAAGCTTGTGTAGAAATTCATCGTACTCCCTAGGTGTAAAAATACTCGCCTCTCAGGTAAAATGTTGCAGTGTTGTACGCTCTCATAGTACCTAACCCATGCCACTTGGGAAGTAAATCGTTCGTAGTCCCAAGCACCGTGGACGGTGTCGGGCTCTTTGCAGGGTTGGGATGAAGATCCTCGGCCTTTCCTTGAGGCCATCTGCAAAAAGGACACAAACAAAGGAAATTAAACAGAGATTAGAAAAGAAAGGCATGAACAAACAAAAGAAAATTAAAATTGGAAAAAGGGGTCACGCTGAGCGAGCCTATGGCGCACTGAGCGCGCCCCCAAAATGAACAGGAAAACTAAGGTGTGGGCTTAGTGTGACCTAGCGTGCTAAGTCAGCCTCTGCTGGAAACTAGCGTGCTTAGCGCAATTCAAATAAAATTCCAGATAGAGGAGAAATTGGGCTGAGCACGCCATGCGCCCTAAGCCCAAAACAAAAGGTGCTTCTGAATAAGCATACACGCTTAGCGAGACATTGGCCTGCTTAGCACGATCAACATTTAAAATCAGGCAGAGTTATTTGGGCTTAGCGCGACAGGGCACGCTTAGCCCAATTGCAAGTAATTTAAATTATAACAAAATTAAAATTAAAATCAAGGCCCGCTCAGCATGAAAATGCGCCCTAAGCGGGACTGCTGGGATGGCCAACAGCTAGGCCAGGCTTAGCGCGAGATCACGTGCTGAGCCCACCAGCAATTCACAGATTAGGGTGGCCGGTTTGGTGCGAAAAGGGCACACTCAGCAGGCACCAAATTTTGGAAATTTTCCAGATCTGGGTGATCACCGAAGAGCATGAAGAACATTATATGAACAATGCATGAATAGGAAGAACACAACCCAGAAATTCATGGTCTTGCTAAGCGCGCAAGGCGCACTGAGCGAGATTACCCAAAAATGCCTACACAATGAGGGCTCGCTCAACGAGACTACCAGAAACTCAAAGGAATTTCTTGCAACGCATGGGCCCGCTAAGTGCGAAGTGGCTCCCTAAGTAAGCACATTGTTTCCTCAGAACATGCAAAACGACACAATGAACATGGTACACATAAAATGGGAATAAAACACACATGTACTATAACATTTAAGCCAGCACATAGCCAATATAAAACATAGTAAAACATTAGCATTACAAAAGCAAAAGGAAACACATGCAAATGAGTAAGAAACACAAAAACTAGAAAGAAGATAAACAAAATAGAAGAAATAGAAGAAGAATATGCATACTTGGGAGCGGGAATGTGGAATGGAAGCAAGAAAAATGAGGAAGGCACAGAGAATAGAAGGGTAGGAGCACAACAACAAGAAAGAGGAATGCGAGAATGAATGAAATGAAAGTGTGAGAGAGAGAACAAGGGATAAAAAGTAAAGGGGAGTTATGAGCAGTTTCACAACTGCTCTAACATTACGAGTGTCACGCTGAGCACAAAATGGACATGTTCAGTGTGACCTCTCTAACAAGTAGGTGCATTAAATGGGCACGGGCACGCTCAGTGAGCCAAACGTGCCATGTCAGAAACTTTTCAATTTCCCCCAAATTAAATTATTATTTTAATTATTTTTATGAAATTTTGAAATTTTGGGCGCACTTAGCGAGACTCAACCTGGCTTAACGGATTTTGCAGGAAGTTTTGACCTACAAAATCCGCTAAGCGGGCTCTAGTGCACTCAGCGTGAAAGTGGCCCACTCAGCCCAATTCCTAAAAATTCTTGACAGAGAGATATTTGGGCTGAGCACGGGCTTCTTGCTCAGCGAGCATAGTGGCGCACTTAGCGCGGCATGGGCTCGCTCAACACAATTCAAAAATTTTCAGAAGAGAAGAAATTGGGTTGAGCACGACATGTGCACTTAGTGCCTCTGCTGATTCGTGAGGTCGCGCTTAGCACGAGATTACGCACTCAGTGCACCAACAAAAACATACAAGGCGCACTTAGCGAGAGATGGCGCACTCAGCGCACCAGTAAATACTGCACTTAAAGAAAAATAGGACAACATATGCACAACATATATCAACAAGAAATACAAACACATATAACACACAATGCAATTAACATTCACAAAATACAAAATAATTATCCTAATTAACCAAGACAAGGAAGAAATCCTGGGTTGCCTCCCAGTAAGCACTTCTTTAACATCCCTAGCTTAACGTAAAACACCCTTCAAGGGTCCTGGAGGTGGATGAGTGTGGTCATGCATTCAATATCGCCACTGTTGTATAGCTTGAGCCTATGTCCATTGACAGTCCAGCTGTGCTTTTGATCACTAGAGGATGGGTCTATCAATTCTACTGCCCCATATGACTTGACGTCCTTGATGATAAATGGCTCAAACCATTTTGACTTGATTTTTCCTGGAAAGAGCTTCAAGCGAGAGTTGAACAAAAGGACTTGTTGCCCTGGCTGGAAGTTCTTCTTCACAAGCTTCTTATAGTGATAGGCCTTCATTTTCAGCTTGTAGTTTTTAGAGGACTCATAAGCATGGAGCCTCATTTCCTCCAGTTCACACAACTACAGCTTCCTCTTCTCCCTAGACAATGATTCATCAAAGTTTAAGAACTTCAATGACCAAGATGCGTTGTATTCTAACTCTACAGGGAGGTGACATGTTTTCCCAAAAACCATCTGAAATGGAGATGGACCAATTGGGGTCTTGAAAACAGTCCAGTAATCCCATAAGGAATCATCTAGTTTCATCACCTAGTCCTTTCATGTAGAAGCCACAATCTTTTCCAGGAATTTCTTCAACTCTCTGTTGGATACCTCAGCCTACCCATTGGGTTGAGGATGATAGGGTGAAGCCACCTTGTGCTTGACATGGTAGTGCTCTAATACCTTCTGAAGTTGTTCATTGCAGAAATGTGACCCACTATCACTGATGAGCACTCTAGGAACTCCAAAATGAGATAAAATGTTCTTCTTGATAAATTTAACGACTGTTTTGGAGTCATTTTTTTGCGAAACAACAACTTTAACCCATTTGGAAACATAATCAACAGCAACCAAAATGTATTCATTCCTAAATGAGGAAGGTAAGGGTCCGACAAAATCGATACCTCAGCGATCGAAGACTTCAACCTCAATTATGTTTTGGAGAGGCATCTCATTTCTCCTTGAGATACCCCTAGTCCTCTAGCATTGGTCACAGCGAAACACGTGATCATGAGCATCCGTGAATACTAAGGGCCAAAGGAAGCTGGACTGCATCACCTTCGCAGCTGTCCGGTCTCCACTGTAGTGTCCACCACAGGGTGAATTGTGGCAATGCCACAGAATGCTCTTTGATTCTTCCTTGGTGACACACCTCCTCAGTAGGTTATCCACTCCAAGCTTGAATAGATAGGGATCATCCCAAACACAATGATTTTCATCACGAAGGAATTTTCTCCGTTGATGCCAATTGAGATTAGAGGGAATGATCCCAACCACTTTATAATTGGCAAAATCTACAAACCAAGGTCGCTTATTCACAGAAAATAAGGATTTATCTAGAAACTTATCTTGAATCTCCTTCTCTTTGATCGTGACCTCTTCATTGACTAATCGAGGCAAGTGCTCAGCCACGAGGTTTTCACAACCTTTCTTGTCTTTGATCTCAAGATCAAATTCTTGGAGCAGAAGTACCCATCTTATCAATCTGGGCTTGGAGTCGGCTTTTGTCAGGAGGTACTTGATGGTTGCATGATCAATGAAAATGATAACTTTTGAGCCAATCAAGTATGACTTGAATTTTTCAAGGGCATACACAATAGCCAACAACTCCTTCTCTGTGGTGGCATAGTTGAGCTGAACATCATTTAGGACCTTACTTGCATAGTAGATCGAATGAAACACCTTTTCCTTCCGCTGTCCCAACACTGCCCGCACAACATAATCATTGGCATCACACATTAGCTCAAACCCTTGGCTCCAGTTAGGCACTAAGATAAGCTTTTCCTTCAGAGATTGGAAAGCCAGCATGCATTCTTCATCAAATTTGAACACAGCCTCCTTATTAAGCAGATTACTCAGAGGCTTGGCAATTTTTGAGAAGTCTTGGATGAACCTCCTGTAGAATCCGGCGTGTCATAGGAAACTCCATATGCCTTTAACATTAGTGGGAGGAGGCAGTTTGATGTAAATGGATGGACCCATAGCCATTAATTTTTCCCAAAATCTACCTTGCAATAGAACCCACTTTTCAAGAAAACTTCAACAACACACAAGTTTCTAGCATTTCTTGGAATTGGGGCTATTTAGAGGTTTATAATTGCAGAAATGGAAGATGGAAGAAAAGTTAGAGATGAAGGTGAAGACACCATGGAGAAGCTCTCCAATAAGTCTAGGAAGAATCACCACAATAGCATAGGGAAGCCATTGATAAGACTCAAGAAGTTCTTGAACAAGAACAAGAGAGAAACTCTCACAACAATTTTCAGAATTGTATTAATGAACCAAAGTTAGTTACATTCAGTTTTGGCACCTTATGTAGGCCATGAAATTACAAGCTAAATGTCACTAAATGTAAGGAAAATGCAAATTGAAATGAATCCCAAATGAAGCTTGAAGTGCAAGCTTTCCTAAAGTGACTCTTGGCTTCCCTAACATGTGCAGTGCAGTTCTAAGACTGAAATAATCGATTAATTCGCACTTGTAATCGATTAAAATAGAGTTATTTACAATTTTTAGACTACAATCAAGTTTTGTTTTAATCGATTACAGATGCGATTTAATCGATTAAAACAGTCAATTCTTGTTTCTGTGTGAAACTGAAACATTGGTAATCGATTACAGACCAAGGATAATCGATTAAAACAGTGGAAAACTATTTACAAGTGTTTGTACTGAATTTCTTCTTACAAGTGCTGGAATTTATTGAATTAAATTGGACTTGAGACATCAAAATCCAGCTCTTGTCATCCTTGAGTTGGTGTGCATCTTCATGCTTGCCCAAGTTAGCTTGAATGTGGTCTTGAAGTGCTTGAGTCCTAGCTCTTGTCATTGGTCCTTTAAAACTCACCAAAGGAAGTGCTTCAAGCTCTCCTTCTAGACCTTTAGCTTGCCATGAACCTCCATCACAGTTTCTCAATCAGCTTGATTTTAGCCTTATCCACTTCGATCCCTTTAATAAAGATCTTGTGGCCCAGAACAATTCCTTCTTGAACCATGAATTGACACTTTTCCCAGTTCAGTACTAAGTTGGTTTGCACACACTGCCGCAACACCAACTCAAGGTTTGCCAGACAATGATCGAAGGATGAACCAAAGACTGAGAAGTCATCCATGAATACCTCTATGCAATTTTCCATGAGGTCTGCAAAAATAGCCAGCATGCATCTCTGGAACATGGCGGGGGCATTGCATAACCCAAAGGGCATTCTTCTATAGGCAAAAACCCCGAATGGACAAGTAAAGGTTGTCTTCTCTTGGTCTTTTGGATCACCAACAACCTGATTATAGCCTGAGTATCCATCCAAAAAGTAGTAGAAGGCTTGACTCGAGAGACGCTCCAGTATTTGGTCCATGATTGGAAAGGGAAAGTGGTCCTTTCTGGTGGCATCATTCAACTTCCGGTAATCTATGCACATTCTCCACCCGGTGATAGTTTGTGTGGGAATGAGGTCATTCTTTTCATTATGGATTACTATCACACCGTCTTTCTTGGGCACCACCTGCACTGGGCTTACCCAAGCATTGTCAGAAATTGGGTAAATTAGCCCTGCTTCCAGCAACTTCAGGACTTCTTTTCGCACTTCCTCCTTCATGGAGGGATTCAATCTCCTCTGAGGCTGCCTCACTGGCTTATACTCAACTTCCATCATTATCTTATGCATGCAATAAGATGGACTGATTCCTTTAAGGTCAAGAATGTGTCATCCTATTGCCTCCTTATACTTCCCAAGCACTTCCACAAGCTGTGCTTCTTCAGATGAAGATAGGCCGCTGCTTATAACCACCAATTTGGTTTCTTGTGGCTCTAGAAAGACATATTTCAGGTTAGGTGGTAACACCTTCAACTCCACCTTCAACTTTTCTACTGGAATCTCTTTCTTTAGCTCAGCAAAGGCGTATTCCCCTTGAGGAACTTCCTTCGATCTATTCATATATTTAAGATAGGCTGTGAGGTCGTTCTCCTCTTCATTGGAAAGGCAATCTTCTGCATTTGTGAGGGCCTTTTCCAGCAATGACTATTGTGCAAATTGATGCACTGTCAGTTCTGCTTCTTGTTGGATGACCTCTACTTTGAAACATGTCTTGCGGTCATTGGGATGCTTCATTACTTCAAACAAGTTAAAAGTAACTTTTTGATCTTCCATGCTTAGCTCCAGATTGCCATTTACCATGTTCACCACACACTTGGCTGTGAGCATAAATGGCCTGCCTAGAATTAGAGGTACCTCAGAGTCCTCCTCAATCTCCATGATGACGAAGTCAACTAGAAACGTGAAGTACTTGACCTTGACAAAAACATCTTCCACCAAACCATATGGTCGGGTGATGGATCTATTTGCCAGCTGCAGGGTCATTCTGGTGGGGAGTATATCCAAATTTCCAATCCTACGACATAGAGATAAAGGCATCAAATTAATTCTTGCCCCCAAATCAATAAGAGCTTTCCCAACACATACCGATCCAAAAGAGCATGGAATAGTCACGCTCCCAGGATTCTTGAATTTTTGTGGTAGAATTCTCTGGATGATAGCACTCAATTCCCTTCCACCACAATATTTTCTCTATTGATGTACTTGCTCTTTTTGGTGAGCATGTCTTTCAAGAATTTAGCGTACATGGGCATCTGTTGTAGAACTTCACCAAAGGGAATGGTGATCTCTAGCTGCTTAAAGATATCCAGAAATCGGGCAAAGTAATGCTCCTTATCCTTCTTAGAAGGCACTAGAGGATATGGAAGATCCTTAGCATAAACAGTTTGTGCTTCCTTCCTAGCTTCCCTTGCCAGTTGATTCTTGGTCTTGGATGATGAGACCACACCACCTTTCTCCAGACCACTCTTTTTCTCATTTTTTTTCATTTTTTTTCTTGTCCATTTTTTTCATTTTCTTTTTCTATCTTCTCTTTCTCTTTATTTTCAGGCTTTCCTTCTTTTTTCTCATCCTTTTCTCCACCACTCACATCCTCCACTACACCTTCAACAAACTCAGGGTTCTCCCTCACCTTGCTCCGGGTCATTTCCACCTTGCATTCCTCCTTTGGATTTTTCTCGGTGTTGGAAACAAAGTTACCGGAGGATTTCTCTACAATCTGCTTAGCCAACTGACCCATCTATACTTCAAGATTCTTGATGGCTGAGTCAGTGCTCTTTTGATTTGACATTGAGACTTGCATGAACTGAGTCAAGGTGTCTTCAAGCTTGGAGGTCCAGTCATACAGATCAGGGCCTTGGTTAGGAGGCCTATTAGATGGACCCCCTTGGTCCTTGTTGAAGTTGTTACCCGGATGATACCTCCAATTTTGACCTTGGTTTTGGGAAAATTTTCCCCTCGGATGGTAACCTGAGTTTCCTCCTTGGTTGAAACCTTTATTTCCCCCTTGATAGAAGCCTTGGCGATTCTGATTAGCCATATAATTGACTTTATTTGAAGCCTCATCTTGAGTCATGCAACGACCCAACTCATGAGCTTCTCCACACAAGGACAAGGACCAACTTGCATAGAAGGAGGCAAAGTTGGCTGAACCGCATGTAGTTGTTGAGGAAGCTTGTTCAATGTTGCAGTGAGGGTCTCTAGTTGCTTGGCTAGGAGCTTGTTCTGATCCAACAAAGCATCTTGTGATGTGAGTTCCATGAGGCTCTTCTTGGCAGGCATATATGTTCTATCATGAAGGATAGCATGCTCACTTACTGTCATGTTCTCTATTAGCTCCATTGCTTCATCAAGGGTCTTCAGCTTAATTTTACCACCAGTGGATGCATCTAGTAACTGTTTCAAATGGGGTTGCAAACCATCAAAATATATTGAGCTAAATAGGCTCACTAAACCCGTGAGTGGGAGTTTTACGAAGAATCCCACATAAATGATCTAGTGCTTCGCTCAATGACTCATTCGAAAACTGGTGGAATGAAGAGATTTCTGCCTTACCCTCAGCTGTCTTGGATTCTGGAAAATATTTCTTTAAGAACTTCTCCACCACCTCTTCCCATGTTCTGAAACTATTTCCCTTGAATGAGTGCAGCCATCTCTTAGCTTCACTAGACAAGGAAAATGAAAATAGGTTGAGGCGGATGGCATTTTTAGGCACTCTAGCAATCTTCACTATTTTACATATCTCTATGTAATTAGCCAAGTGAGAGTAAGGATCTTCATTGGGCAAACCATGGAAGAGGTTGCCTTGTATAAGCTGGATGAGGGAATGTGGATATGAGATGTTAGCCGCTTGAACTTCCGGCCTTGCAATACTTGTGAAGTACTGTGTCATAGTGTAACTGAAGTAGTCTTCCAGTGTAACCCTCGGTGGTTGGTCATCCGCCATTTGAGGTTCTTCAAAGATAGGCTGATCATTAGAAGATGATGAACCAGGAAAGTCCTCCCTGTCTCCTTGCCTCTCTTGCCTCCTTCTCGCTACGTTGTTTCTTCTACAGGTAGCTTCAATCTCCAAATTCAATGGAAGAAGATCATCCGCCAATGTTCTACCTTTCACACAAGAAAGAAAACAACTCGAAACAACTTGAACAGGTTAAAGAATTACTATATAAAATAAAACAAAGATAAAGAATCAAAGAATAAAGAATAATTACTCAAAGACAACAGTATAAAAGTACCGAGTACAAGGAACAAAGTCCCCGACAACAGCACCAAAAACTTGTTAATGGTTCGGCAAGCGCACCAAATTGTCCAAGTAATAAAGATCCGGTAAGACCGAATGTTGATTTTCACAGGGACTTTGCTTATACTTAGGACTAATGCACATTTGTTTTCAAGTAATTAATGAATGGATTTAAATGGTAAAATGATTTAGCATACGATTAAACTGTACTTAAATGTAAACTAAAGGCGTAATAACTACAAGGAAAGAGACACAAACACTCGGAATGATGTGGATGCTAGAAATATGATGCAATTGGTGTTGGGAGTTCGTTAACCGAAACTAACTCTGATGCAATATACAAGGTTTTTCTCTATTCAACATTAAATATGATCACCTTCATCTACTAATATAATCTAACCTTGATTCCCCAAGTGCTAGACCAAAATCACTTAATTTCACCCTTAATCCCTCAAGAGTTATATTAATTGATTTGCATTACAATTAGAGATGATAACGTAACCTACGCTAAACAAAACCATTCTATCCCTAGATATGATATCATTTGGAAGCATTTTTCAGTTCTTATGGCTATAACCATTTTCCATTGCATTAAAAACCAAAAATATAGCATACAAATGGGTGATCAAACTACAAGCATGAATAAAGCTCAGAAAAACAACAATAATGTGCAGATAATATTGAATAGAAGTTAAAACTTTACATCAAAGCATTCGGCTGGTGAAATCCCAACAATGGGGGTTTTAGCTCCTCATTTCCATGAGAAGCTTACAATAATGGAGGATTAGGGTATTGGAAGGAGATGGATGGAAGGGAATGAGGTGGAGAAGAAGCTCCAATGGTGTGGAAGGATGTCTCCTTCGTGACCTAGCAGAGCTCCAAGCTTCTTAAATGGTGTGTTCTATCCTAAGAAATGAATGAATGACCTTTTTCCCTCCAATTTGCCTAAAAACGCAACCAAAGTCTTGGTGCGCACTGAGCGCAAAAAGGACGTGTTGAGTGTTAGATTCAAGGATGAAAGAAGCAGATTGTGTTTTGATTTTACATGCCCACTCATTATGATGGCATTTGTAATTTTCTTTCAAGCTTGGTTCATGAAAGATAAAACCCTCTAATCCTTATTAGCTGATGATTAATCATGCATCTACACATTCATATAAAAGGAATTGATCAAGTAGTACATAGCAAACTCATATGATTTCATAAAGGCTTTTAGAAAGTTGCATAAAACATTTTTTCACTGGTTTAATCGATTACCAATGGTTCGTAATCGATTAAATAAGCTTTACACAGAATTTGGAATTCACTGTAATAATCGATTATCTTAGGAAATAATCGATTACATAAGCTTTTGCGTAATTTTACATAGCATGTTCATCTGGTTTAATCGATTACCATATGTTTGTAATCGATTATATATACTTTGCTATATTTTAGCTGTGTTCTGGCTTAATCGATTAATTGGGTATTTAATCAATTACTGAGTGCGTTGAAAAATTATGTTTTACTGGCTTAATCGATTACATGGTGATATAATCGATTATTCTGTTCGTTTCAGATTTCCAGATTTCTGATGAACAATTTAATCGATTATATGGGTAAAATAATCGATTACCATGAGTAAAATAATCGATTATTATGACTAATTAATCGATTACAGTTGGTTGAAACTATTTTTTTATAAATAGGAAAGTTGTGTCTGAATGAAAACTAATCCAGAAAAGAAGAGATTCGTGCATACCCTTTGAGTTTTCATTCTCTAAGTGCTTTTAATTGTTCATAGCCTGAAATAAGTGAGATAATCAAATGTGTTAAGATCTCATTGTATGTTGAGCCTTAATACTCATTGTGTGTGAGCATCTATGCAAGCTAGTGCTGAAAGAAGTGTCAAGAAAGCATTGTAGCCATCATCTCAGGTTGTCTAAATGATTCATGTCATTGTAGTTGCTAAGGAACATTAGGTGATACCTTTCTTGAACCTAATGCTTGTATCGTTTTGATATTTTGTTGTACTTTGTGTTGTATTTCCATATAGCATCAGAGTTCTTTAAAGCTTTTCTAGAAAGGGTTTTCTAGGGGAATAACACAGAAGGGATCTCTGGTTCTTGGTCTTTTGAAATGTCTATAGGAAATAGATTTTGAATTTTGCCTAGGGTAGGTAAAAGAGACCATTGTTGTAAGCTTGTAAAGAAAAGATATTTGCTATAGTGGAACTCTAACCTAAATTGGGTTGGAAGGAAACTGGATGTAGCCTTCGGGGTTGAGAGGTGAACCAGTATAATCTTGTGTGCCTTTATATTTCAGTCTAAGTTTCATTGAATTCTTATGGTATAGAATTATTTGTCATATAAGTTTGGGTTCAGCACAAGTGCTATTTGGTTGATGAAGTAAAGTGACTTTCAATTGGTTTTAAATAAGATATGATCCCTTTGAAATCTTCCGCTGTTACATATTTTACGAAGGAAAATTTAAAACTCTAAGGTAAAACCAATTCACCCTCCCCCCCTCTTGGTTTATTTGTATAATCGTTCATTGTATTTTCAATTGGCATCAAGAGCAGGTTCTTGTAATTTGTTCAAGATCTTTTTCAAATCCTTAACAATGAATGCAAATCAAATAACATTCAATGAGGGAGCCTCATTGAATAGACCACCTTTATTTGAAGGAGAACATTTCAGTTTTTGGAAAAACAGAATGCAAATCTTCATTCAATCAAATGACCCGGGTGCTTGGAATTGTATTGAGAAAGGTCCTTTCATTCCTACCAAAGTTGTTGATGACAAATCAATACCAAAAGAATGGGATGAAATGTTTGAAATAGAAAAGAAATTAACTCAATATGATTTCAAGGCAAAGAACATGATAACTTTTGCATTATCTTCTGATGAATTTTTCAGGACTGTTAGGTGTACGAGTGCCAAAGAAATGTGGGAACTACTTGAAGTAACACATGAAGGAACTGATGACGTGAGAAGATCAAGGAAACACACTCTCATTCATGAATATGAAATGTTCAAGATGAGAGATGATGAGAACATCTCACAGCTTCAAACTAGGTTCACCCACCTAGTGAATCACTTGCTTGGGCTAAGGAAAACCTTTGATGTAGAAGAATTGAACATCAAGATTCTCAAATGCCTAACAAGGGAATTGTAGCCTAAAGTCACAGCTATCAAAGAATCAAAGGATTTATCAAAGATGTCGATGGCAGCAATGTTTGGTAAGCTCCTTGAATATAAACTTGAATTGTCTCAATTAACTCATGGTGAAGATGTAGATAAAAGGCATAAAAGTATAGCATTAAAAGATGCACCTCCAAAGATTGAAAGAGAAGAAGATTCAAGTGATGATGATGATGATGAGAATATGAATCTCATTGTAAGGAAGTTTACCAAGTTTTTGAGGAAGAATAAGAACAGAAGGCAACCACAACAAAGGAAAAGAAGTGACAGCACAAACAAGAACTACAACTCCTCCTCCATTACTTGCTTTGAATGTGGAAAGCAAGGTCACATAAAATCTGAATGTCCCTCATTAGCAAAGAAGCCACAAGCTGAGAAAAGATCAAAAAGGGATGGAAAATCTAGAAATGCCTACATTGCTTGGGAGGACAATGAATCCACAAGTTCTGAATCCTCTTCAGAAAAAGAAGTTGAAGCTCACCTATGCCTTACATCTACCATTTGTGAAGAAGAAGAATCATCAAGTACAGAATCTGAGGTATATTCTGAGTATGAAAATGTAGTTGATGCTTTTCATGAGATGCATTGTGAAGCTCAAAAATTAGCTAAAGCAAACAACAAACTTAAGGGTGACTTAAGATGGCATGTAATCAAGCTTGCTGAATTGCAAGAAGAACTTTGTAAATTGAATAAGGAACATGACAAGCTTCTTTCAAGTTACAAAGAAAATGATGTACATGCACCTTAGCCATCTCTAAGGTTGATAAATACAATGAATTGTAGAAAGAATTTGATGAGTATAAGCTGAATAAAGAAAAATAAAATCTGATGTTGCAAACTGAAATTAGTGATTTGGTTGATTTGCTTAGGAAATTTTATAAAGGCAAATGTAACTTAGATGAATTGCTAAGTGTCCAAAAACATGTTGGTGATACTTATGATTTGGGATATAAACATGGAGCCACGAATAAAGGTAAAACTATGTTTGTACTTCCAAGCCATAAGTACCATAGGTAGCACTATCAACCAAATGCTTATCATAGATTTTCTCATGCAAATTCATCTAAATCTCTTACTTGCAATTATTGTATGTTAAAAGGTCATACATCATATAAGTTCTTTGCTAGAAGGTTTTATGTTCCAAATGGAGAATGCATATGGGTTGAGAAAAGAAAGAAAGTAACTAACCCCTTTGGACCCAACTCAAATTGGGTACCATTTTTCTCTTCTTAATTTGATTTGTGCAGATGTGTCTTAGAGCAAAATCTTCAAAGTGGTACCTAGATAGTAGATGCTCTAGACACATGACAGGGGACATATCCATGCTCACAGATGTTGTACTTAAAGAAGAAGGATATGTTACCTATGGGGACAACAATAAAGGCAGAATTATTGGGCAAGGCAACATAGGAGACAACTTAACAACTAAGATCAAGGATGTGCTATATGTTGAAGGACTAAAGCACAATCTACTAAGTATTAGTCAATTGTGTGACAAGGGTTTCAAAGTTACCTTCAACAATGAGACTTGTTTGATACATGAAGGCAAAACTGGAAAAATTGCACATATTGGCAAAAGGAAGGGTAACATGTATGTTCTATCTATTGACCATGCATTCATACATAAAACTGATTGCTTGATGAGTAAAGTAAATGAGACATGGTTATGGCATAGAAGAACATCTCACATAAACATGCATCATCTTAACAAGTTAATAAGAAAGGACTTAGTAATTGGTCTACCTAAGCTTAAGTTTGAGAAGGATAAACTTTGTGAAGCATGTCAAAGAGGAAAGCAAACTAAAAATTCTTTTCAAAGTAAGAACTTGATCTCTACTTCTAGACCTCTTGAATTGCTTCACATGGACTTATTTGGCCCTTCAAGAACTATGAGCATAGGAGGAAATTATTATGGTCTTGTTATTGTAGATGACTATTCTAGATACACTTGGACATTGTTCATTAGATCTAAAAACCAAGCATTCACAGCTTTTAAGAAACTAGCCAAATTAATTCAAAATGGAAAATGGTGTAATATTGTTTCAATTAGAAGTGACCATGGTGGTGAATTCCAAAATGAACATTTTGAAAAGTTTTGTGAAGATTTTGGAATTAATCACAATTTTTTCAGCTCCAAGAACACCTCAACAAAATGATGTTGTGGAAAGGAAAAACATATCACTTGAAGAAGGAGCAATGACTCTTCTAAATGAAACAAAATTATCTAAACACTTTTGGGCAGATGCTGTGAGCACTGTTTGTTATACCTTGAATAGGATTCTCATAAGGCCTATTTTGAAGAAAACTCCTTATGAAATCTATAAAGGAAGGAAACCAAACATTTCTCACTTTAAAGTATTTGGCTGTAAGTGTTTCGTTTTAAATAATGGTAAAGACAATCTTGGCAAGTTTGATTCAAAAGCTGATGAAGCCATCTTTCTAGGATACTCCTTGCAAAGTAAGGCCTATAGAATCTTTAACAAGAGAACCTTGTGTGTTGAAGAATTCGTACATGTTGTATGTGATGAGACTAACCCTTCTTTAGAAGAAGTCTTAAGTGATAATGATGCAAAAACTAAATAGGAAAATAGCATCTTATTGAAGACAATAAACAAGAAGAAGATAAAGCACAACTAGAATCCAATCAAGAAGCAACCACTCCTAAACACAAAGATTGGAGGACCACAAGAGATTTATCATTAGACAACATAATTGGTGAAGTATCAAAGGGAGTTACTACTATATCTTCTCTAAGAAATCTGTGTTGTACTATGGCTTTTGTATCACAAATTGAACCTAATAATATTGAACAAGCCTTATTAGATGAACATTGGTTAATTGCTATGCATGATGAGTTGAATCAATTTAAAAGGAATAATGTTTGGGAAATTGTCCCTAGACCTTCCACTCACACACCTATTGGCACTAAGTGGGTTTTTAGGAACAAGCTGGATGAAAGTAGCATCATAATAAGAAACAAAGCTAGATTGGTTGCAAAGGGTTACAACCAAGTGGAAGGCATTGATTATGATGAAACTTATGCTCTAGTTGCTAGATTAGAGGCCAGAAGGTTACTTCTTGCATATGCATGTTTATTATTGAATTTTAAATTGTTTCAAATGGATGTGAAAAGTGCATTTCTCAATGGTTATATTGATGAAGAGATATATGTTGACCAACCTCCTGGTTTTGTAGATCATCAATATCCTAATCATGTTTACAGATTGAGAAAAGCTTTATATGGATTGAAACAAGCTCCAAGATCTTGGTATGAGAGGTTGAGCAAGTTTCTACTTGATCAATCATTCACAAGAGGAGAAGTGGATAAAACCTTGTTCATCAAAAGAAAAGACAAAGATATACTCTTAGTACAAATTTATGTTGATGATATCATTTTTGGTTCCACTAACCATTTTTGTGTAAGGAATTTTCAGCAAGCATGCAGAAAGAGTTTGAAATGTCTATGATGGGAGAGCTCACATTCTTCCTAGGACTACAAGTTAAGCAAATGAAGAATGGAACTTTCCTTAGCCAATCAAAATATTGCACGGAAATGATAAAGAAGTTTGACTTGGAAAATTGCAAAGCTACAACAACACCAATGGTAACTTCTACATATCTAGATTCAGATGAAAAAGGGAAAAGAGTTGATGAGTCCAAATATAGAGGAATGATAGGATCATTGTTTTATCTTACAACAAGCATGCCTGACATTATGTTAAGTGTTTGCTTGTGTGTTAGATATCAAGCAATCCTAAGGAATCTCATCTAACTGCAGTAAAAAAGATCTTCAAGTATCTAAAGTCTACACCAAAAGTGGGACTTTGGTATCCAAAAGGTACAACTATCAGCTTAATAGGATTCTCTGACTCTGATTTTGCAGGATGCAAGTTGGATAGAAAGAGCACAAGTGGTACTTGCCATCTATTAGGGAGCTCTTTAATTTCTTGGCATTGCAAAAAGCAATCATGTGTAGCCTTGTCAACAGCTGATGCAAAGTACATATCAGCAGGAAGTTACTATGCTCAAAGCTTATGGCTAAAGCAACAGCTCCAGGACTTTGGTGTGGAGCTTCAAAACATTCCACTTCTATGTGATAATACAAGTGCTATAAATATCTCCAAGAATCCAATCATGCATTCCATAACAAAACACATAGAGATAAGACATCACTTCATCAGAGATCATGTAGAAAAAGGTAACATTAAAATTGAGTTTGTTGAAAGCAACAAAAAATTGGCTGATATTTTTACCAAACCTTTGGATAGAGATAGGTTCTTCACCTTGAGAAACATGCTTGGCATATTAGATGAATCTAGTATATGTTGATTGAAATTCCTGTGTCATTTACTTTGTAATCGACTGGCTCAATTATTGCATGAAAGACTTTAATTAAAATTGGAAATTGAATACCTGCTAAATGCTGTTGAATCTGATTGTTATTTGTGATTAAAAGACTGCAATAATCGATTACCATAAAACCTTAATCGATTATTTGTTCATCTAATGCTTCTATAAAATTAATCAAGGCTGTTGTAATTGATTAAACCATCGAGATAATTGATTATTCACTACTCGAGTTTCTGGAAAATCAAGTTCACACTGGAATAATCGATTATATCGGCGAAATAATCGATTACATGTATCTCTGAATATTTTTAGTTTTTGAATTAAGATTGGAATAATCGATTACTTGCCCGGATTAATCAATTATTTGAGTCATGTATGCCTGAGAGTTCTGTCTCACACTGTCTTAATCGATTATGTCCAATTATAATCGATTACACTTCTTCTTCTTCAAAAATATCTAAGCTGTAATAATCGATTACCCTGTATTTTAATCGATTACGTTATTTTCTAAAACTGAAATTTTGAGTGAAATAATCGATTACACAACGAAATAATTGATTATTTGAGTGGTTACTGCAAAAAATATGACATTTTTGAAACTGCCCAACCGTAATAAACCATGATTTGAGTAAATCTAAGCCTTAATGGTAGTGTTTATGGGTCACAACAGCTATATTTTCGAAATTACAACTGCCCATTACATGAAATTAGCCTATAAATAGTGGCCTTTGTGACTTGAAAAAATCACACCTTCAAGCTTTGAATCCTTAATTCTCTCTCTATAGTCTTGCTCTGAAATATCCTTGCTTCTTAAATTCTGAAACCATATTTTCTTCTCACTCACTCTCCCAAAATGTCTACAGCCAAAAGAGTCAAAACCTCAAAAAGAAAAGCTCAAGCTCAATCCTCTAATCTTGTAACCAATAGACTTGATCATTGGTTCACCAATGAAGCTGACAGGATGAATTACCTTCAATTTAATGCCACCAAACTCCTCTGCCCTCCAAAATACCTGAACCTTGGTTGGTTCATTAGTGAAGGATTCAATTTTCCATAAATGCTTGAACAGCAAGGTCTTCAAAAATTTGTTGAGTTGAAAGGGACTTTTTACCCATAATTGGTAAAAGTCTTTTACACTTGTTCCAAGATAACTATGCATGGAACCATCCTAACTCAAGTGAATGGTGTTGCTATGGAGATTACACCAGAAATATAGAATGAAGTGGCTGGAATATCCTTTGATGGAGAAAGGAGGTTTGATGAAGAAGCTGATGGATACAACAAAATGGAAACCTACAGAGGCATGCTTATTGATCCTCACATGAACCTTAGGCTAAGGTTGAGCACTGGACCTATGACTCATGAGGACAGGCTTCTACACTACATCATTACATACATTCTCACTCCAAGATCCACCAACCATGCACAAGCTGCTGATGATGATCTCCAAGTTGTGTATGGATTGAAGAATGGAATCAAGTTGAATTGGATTACATACTTCAAGAGACTATGCAGAAATCCAAGAGATTGGTAAACTACCCTTTTCCTTATGCTGTGCTTATTTCAAGATTTATTGACTATTTTCAAGTAGATGTCTCCAATGAAGTGGTGGATAACACAAATGCAAGCAATAGTCAAATAAAGGAAAAGCACCTCACCAAGCTTGGGATGGTAAAGACACCCTATGGCTGGCAAATGGCAAGCCAACCTGTTCCTTGGCTGAAGAGGAAGGTGAGGAAGGAGATGAAGAGGGTAACCAACTTGGTGATGCTGAAGAAGCTCAAGAAGAAACTGGACCATCTGCACCTCAATATTCCCAATTCGAGTCTCTAATGATCCAAAAGATGGATGTTTTGTTTTCTTTACATTATGAGCATAGAGATGAAGTTAATTCTTCATTGCAGGAACTTAAGACTAGAGTGAAGAACATGGAAGCCAAAATGTTTAGGGATGAATCTAGGGAGTAGGATTAGTCTCTTAGGTCTTGTTTTAAGTTTGCTTGTTTTCAATGTGTTTTGCTATGCTTTGTTTCCACTTGTTTTAAGCTTGTTGTTTCAGTTTGTTTGTACTTTCAATTTCAGTTAATTTGATTAATGAAGTATCTATTTATTCCCTTTCTATTTTTGTATGCTTTATTTTCCATATTTTTGAATTTGATATACCAAATAGGGGGAGTAGTATATTAAGGTAAATGAAGTAGATTAAAATAAAATAATGAATTGCATGAGATATAAGTGATTATTCAATTCAGGGGGAGCTTTCAATTCAGGGGGAGCTTGTACATATGCCTAAAACATTTGTAAATGAATGCTTGACTATGTTGTTTCGAATCAAGATATAATGACACTTGGTTTTTGCAAAAGCTGAGAAATTTTTCAGATCATTCATCTCCTCATTGAAGACAAAGAGTGTGATTCATAACTGAAGTATTTGGCATGCTCAAAATCAAAAAGGGGGAGATTGTTAGATTCAAGGATGAAGGAAGCAGATTGTGTTTTGATTTTACATGCCCACTCATTATGATGGCATTTGTAATTTTGTTTCAAGCTTGGTTCATGAAAGATAAAACCCTCTAATCCTCATTAGCTGATGATTAATCATGCATCCACACATTCATATAAAAGGAATTGATCAAGTAGTAAATAGCAAACTCATATGATTTCATAAAGGCTTTTAGAAAGTTGCATAAAACATTTTTTCACTGGTTTAATCGATTACCACTGGTTCGTAATGGATTAAATAAGCTTTACATAGAATTTGGAATTCACTGTAATAATCGATTATCTTGGGAAATAATCGATTACATAAGCTTTTGCATAATTTTACACAACATGTTCATCTGGTTTAATCGATTACCATATGTTTGTAATCGATTATATACACTTTGCTATATTTTAGCTGTGTTCTGGCTTAATCGATTAATTGGGTATTTAATCGATTACTAAGTGCATTGAAAAATTATGTTTTACTTGCTTAATCGATTACATGGTGATATAATCGATTATTCTATTCGTTTCAGATTTCCAAATTTCTGATGAACAATTTAATCGATTATTATGAGTAAAATAATCGATTATTGTGATGAATTAATCGATTACAGTTGGTTGAAACTGTTTTTTTATAAATAGGAAAGTTGTGTCTGAATGAAAACTAATCCAAAAAAGAATAGATTCGTGCATAACCTTTGAGTTTTCATTCTCTAAGTGCTTTTAATTGTTCATAGCCTGAAATAAGTGAGATAATCAAATGTGTTAAGATCTCATTGTATGTTGAGCCTTAATACTCATTGTGTGTGAGCATCTATGCAAGCTAGTGCTGAAAGAAGTGTCAAGAAAGCATTGTAGCCATCATCTCAGGTTGTTTAAATCGTTCATGTCATTGTAGTTGCTGAGGAACATGAGGTGATACCTTTCTTGAACCTAATGCTTGTATCATTTTGATATTTTGTTGTACTTTGTGTTGTATTTCCATATAGCATCAGAGTTCTTTAAAGCTTTTCTAGAAGGGGTTTTCTAGGGGAAGAATAGATAAGGGATCTCTAGTTCTTGGTCTTTTGAAAGGTCTATAGGAAATAGATTTTGAATTTTGCCTAGGGTAGGTAAAAGAGACCATTGTTGTAAGCTTGTAAAGAAAAGATATTTGCTATAGTGGAACTCTAACCTAGATTGGGTTGGAAGGAAACTGGATGTAGCCTCCGGGGTTGAGAGGTGAACCAGTATAATCTTGTGTGCCTTTATATTTTAGTCTAAGTTTCATTGAATTCTTATGGTATAGAATTGTTTGTCATATAAGTTTGGGTTCAGCACAAGTGTTATTTGGTTGATGAAGTAAAGTGACTTTCAATTGGTTTTAAATAAGATACGATCCCTTTGAAATATTCCGCTGTTACATATTTTACGAAGGAAATTTTAAAACTCTGAGGTAAAACCAATTCACCCCTCCCCTCTTGGTTTATTTGTATAATCGTTCATTGTATTTTCATTGAGCACGCCTCAAATTGTCCAACTGGGTAAGTGACCACACGCTAAGCTGGTCACACTAAGCAAGCCTTTGCGCTTGGTGAGTCTGTCGTGCAGAGCAAGTAGCTATTGTTGCACTAAGCAAACTTGTGGCGTGCTGAGCAAGCAACTTCAGACTTTGAAATCCATCTTCCATGCCCTTGCAGTGAATTCTACAAAAAAAAATTCAACTAACACTTCATAAATCAACTAGTTAAAGCATCCACCGGATAAAAGCTTAGAAGAAGCTCATTCCTATATTTCAATCACAAAAAGAAGCATTAAAAGAGGAAAAGAATAGATAATTGCTAAGTAATTTACATGTAACTTTACATATGCTTAGCAACTATCAGCTTACAAATATCGTCTAGTCTCTTCCTTTTAACTTTCTATAGCCTTATACACCATATCCCTGGTCTCCTTATTTTGTTTAACTAATTTCATATCAAGCAGAGCTTGGACATTGTTAGCAGTCAATGTTCTAGGAGAAACAAAACTCAATTGTTGAGGGACAATATCAGAAGTATTGGAGAGACTACCACTGCATCTAGAACATCTTGTTGCATAGAGGTGACTTCATTTGAGGTTTCTTGCTGCCTTGATGCAAGTTCAGTTAGAAGTATTACATGTAGCTAGGGACACATTAGGTACTGCCTCCTTCTCTTGAATTGTGAAGTCAATGAGAACCTAATTAATCTTTGCAATGTCGTCTGCTACTTGTTGCTCTAGCCTTGCTTGCTTTGTTGCTTGTAACTTATCATATGCCTCTATTTCCCTTCTAGTCTCCATCTCAAAAGCAAGTGTTTTTTCATACTCTTCTCTTGCAGGCTTCTACACTTCATGTAGCTTCTCAAAGTGATCCTTGAAGTCTCTTTCATCCATCTTTGAGAGATCAAATACATAATCATTAAAGACGATAGAGTTCCCTTAGCCTTTGGATGAAACTATAGTCCACTTTGTCTTTGACAAAGCATACACAGGCATCATCGAAGTGGTACGTCTTGATTGGACACAACACTTGAATGTTGTCTCTATGGTCTACAATGTCTTGGTCATTCAATTTGAATGACGAAGCTTTTTTGAGTGTCACCCTCAATAATTTGAGTCTAGAAGGTCTTGGAATCAAATACATTAGGTTTCTTCATTAACTTCTTCAATACGAAGCTTTCTTCATATTAAGCATTTTAAGTGAGAAAAGCTAGAGGAAATCTATCCTAATCAGATAGAGGGGTATTCTGCTTCACCTGATGTGGGAATTTGTCTAAATGAAGAATAGATGGAGGTGGATGATTCCTTGGTGGAAAAGGTGGACATAACTCTTCATATGAAATGAAGGAGTAACTTGTAGAAGTATCACTAGCACTAGTGACTTAAGAGGGTGGGGCCTATGATTTCTCAAGGATAGCTAGGATAACGTGAGTTGCCGGCAAAAGAACCTAATTGGTATATTTTCACAAAACAATTACCAATTTGGTGCAGTTTGGAAACATATTACCAATCTGGTGTCTGGGTCACGCCCAGAACCAGGCGTGACTAGGGGGGCAGTCATGCCTGGTTCTGGGCGTGACCACTCCTGCCCAGTTCTGGGCGTGATCCACTCCTTTATAAGTCCCCCGATTTCACCTTTCGTTCACTTTTTCCATTCGCACCTTCTCTCTAAAAGCTCCTCCTTCTCTCTAAAAGCTCTGAGGGATTTTTCTCTGCACCGAAACTCTGTCGAAACTTTGCCAACAAGTAAGTTATTTGATTAATTATGAGTTTTATTTAATATGTTATATTATAAAGTTGTTTGTGACATGTGAAATTGTTAGTTGTTAGTGTTTATAGTTTAGTTTTGTAGAATAATGTTTGGTATTAGGGTCTAGGGTTTAGTTTAGTTTAGGGTTTAGGGTGAACGGTTTAGGTTTAGGGTGTGGGGTTGAGTGTCTACGATGTAGGGTTTACAGGTTAGGGTTCACTGTTTTTGGGTGTAGGGTTTGGTTGTTAAATTTATTTAGTTCATTTTAGGGTTTAAGGGTTAGGATGTAGTTTAGGTTTGTAGTAAACTGTTATGTATTAGGGTTTCGGGTTTAGTTTAGTGTAGGGTTGAGGCCTGTAGGCGTATGATTTACGTTTTAAGGTTTTAGGTTTAAGGTGTTAGGGTTTAGGGGTTTATGGGTCAATGTTTAAGGTTTAAAGTTTTAGGGTGTAAGAGTTAGGGTGTATGGTTTAATTTTTAGGGTTTCTAGTTTAGTTTAGTGTTGGGTTGAGGCCTGTAGGCGTATGATTAACGTTTTAAGATTTTAGGTTAAAGGTGTTAGGGTTTAGGGGTTTATGGGTCAATGTTTAAGGTTTAAGGTTTTAGGGTGTAAAAGTTAAGGTGTATGGTTTAATTTTTAGGGTTTCTAGTTTAGTTTAGTGTTCGGTTTAGGCTGTAGGCGTATGGTTTACGTTTTATGGTTTTCGGTTTAAGGTGTTAAGGTTTAAGGTTTTAGGGTGTAAAAGTTAGGGTGGCTGTAGGCGTATGGTCTCAACGACATGCGAACTTTTTTATCAATAATGGCAATAAATAACATGTTGTAACACAATTTTTTTAAATTTGTGATGTCTACAGGGAAGCTCTGAAGCTCTGTGAAGAAGTTATTGTTTTTCTTTAGTGGAAGAAATGAGTTCAGGAGGTAAGGAGTTTATCCGTGTTGTGTTATTTTTAATGGAAGGAAATTTGAAGGGCCACAGGGTGTTGTTTTTGAAGGGGAGAAAAGGCACACACGTATTAAGCGAAGCTCAACAATGCGTGAATTACATAATAAGATACAACAAAAATTAGGTCTGCAGGACAACCAAAGTATCAGTTTGCTTACGGGAAGAATATGGCAACGTCAACAGTACATGGGTTTTCAACTTGTGGATGATGAAGACATAGAATTGCTAATGGAAGAATTTTTCAAGCTGGCAACGAAAGATTTTATAGAGTTGTACGTGGACTTTACTGTAGCAGATGATGCTTTAGCCATCAGGTCAGTTCCTTTAAAGTCTGGTATGCCTACATCTTCATATGCTGCTCCATTTGTAAACGTGTCTGAGAAAGATTCACATGACCCAACTTGGGTTATGGATGAGGACGAAGAGGATGACGATGATGAAAACATTGCAATGGAAGATCGTCTTCTTGAGGAGGATGCTAGCGCGTCGGATAATGACGACGATGATGGTGTGAATGCGAGTGGATTCGAAGCAGGCAATGATGTGGGGGGTCGTCTGAAATCCGTCATGATCCAGACATAGGATGTACACAATCAGAACAACCTGTCGAAGGTATGTAACATGTCAAAAATTTGTATATGTGTATGTTATAGTATTTTAGTGTGCATCTTATATTTTTTTGTGAAAATATACCACTTAGGTTCTTTTGCCGTGAGTTGCCCATGTCTTCACCTTCTTGGGCACATTGGACACAACCACATGTTCCTTACCAGTAGGATGTACCTTGGTCACCTTGGCCTTTTTAAGAGCAAAAGGAGTTGAAGGTTGAGAAGTAACTTTCCTTTTTCTTTAGAGAGAGGCAACCTCATCTTTCTCTATTTCACTAAGGTCTCTGAGTATTGTACTAGGATTCACCTCCACAAATTGCTTCTAGGAACTTCTCTTAGTTTGAGTAGCATTTGGACTCTTGCTTGAGGGACTAGACGATGGAGAGAACTCATGTCTTTTCTTTGTCCTTTGCTCTTTTCTAACAATTTCCTCCTCGAATTCAATTTTCTTGGCCTGTTTATGGGTTTGTGTCTAGTTGTATTGCTTTGAGATGATCTTGTTACTTTTGTTGGCAATGCAAACCGAGACATTGCATCACCAGTACAGCCAGCATTGCCCTAATGTGTTTCTTGCTTTTTTGGTTGATTTCTTCTATGTTAAGTTGAGGAACTTCCCATTGTGTTATCTTCATCTGTAGCTTCATCTTTTGCAAAGTTCTACTATTTTGCTATCACAGACTCCCTAATGATGATGTCATCCTTCCTAGCCTCATCCAGTGCATTGAAGGCTTGATAAAAATCTTGCTCCCATAGTATCTTGTTGAGTAGAGTAGCATAATATATGTCATCATTACCTCTCAATGTCATTGTGATGAATAAGATGTTAAGATAGATGGTGTATGGCAAATCAAAAGGAATGCACTCTATCATATGGAAGAGTACGAACTTGTGCAGGTCAGAGATTGAATCCTTGGACCCCAACTTGTGTAAGAAACTCTTGTTGCACACATTCTGTCATATCTTGGCTTGATCACACAACAAATGATAGATGACCTTCTTTCCTTGGGCCTTGTCAATGTTGTCCTTGTAAAGTTCCCTTGGGCCTCAGCAGCCCATTGTTTTCTGTGAGGTTTTTGATGTGAGGGGTATTGATTTTTGAAAATACAATGAATATACTGCAAATAAACCAAGGGGATGAATTGGTTCAAACTTGATACTAAAAACTGTCTAAAACAAATTGCGGAATTAAAACCTTGGATCGTATCACTTGTTCACCTTTTGAAAATCCAGAAATCTTTCTTCAATCAAGATCAACCTTTGATATGTATGCAATGACAGAAATAGTTTTCTTGATGATAATATTTTGATTTCACAAAGACAAGCAATGAAATATACAGAATTTGAAACAAGAGACAATGCAATTTATACTGTTCACCTCTCAACCTTGGAGGCTACATCCAGTTACTTCTAACCCACACTAGGTTAGAGTTATCACTATATCAAAGAATCTTTACAAGCATTTTTACAAAGACCACCTTTATCAACACTAGATAAAGAAGCAGAAATCTAAACCCTATAGACTTCAAGTGATCAAGACCCAGAAACCCTTCTCTGTTCTTTCCTCTAGAGAACCCTTCTCTAGACAACAACTCTAAAGAATCAAAGATATACACCAACAAAATTCTTTAATACACAGAAAAACTCTAAACAAAGATTCAAGAGATACAACCTGTGATCCTTCAAATGAATGAATGAAAAGATGTTACCAATCAATCAGGTTGAATGCACACCAAAGTTTAGAAGCAAAACTCTTGAAATCTCTTATTTTCTTTAAGACTTTATTTCAAAAACTGAACTTCCTTTATCTCAAGAAAGGATTTTTAGTCTTAGAACAAATCAGTGTTTTTCACTTTGAAAAAGCTTTCTCTCTTTTTAGTAATTCATACAAATGCTTAAGATAGCTCAGAACAATTTGCTCCAAGTCTATTTATAAAGACAAGTCACACAAAGCTTTTAAAAAAATGGATTTAACTGACAATAATCGATTAAAATGACAAGGTAATCGATTATTTACTCATGTGTAATCGATTAAATTATATCATAATCAATTCAACTGTTCTTGAGCTTCCTGAATTTTATTCATGAACAAGATAATCGATTAAGCCGTACCATAATCGATTAAACCAGTAAAACTCAAATTTGAAAATGCCCTGTGTAATCGATTATTGAATATGGTAATCGATTATACTAGAAATGCATCATGACAAATGAATTAAGATAATCGATTATTCCAATGATGCATGATTTTCATAAAAATACTATGTAATCAATTACTGAACATGGTAATCAATTAAACTGTTCTTCAAGGCTTTTTCAGAAATAGTATGAATGTCTTTAATCGATTAAAATGCTTGTGTAATCGATTAAAACAGTAAATTTTCATTTTTACAAAGACTTAGCCATGAGAACTTAACCTTTTATAAAAACATTGGATTGCTTTTGAGATTTTAACCAAAAACCATGTATGCATGACAATTAGAATGCAAATGTAAATGAAAAAATCAAAAGGCAATGCACTTGAACCACTTAGACAAATTACAAATGCCTTCAAATGATTGGGCATGTAAAAAGCTAAAACATCAAGCCTTCAACCTTGCTTCAATATTCTTGTAGCTTCCTTAAAATCAACAATTTTATGGGTCCATTTCCTGTTTCTCATGGTTTTTCATATATTCTGCTTGTTGTTGATTATGTTTCTACATGGGTTGAAGCTAAGTCCACCAGAACTAATGATTCTAAAGTTGTTGTGGATTTTGTGAGATCCAACATTTTTGTAGGTTGGTGTGCCTAGAGTCATTATCAGTGACCAGGGGAGCCATTTATGTAACAGGTCATTGACATCCTTGCTTTAGGAGTATGGGGTTGTGCATAGAGTTGCTACAACTTATCATCCCCAAACTAGTGGGCAATCAGAGGTTTTTAACAGAGAGATCAAGCAAGTGTTACAGAAGGTAGTGCAACCCAACAGGAAGGATTGGAGCAAGTTACTTAAAGATGTTTTATGGGCTCACAGACTGCTTACCGAACACCTTTGGGGATGTCTCTCTATAGGGTGGTTTTTGGTAAGGCATGTCACCTTCCGGTGGAGATTAAGCACCGTGCTTATTGGGCGGTGAAGAGTTGTAACATGACAGTTGATGAAGCGGGTATGGAAAGGAAGCTTCAATTGCAAGAACTTGAAGAGATCCACTTAGAAGCCTATGAGAACTCCAAAATTTACAAGGAGAAAGTGAAGAGATTTCATGACTCTAGGATTCTTAGGAAGGAGTTCCATATTGGTTAAAAAGTGCTCTTGTTTAACTCTCACCTTAAGCTTATTTCCGATAAACTTCGATCTAGATGGGATGGACCTTTTGTTATTACTAATGTTTCTTCCCATGGTGCAGTTGAGATTAAAAATGAAGTTACCGGCAAGGTCTTCAAAGTGAATGGTCACCAACTCAAGCTATTTTATAAGAGCCCGCAAGTAGCGGAGGAGCTTGTGGCAGACCTCTTTTTGGTCTTGCCAATTTTATGTGATGATGTGCCTTGAATGACATTTTGGGAGTTTCATTTTCCCTTATTTTATTTATTGTCTCTTTGTTTGCATTTCATTGCATACTCACATTGAGGACAATGTGCATTTCAAGTGTGGGGTAAAGGATTACAAAAATATTTTTTGTTTTTTGTTTCTTGCTTCTGTTATTGTTTTACTACATTTGTTTTGTTTTGTTGTTATTTTGTTTTTACATTCAGAAAATAAAAATTATGTTTTTGTTATTGTTTTGCTGCATTTGTTTTGTTTTATTGTTATTCTGTTTTTACATTCAGAAAATAAAAATTAGAAATTAGGCACTTTTCATGTTTTTCATAGGATTTATAACTTGTATAAATTGTGAGAAATGTACTAATTTTTGTTGGATTGAATGGTTTCATGCTTGATGTGAATCATTGTTACAATTGTTGAAGTGATAAGTAGGCTTGAGAAATAGAATTTAGGACAGATCATGTGTGATATAATTATGCCTTGTGAGTTTATGGGCCTTTGTGGATGAATCAAATTATTTCATTCATGTTCTTTCATTTGTGATTTCATTCTTATGCTAGATTACTCTATGTTTTGCCTTGCCTCTTTTGACATTCCTTATTGCACATGCATTGATCGAGATAATTTAGGCCTTCTTTCTTTTAGCCACTAGCCAAATAAACCTACCTTGCATTGATATCCATTGTCACCCTTTTTGAGCCTTTAATCTTTTCTTTCTTGTGTAGCTCATTACAAGCCAAATAGTGGAAAACTATGTTATCCTAACTTTAGAGAGAAAAATGGGCCTTGAAATTGTTTTGGGAGTGGGTTTCAAACAAGTGTGGGGTATTTTTATTTTGTTTTGATTTGGAAAGAAAAGAAAAGAAAAGAAAGAGTTTAAAAAGCAAAAGTTCAAAAAAAAAAAAAAGAAGTACAAGCAAAATAAAATGCAATAAAAGTTATTGTGGTTCATTTTCATCCGTATAAGTTCTTTTTATTTTATTGTTCTCCACCTTGTTTCTTTGTTTCTACCCCTCGTTTTACTTGTTGGCTTACTCCCCATTGCCCCTCTTTTCTCTTAGTTTTAGCTAAAATCCTTCTTTTATCCACCTTTTACCTAAAGCCATACATTACAAACCAATAAAGTCCTTTTGATCTTTTGATGCATGTGTATTTCAAGTTGAATGAATTAGAGTCTTGTCAAATTTTGGATGTGCTAGTTACATGTGGTGTTTGAGTGTAAACGTAAACCCATACACATTAGAAGATGTTAAGTGTTGCTCTTTGAGAGATTTCTATCATCTTGGTTCATTCTTAATTTTAACTTGACTACTTTTTCACTTTGCACTTTGTGATCATGTGTTCATGGATTGTTTGTTAACTTAATATTATTCTTCCATTTTTCATCTTTCTCACTTTTGTGCATTGTTATGATCCATTGAAAATTGTGTGTTCTTGTTCATACCTTTCTTTTAGTTTGTGGTTTACTTTAGTTTGAATTTTTCTCTTAGTCTTTCTTTTAGTTTTGTCCAGGAGTGCAAAAGTTTAAATGTGGGGTATTTTGATTGAGTGTTTTTAGTTTAATATTTTTCTAATATTTTTCTATTCTTCTTAGCTTATTTGACTTCTCTTGGACTTTTATTTCCTCACTCTAACTCAGTTTTTGTCTTAGGCAAACAAGTGGGCTTAATTGATAATTGTTGCTTATTTTTGGATTTTTTGCTTACTTGACCTATCTTCCTTGTGCAAGACCTAAAGAGCTCTACAGAACTTAAAATGGTGCATATGAGTAGTCCCTGGAAAGATAAAGAAAATATCTACAATTTTGTCAGAGAGAAGCTGAGGCCAATTCTGTCATTTTGAGAGTCATTTTAGGCTTGGAAGTCACAACCTTTGCACTCGAGTTTTGGGCTGCGAATTGGTGTAATTAGTAATTAGTTAGATTAGATGGTGCTAATTATGGTTCATCCTTTCCTACTGACTCAGTCACTATATTTTAGTGCAATTAGTTAGTGAAGAGATACACTTCATTTGAGCAAAAACAGAATTTGTAGTTTCTTTTAGAAGTTTTCAGAATTAAAAAGTTCTCTTTTTTTCTCTCAACTGTTCTTCATTGTTCTTTATTTTTCTTCTTCCTTTCATCTCTATTCTTTTATTTTTCTCATACAAATTTTGTGGCTCTTATATTGATGATGATCATGGAAGACTAAATAATCAATCAATCTAAGGATCCAATCCAACCAAGAAGAATTTGAGTTCTGGTTTGGTATTCTAATTTCTATGTGAATGTTCATCTTCTTCTTCAATCCTCTTTTCGATTTTCATGATTATGAATACGTTTAGGATTGAAAACAAATTAGGTTATAAATTTATTTCCTAATTTTGAATTTCAATCATAGATTGTTTGGATGATATTTCAATCCGATTTGTGATTTCAATTGATTTAGGAGTTAATTCGATTGAACTGCTTCTAATGATATTGAATGAACCTTCATAATATGATCATTATATGAGAACTATGATAATTTGTATTGCTTGGTTTGGTGAATTGGATTGATATTCTTAAATCTGTTTTACAACACTTTTTATCAATTCTGTTAGTTTCTGCATTTTTCTTCAATTCTTGTTTGTGTTTATGCAATTTTTATTCATTGTCTTCAAACTGTTTGATTAAAATCTCCTTATTGTTTATTAGTGAATTGAAGTTGAAACCAAATTGATTGTGTCTCTGAGTCAACCTAGCTTAATCCTGTGCTACAAAATTAGCGTAGTTTAATTGTTTTGTAGCGATTCGACAGTCGTAATTGTAACATCCTAAAAATTTTATTAAACACTTGTGGAAATGTGATGATGATTTGGATACAAGTATATTTGAAGAGAAATGACTAAATCACTCTTTCCATGAAGTAGAAATTACTAGAATACCCTTAGGATGAAAATTACAAAAATACCCTTGTATATTTTTGAAAAATGACCAAAATGCCCCTAGGAAGCATGACAAAATTACCAATATGCCCCTAGGACAAAAATGCTCAAATAACTTTAAAAATTTTGTAGAAACCTAATGGAATTATAGCATACACTTAGCTAACTAAGTATCAAAATATTTTGAGACACAAAACTTTAGAATAAAATTTCTAGGAATTTTTCAAGATAACAACTTTGAGACTTTATTTAAGAGAATTCAAGCATAAGAAAAACATGGAAAGATGATACATATAATCTAAGGAATTTTCTCTTAATTATAGAATATATAAACCAATTTAATAAAATGGTTTAGTAATTTTTGATAATCAGCAGAAGTATAGGCCAATCAAAAACAAGATAAGAAGAAAAATTTTCTCTTGTCTCCTTTGGTAGATCATGTGGAAAGCTCTAGAGATTATTTTATCAATCCCAACGGTCAAAAGTTACATATGTGGGATATTAGTGTATCTTTAAAATTTTAAAGAGATCCAACGGTTAACGAATCCAGAATAAGGTTTTTACTAAAACAGGTTTTGTGATAAAAAGTGGAAGGACATTTGTATGGCATAAAAGGAAGAAAAATTTATGTTCCCACCCCTAGGTATGAAGAGCACGTGAAGAAGGGTGTAGAAGAGGCAATAAACTTCATGATAAGCCACTTAGAAAGCAAGCCACATGATAGAAACAAGTGGTATGACACTTGTATGGCATGGATGCAAGATAACATAAAAATCAAGCCAAGATTTCTCCACCTCCATCTAGCCTTCACATGAACTTTGATGAAGCAAGGAGAAGCTTCATGAAATTGGACACATGTAGGGACACTTGTAAAGGCATGCCAACTAAGTGGACACTTGGAAAGGCATTCATTATGACCAAGACAAGTGTTAGGACACTTGTATGGCACAAAATCAACATGGAAGATTTTTAAGAAAAAGTTATATTTTCTAAACACTATATAAAGGGAGGGGGGAACCTTTGGTGCAAACCATTCTCAAGGCACTTCCTCTACCTCAATTTCGTGCTCTCTCTCCCCTCATATCACCTTCATTTCATTTCATCTTTCTCTTTTAAAACTTGAATCAAGAAAGAAAAGCAAACCCATCTCTTTGAGAAAATTTTCGTGAGAAACCTAGCAACCTTAGGAAGAGTTCTTGTCAAGTTTAGTAGAAGGATATCAAGGCTTCATCTCTAAGAGAATTTCCCAAGAAAGGAAGGAAGGAAGGAAGCCATTTATCCATTCAAATTCAAGACTCAAACTCACTTGAGGTAGGCAAAGCTTAAATCTCTAGTTAAGCCATGGTTTGGATTAATTTACATGCTTTAGTAGGCTGAATTATGGTTATTATTTAGGCTTGAATTTCGTGATGTTTGAAGGTTATTCTTTAATGAGAATATGTTAATTTAAGCCATAAGATAGGTGATGATTTATATCCATCAATATTAGTGATGTATGGAAGCCATTTGATGAACTTTTGAAGGTGATTTTAATGATATTTTGGACTGTCTATTGATATTTTTATGAAACTATTTTGATTTAAATTTAGAAGTAGAGGTTGAATGGTATGTAGTTTAATGGTTTAACTATTGAATGATTCACTTTTGAGGATTAATTAGTGAGGAAGTAAGTGAAAGAAGAATCAAGATTTCATACTAGGTTTGAATCTTTTCTTGTGAAGGTTTCAAGGGAATTAGATATTATTTATATTGAGGATCATTAGTTAGATTACTAACATAATTTTTCTATAGTTAAAACTATTCTCTGGTTATGCATAAAAGATGGTAATAATCTTACTTGATTAAAATATGGTGGTGTAACCATATTTATAATCCATATGATGATATGATGAAAATATTTTTCCATAAGGTATATGTGTTTCACTTATGGATTTGATTATATTATGGATGAATATTGATGTAATAAGATAGGTGGATTACTGTTTCCAAGTCCAGTACGAGGCTTTGGAGAAACAGAATCTGATGCTACATACAGTACGATATGTAGTACCCAGGCGCAAGATACATGGCAATATTTCATGCATGTTTGCGTAAGACTATAGCAGCGTCCACATCCAGTACGAGGTGTGGCCACATACAGTACGATATGTGGAGGTCATTTGCCCTGGGATAGTTCATTTCATGCATTCATATAGCTTGCATATTTCTTATGTATGGGTTTGAAAATATTGATGTTTTACTAACCTACTAGTAAGTTTGGGATTTAACTTTGTCTACTGAGAAATTTTATTTCTCACAAGATTTTTTTCATGTTTTTCTTAGATAATAATCATGGTCAGGTTCACTGAAGAGCTGGAGTAATGAAGGAAGTTATGTATTAGACTGAAGCATAGAAAATACTATATTTTTATGGAATTTTGTAACAAGAACTATGACTATGTACAATATTAAGTTTATAATTGTACGTTTTATGTTTTAGTAATTTCACTAATAGTTTTCTTGAAAATTTTCCATTAAGCAAATAATAACAAAGTTAATAAAAATAAGTAGAAATTTAGGTCATTACAGTAATCACTTCTTCTCTTCTTTCTTTCTCAGCATAGGCACTACAACACCACCCTATAACCACCATGTCATCAATATCAATGTCACCTCCCTCTTACCTTCTTCTTCCCCAAAACCAAAACCACTTTCTCTCCAAAAGTAGGTCCCACACCTTACTCACACCCTTCTTGTGCCCTTTTCGACCCATCTCCATCAAATGTGCATCCACCCCTCCAGGCCCAAACTCAGGCCCAAGAGCATGTTTTCAACTTTGTCGTCGGGCCTGCCACCCTTCCGGAGACTGTCCTCCGCCACGCCCAGTTGGAGCTCTACCTTTGGCGCGGATTCGGCATGAGCGTCATAGAGATAAGCCACCACAGCAAGGATCTCTGCACCCTCCTCCAAATCTCGCCGGAATATTCTGTCTCATTCCTCCAGGGCGGCACCACCACCAAGTTCGCCGCCGCCCCCTTCAACCTCTGCGTCACCCCCATCAATTACATTGTCACCGGCTCCTGGAGCGACAAGGCCTTCAAGGAGGCCCCAAAATTCACCATACCCAACGTAATTTGGTCTGGGAAACCCGAAAAGTACACAAAGGTTCCATCCTTTGAAGGTTTGCAGCAAAACCCAGACGCAAAATATTTACACATATGCGCAAATGAGACAATTCATGGGGTTGAGTATAAAAACTACCCAACCCCAAAGAACCCTAATGGGGTTCATGTTGCTAACATGTCTTCAAATTTTTGTTCCAAGCCAGTGGATGTGTCAAAATTTGGTGTCATCTACTCTGACGCGAAGAATGTGGGGCCCTTAGGGGTTACCATTGTGATCTTAAGAAATGATCTGATCGGTCATGCATAAGAATTAACCCCAGTGATGCTTGATTACAAGATCCATGCTGAGAACAATTCTCTCTACAACACCCCACCATGCTACGGGATTTACATGTGTGAGTTGGCTTTTGAGGACTTGTTGGAGCAAGGTGGGTTGGGGGAGGTTGAGAAGAAGAATGTGAAGAAAACTAAGGTTTTGTACAGTGCAATTGATGGGAGTAATGGGTATTACAAGTGCCCCATTGAGAAGTGTGTGAGGTCGTTAATGAATGTGCCTTTTACTTTGGAGAAGCCAGAGCTGGAGGGTGAGTTTATCAAGGAGGCTGTGAAGGAGAACATGCTTCAACTTAAAGGGCATAGGTTTGTGGGTGGTATGAGGGCTTCTATTTACAATGCCATGCCTTTGGCTGGGGTTCAGAAATTGGTCACTTTCATGAAGGATTTTTAGGCCAGGCATGCTTATTAGAGCAAGATGCTTTTTTTGTTTCTATGCGTTGGCCTCTAGCAGTTTAGGTTTGTCAACTTCTTTTTTTGTTATGTTTTGTTGTTCAAATTAGGGTTTTAGTTAGTATTTTCATCTACATTTTGACATTGGGATTGATTTTGGTTCTGGCCTAGAAGTTTAGGTTTGAACTTATTAATAAATAATCCTCTGTTGTAAGTTTGTATGGGTTCAATCCTTTGTGATACTAATGGATGTAAGATGGAATTTACTCTCAATAAATCGAATGAGGATGAAATGTGGATGTGTGAAACAAAGCTATTGCTTTGAGTAATGCTATACTTACCATAAATTCTTACTATAAATTTTACAATTTTTTTTTGTCTATATCATATTACACATTTTTTACTTTTTTGTATGTTCTTGTTTTTCTTTTGTTATGAAAAACTTGTGTTAGCGACAAAATTGTTGGGGTAGAATTATCCCATTGCCTCATGCATTAATGGTTAAAGGAAGTAAAAAATTTATTGGGCACACATAATGTATGGGGTAGTCCTTCACCGAATCAAACATATTAGGATCCTATAGTTTTAATTCTTACTGCAGGAATTGGACATCCTAATCTCATTTGTTAACATCATATAGTTTTAATTGGAGTATCTTTATGTTTTTTAAATGCATAATTTTGGTCATATTTTGTTACAAACGTTAGTGTTTTGTTAATTTTTAAAGGATAAGAACAAAACTTTTAAACTTAATGTATCAATTGCGAAATATAATGAATCAAAAGTGACATTAAATCTTTTAAAATAATTGACTTTACATAGTGGCAGCTAAAAACTGTCACTATCTTTATTATAATTTTAAAAAACATTATCATCTCCCCAACTTCTTCCAAATCTAAAAAGGTAAAAATTATAGCATCATATGGATCGAACAATGTCAACACATAATCTCACTAGAACCACTAAAAATTTCGGTTGCGTAAGGAGTTTGCAACAAAGACAGAAGCAGGGAAGCGACGAAAGGAGAAGGCATCCTTATCCATTGTGATTGAGAATAATTAGTGAATAAAATTATTATCATTATTAAATGCTTAAATTGAATAAAGAGAATAATACTAACAATAATATTAGAGTAAAGGTTGTTATTCGTGGTTTCAAATCTATCTTTTCTACATTTACTTAGTATTTTTATCAAATAAAAAAAGGCAGTGACAATTTTTAGTCGCTACTAAGTTTAAAACACTAATGGACACTAAGTTTCTAAGGAAAATTGAAGAAAAGATCAAAACGATATATTTCGAAAACATAAAGGATCAGAATGACACTTTAAAATATAAATACCAAAGCGAAACAACTGTGAAACATAATGGACCAAAAGTGACATTAAACCATTTTAAAATTTTAAAGTTAATAGAACACTAACGTTTCTAACGAAAAATTGAAAAAATAACTAGAATGATACAATTTGAAAACATAAACGACTAGAATAAAACTTTTAAAATTTAATGTACTAAAGCAAAACAATTACAAAATATAATTGATCAAAAGTGACATTAAGCTAACATATGATCATGTAGTTTTAATTCTTGCTGCAAGACTTAGATCATCCTAATCTCATGTTTACAGTTACTAAACCATGTCTAGCATCAATGTTTTGGCACAAGGTAATATATTTTCTAAAGTCATAAATGTCTTTTTATTCCTTATCAAATAAGTATGTTTTGATTTTAGTCTCTATTTTCTTTTGACCTCTTTAAATTTTAAATTATTGTTTTTAGTCATTACAAAATGAGTGTATTATTATTTTGGTCCCTTCATTCCTTCAAAATTTGAAATATTTATTTTTAATCCTTAAAATTCATTTAAATTAGATAAATAACATTAATTTAATTAAGAAATCTATTTTTTTCGTCGAAGTATCACTTGTTGACATTGTACTACATGTACTCACAAAGTCACAAGTGTTATCTGGGATGCTTACTTGATATTTTGTCAAAACACATAAGCAGTTACGAGTTTTACATAATAGTAAGAATCAAAAATAAAATTTCAACCTTTTAAGTGATGAAAATCAAAGAAAATTCTATAAGATTAAATCAAAATTTGTTAATTTTACTGGGATTAAATATATATTTATGTCTTTTCTAAAATTGAATATCTTGTTCTTAGCTTTTAGTATATTTGACCATTTTTGTTTGGACATGTAAAACTTTTTTAAATTGATTATTTTTATTGATCAAAATTCTTTGATCACCTATATACCTTTTTTAGTATAAGGTGAAGAAAGGTATAGACATTCGTATATGATTTTTAAGATAATTATTATAAAACATAATAATTTTATTATATATATTTATTTGTAATTAAATAATAGTATAAAAGTCATTTACACTATTAATGTATAAAGTAAATATTCTATCTCATTGAGTGAGAGTAGATTAAGGAAATAAGACTCACAATTTTGCATTAATACTATGTTTGGCAGAGTAAAGAAAAAAATATAGAGAGTAATTAGATAAAAAAGAAAAGAGAAATTAATAAAAAAAATATGATAAAAATATAGGTTGTTTGTTTTAAGAAAAATAAAAAATTAAGTAAAGAGAAATATTATCATCATGACCAGTTAATGGATTATGTAGGTACGGATAATTTGAGTTTGAACCGAGCGCACTTCATAGCATATTTGTGTGGACTCCATCACAAAATTGAATGTTTCTTTCCTAATTCACAGCTACCAAACAAGGGAAATGATTTTTTTCCATACACTTCCACTGCATTTCAATGCATCTCAATCATTCTATCAATTATTCTTGTTTTTGCATTTGATACAAATACTTGGGAGGTATATTACAAATTTACAACTGATGAAACATCTATATGACATCTTTTGAGCTTCATCATTCGATCATTCTATCTATCAATTGTTCTCTGGTTTTGGACTTAAGTGGGCCTACTTATTTCTACTTATCGTACTCCAACTTCTACTATTTGAGTTTGTGAGAGTTCAAACATCAAACACCTTTTCTTTGCTGAAATTTTATTTAGAGGGTGATGTATCCTTCAAGAATGCAAAGGTTGAGAAATCCCCTGTTGAGAGACTCCAATGCTAAGAATAAGACTTTCCATGACTGAGATTGTGCTCCAAAAATTTTAAATGTACCAAGCTCTTGTTGAAGCTTGAAAATTTCAGTGAAAAATCTCAAGCACTTCCAACCCGGGATTTCTATTTTTTTTCTGTACCTCAATTTATGTAGTCATTTTCTGTGGTTTCATCTTTGCTATAGAAAAACTCCTCCGATAGATGCTTATTTTCATCTGTCCATTCATTTCAAAGTGTTATATACCTTCAAATTCAATATCAAATAGTATATTTGGAGAAGTTCGTCAAAAATCTTAATTTTAACCCAGTTAATAACAATATAAGAAAGTAATTATCAATATCAATGGCAAGGCATGCTCTTATTGCTTACCTTGCTGCATGGTTAAGGATGGATAATGCTCATGTACTCTTCCAATAACCCTTGCTGGTACACCAGCCACAATGCTTTAACAGAAGAAACAATTCCTTTATTACAAAACATATCTTGGTAGAAGCTGCATAGCAAAACATGTTAAAAGTTCATCTACATTTACCTGTGAGGAGGAACCTCTTGTAACACAAGGGAGCCAGCAGCTACCATCACACATTCACCAATTGTTATATTCCCAAGTATAGTTGCATGTGCTCCAATTAGAACACCTTCAGAAATTTTGGGATGCCGATCACCTATTTCCTTACCCGTGCCGCCTAAAGTTACACCCTGTCAAATCAAATATATCATTGAATTTGTGCAATAAATATGAGAAAATATGGTATGAGACACTATTGCTATGTTTGTTTTGACGTTTGAAGCCTTCAAATGTCCGTTGAACCCAATCCAACTAGAGACATACTTCACTGTTGGGATTTGAAAGTCGTACAATCTGTATCCCAAACACACTCTGTGTCCATAAACTCGGCTAATCTTTACTACTACGTATCTTATTGTCCAGAGGCTCTACGCTATGCGCAGGGAGAGGGATATTGTACGCAGTCTTACCCTTGTATATACAAAGAGACTGTTTCCGGATTCGAACCAGACCAATAAATCACCAAGACACAACTTTTTCAGATTCGGCTAATCTTTACGTGACACATAAATATATGAGAAAATATATAATATGACTTATGAGAGACAGTGTCCTTAAAGTTGCTCCAAGTATAATTCTATCCACGCATGCTTCACAACAGAGGACAGAAAAAATTGCATTTGTAATTGAATTGAACATCACAAAAGAACTAGCCAAAAATGATAATAGAAGACACGAATGAGAAAACATCACTCACTTGCATCAATGAAACTCGGTTTCCAACAATAACTGTTTCACCAATAACAACACCTGTCCCATGATCAACTAAAATTCCATCCCCAATTTTTGCAGCTATAAAACAAACATGAAAATGTAAAGTTTGACGATAGAAGTAACCATAATGCTTTTAATATCTTGAGTAAGAGAGATAGCAAACTTAAAGAAGAAATTAACTGTCCCATTAACTATTAAGGAAATTAATTATTTACATTTTTTACATGCTTTCAAATATTAAAAGATATAAGCCCCGTATACAGAAAAATTAGTTGGCAGTCACATTGACTCTTTCTGCCAAGATATATTGCAATTGCTTTCCTAGCAGTTCCCAAGAACATTGTCCCTTTAAATGTTAAAATTGTCAAATGATTCATACTAAAGTGTTTCTATATTTGCATGCAAAGATTAACCTAACATACCAGGATGTATATCAACTCCAAAAACCTGCAGTAGAGAAAATAAAGGGTTGGATCATCAGCAACAAAAATAATACCCTTACGAAATATTTCTCCAATATTTTTACCAGGTGCAAACACTACCTCACTAACTCGACTTTGCAAAGCTGAGGCCAAAACTTTGCGTCCCTGGCCCCACAAAGCATGAGCTACTCGATGTACTTGCAAAGACTGGTAACCCTGTCAGAGAATAAATCGAAAGAACAAAAACGGAAAGTTGTGGAAGGGGCACAAAATATAGAAGAAAAATGTTCTGAATGTTCCATAAAGCATGAAGCACCATGCTATTCAATAAAATGCTTCACCATAATGAACAAGTTAGTTCCATTATTAGATGATGCAGAAACATTAACCAACAGCACCCTCATCCTAGCGTAGTAATTAAACTACTTGTGATGTAAAAAGGTTACACTCCTTTGTATATAGATATAGCATCATCGAAATGTTAACATTTCTAACCTTCATTATATAGAGGAAAGAGATGTCAATGGAATCCCTTTACCTAATGTTTATACCATAGGATTTAAAAAATAATAGTAAAGCAAGTCATGTGCATAATACTTGAAACTTGATGAACTACAAAAAGATTTACCTTCATATATAAAAGTGCTGAGCAATATGACAAACAAGCAGGGTCCCGATCTTTAAATGCCTGGTCAGAAAATAGTACCAAAATGAATCAAATTAGATTATTAGATAATCCAAATTCCAAACTTATAAAAGATGAAGATTATGTCCTATTCCTATACTTAAAGGGCATACGTTACCTGAATATCCAAGCGAATGGATTGCTGGATACCTTTATCATGCTTCATCACATAAGAAAATATATCCATCAGCTGAGTTGCCAAAAGAGTAGGGTTTTGGAGTCGGTTGGCAAGAGCAAAAGCCAATGCTTGCTCTAAGCAATCATGAGACAGAATAGTGGCATAGAAGAAGCTACTCAAAATTGGCTCCTTTTCTGCCTGCACACAAATAATGGTATATCATGATGCATATGAAACATGTAAATGTTCTCCAACACTCGTCAAATATGCAAAATGAAGCATCTAACTGCATATTTCATCATATAACTATATACAGTTTACACTCAGAGGAAACAAGAACAGAACAATCCATGAACTTCTCAATTATCCAATTTTCAGAATCCAATATGCAAACGACAACAAAAGCCATATCCTACAAGGTGAGGTTGGTTACATAAATCACACAACGCCATTTGGTTTGACTAAAACTAAATCTTCAGAGATATTATTCACTACGAGAACTATCTTAACAACTTCCTCCAATGTCCTTCTTGTTCTCCCTCTCCCCCTTGAGTAAAAATCATGCAATCTACCCTATTGAGTGGTGTTTTCAGTAGTTTTCTTTATATGTGTCCAAACTCCAAACCACCTTTACCAGTTTTTTGTCATCTTCTTTTCAATTCGTGTCACACTAATATTTTCTCATATAGAATCATTTTGTATCCTATCCAGCAATCTTTTCTTGTGTGACCACACATTTATCTTTTCATTCTCATTTCTGCTATTCCGACTTTTTTTCTCTTGCTGTCCCTTTAGCCCGAGATTCACTAGCATGGGCAGCATCCAATATGCAAGACTCGGAAAATGAAACCAAAGAAAAAGGTGGGGGAACATAATGCATACAAAAAAGAAAGAAAAAAAAAAAAACTTTTATGGGTACCTCTATCTTGGCTTCTTCTCTGACAGCATCCCAAATAGGATCAAGACAATCAGAAGTGTGAATTGAAAAATCCAAGACTGCAGGGTTGGAAGTTCCCATGGCATAAACGGGGAAAACATTCTCCAAACGATGAGGCCAAGAAGAAAAAGAACCAAGACTTTTTTTGGGTTGGCCTTCCTCAGCGTCATGTTCAGGCCTCATTTCTGGAAGATAAACCAAGGTCTTGTGGCTCAGATGAGCCATAGTTATAGAAGAGAAAAGGAGATAAGAGAAAAATCAAAGTGTTGCGGTTTTAGTTGGATACTACTGGCTACGTGTGCTATCTATGCAGCCGTTATTATTATAGTTGTATAATAGTGGTGGAGTTGTGTTTGCTCTGAGAAAGAAAGTGCAACAATTATTTATAATGAACAATGGAAAAGGGTGGGAATGAAGGAAGTTACATGCAACCAAAAGAGCCATTTTCAGTGGACCTGGATATGCCACAGCTTGTCCTTTTGAATTTTAACCCCTTTTTGATTCCGACTCATGAATTGAATTCAAGAGGTAGAATTTGGATTTGGTTTATCTATGGTTCATGCATGACTTTCTGGTTATATTTTTTTTTATTTATCCACGTATCATCATTGGAATCGAATTTTATGAAGTCAAAAACATTGGTAAGAATACGGCACAGTAAAAATGGGATTCGAGTTTAAAATCAATCGGTGCCATTTTTTATATATTTTTTACAGTGCATACAATTTATTAAATTCGAATACGAATCATTTACTATTGTTATTCAACTGTGTACAATCACACTAAATATAATAATCTAGTCTTTATGAATAAATAATTCCATAAACGATCTTTATATTTTTTTAAAATAATTTTTTTATAATTTATTATTTAGGTTCAATTTGTTTCTTTAATTTTTTTTTTAATTTGATTTTCTAATTTATAAAATCGATTGATTTTGATTTTGTCGTCTAAAGTAAGTTAACGGTGTTAGAATATGTATTTTGTGATAATTTAAAATTATTTAGTGGTGATTTTAAATTGTTACAAAGTGTAATTTTTCTTTACACCATTAATTTAATTTAAATTGTAAGATCAAATTAAATCGATTTAAAAAATTAGAAAATTAAATTGAACTCGAAAAATTAAAGGATAAAATTAAATTTAAAAAAAATAGAGAAAACAATTAATTTCACCATTTTCTTACTTCAGATATTTTAAGAGGGGTTTTGTGGTGTGTATATATCTTACCCTTATCTTTGATGCTTGGAAAATGCGATCGTGTTTGATAAAGAAACTAAAATAACTGTGAAATAAGTTAATTCAAGAATCAAAGAAACCAACAATAAAGGAAAGATGAATTAAAGTTGAAGAAAAAAATGTGAATAAATACGCTTTGGCTCTTGAATTTGTTAAGTGTTGATAATTAGATTCTTAAAAGATGATAAAGGAAAAAGAATAATTTAATCTAACAACAACCAATAATTGATAAGAAGTGAACAATATAATTACTCTTCTTCTAACGGTTGTCGACTTAGAGCCACTGTCCACTGTTTTCACCAATCTGCAACGCTTCTTTAATGGGATATGCATGCTGCAAGTTATGTGTTTTTTTATGCCTTTGTTTCTTTTATCCCATCAGAGTGACAATCTGGTTGTATATTGTACGTGGACCCGTCCGCAGCTAGAGACATTTCCACCAAAACGAACGTTACAATTATAGTAAAGAATAATCACACGTCATACGCGACATACCCATCAACAGCAAATAATAAAAAATATTACTAAATATATATTTCTTTAAAAGTAAAACCATTAGTTATAGTCATAATAATAATTAAAAATATAACTAATTATATATTTCTTTAAAATTAAATTATAGTAATAACAAATAGGTTAACTTGCAATTCTCATATTATTTAAAAATTTTAATTTTGGTTTCTTTATTTTTAAATCAAAAAATTTAATATTTCTATTTTTAAGAATAAATAATTTTGACCTTTTTATAAGTTGAACATCTGAAATCAAACTTTCACTTTAATAGAATATATTGATATTGGTATTTACTTTTATAAATACTATTTTAAATATATCATTAGTTAGGAGTCATTAATTTTTTATGAATTATTAAATTAAAAATTAAAATAGACATTTAATATTTAATTTTACATTATTTATTTTTATTATAAAATTTATTTTAATATAAATTAACCAAAATTATTCTTATTTTATTATAATTTAAAAAAATACATAAACTAGTATATAGATTATATACAAAAATTATTGTATGTAATTTATACAAATTACTTAAATTTAAAATAATATTTAAATATTATAAAAATTAAAAACTTATTAATTTTTATAATTAAAATAATTTTTTAGTATTTATATATAAAAATTAATATACATAATTTTAATAAATTACATGAAATAATTTATATAATTAATTTAAATATTAATTTATGTAATTTTCTTAATTTATATAATTGATATTAGAAAAAATATTTACTAAATCATTTTTTATAGTAAAAACAAAAATATTAACATGTAAGTTTTAAAAAATTTAAATATTAAAATTTTATTAATTTATATAATTAGAATAAAAATAATTGACATATTCAAATATTATTTTGTAATTTATCTAATTTAAATATTAATTGATGTAAATATATTGATTTATATAATTAGAGTAAAAGTAATTTTATATCAAAATAAATTTACAAAATAATTTATATAGTAATTTATGAAACTTAATTAAAATTCCTAAAATAAAAATAAAAATATCTAAATTATTTAGAATAAAAAATATACGAAATAATATAAAATAAAATTAAAACTTATGTATTAAATATTTTTAATTTATCAATTTTTACAATTCGAAAAAATTAATAATTTTTTACTGATGATATATATAAAATAATGTTTATAAAAATATTTTGAAAAAATCAAATATCTTAGTAGTCTATTATCTTAACTTTAAATAAGAGGTCATAAGTTTAGTGATAGCATGTAATTTTGAATAGTCAACTAACGATCATCAAGTGACAGAATAATCAAAATAATTTCTTCTGAAAAATAAAAAAAACTAAATATCTTAATTTAAAAATAAAAGAAACAAAGCCACAAATTTAAAATTACAGGAGAATAAAAAAATTCAATTTAGACTAACAAATATATGTACACGAGAAAAAGTAATAAGAAGTATATCATATATGATACTTTTATGTCAGTTTTTAAAATAACCAGAATATATGCATAAAAAAGAATTTGTTGATAAAAGTAATGTTTCGGTGATCTTTATGATTTTTAAGAGATTAATTTGAAGTTATCAAGCAAAGAAATTTTTTTATACATACAAAAAAGTCAATTTTTGAAAATAAAGTGGTCTTTTAATGTAATTTATTTTACATTAAAATGGCCGGCCTATATAATTTAAGGTCAAAATCTGGTATTAAAAATAATTTTAATTTAGATATTATTAAAGGACCGGTCACGGCAAAATAAAATGATGATTTGTTCATTTTTAAGAGATAAAAATAGATTTTAGTTTTTCAGTATAGCAAAAAGCACGCAACGTCTACTGAGATTTTATGGATTCGGGATAAAATTAGTAGTGAATATTTTTATTTTGAATGCCAAGGTCCTCTTATATTTACATATTAAAAAAGTAAATATATATTGCATAAAAGATAGACACTTAATTTCATATGCAAATTGTTCAGATGCAGACTCAACTTCAACTACAAGATCAGACACAGCAACAACAGATAAAAGCAGTGACTGATGCAGATAAACAAGAAAAACAAAGGAAGTTGGCAATAGTTAGAAGCACTCCTTTGTCTGATGTTGCTCCATTTGTATCACTCCCTCAAGTCTTTTCACGAGTACTAACATATCTTGTGCCAAGGCCAATTAATGATTTCAGACGGGATAATATTGAGACATCATCACAACTTGGCCCTCCTAGTGGTGTTTTAACCCCCGAGAAATTCATAGGTGAATATTAGATTCTACCATGGGTTAAAAAGAAAGCAAGTGGAAGAATGGCAAAGGTGCAATAATCGATGAAAAGTGCATCCCATGACAGAAAACTCTCAAGAATGTGTGCAGTCATATATGTTGACTTAGTCAAACTATGGAAGATGTGAGTTCCTAGGATTAGGGGTGGGGAAAAAATTGAATTGAACTTAACTGATGTTGAACTATAATGAACTGCTCAAAAAAAAAAAAAAAACGAACTCTTTTATTAAGAACTGAACTATTATTCAGTGTAGTTTTTAAAAATTGAATCACTTCGAAAAGAACTGTTAACTGAACTCAACCTTTACATGAACCATTATTAAAAAATCACGACAATACCATTGCAGTGTGGAAAAGTTTCACTCACACTTCGACACTGCTTACCTGCTTTGTTTCAACTTTCACGACCCTGCTTCTAACAAAATTATATTTAAACACTTTTTTCTAATAAAGTCATTTTTCTCAAGTGGGTTTTCAACTCACTGACTTTGCAAAATCACATTATATATTTATTATATATCTATTTAATAAAAGTTATAATGTGTCTGAATTTTAAAATAAATTGCTTCTGTTCATTGAAAAGTAATAAATAATTGATTTGAAAATTGTTAACTTCTATAATAAATGTTTAATTATTTAATAGTGTAAAAATATTTCCAATAAAAATCCATAGAAATTGAATGCGTATTTTTATAATGAGTCCTTATAACATTTTTACAATTTATTTATTAATTATAATTGTTTTCAAGACAAAAATGAGAAGCAAAATTAAAATAATGTATTTTTTTGTAATTAAAAGTGAAAATAGAAATGCTATTTTCTCAAAACAAATGAGCCTTAAAAACAATTTAGCGTAGTTCCAACAATTCAGAGCAATTCAAAATAGTTCGGAGTAGTTTGAAACAATTCAGAATAGTTCAAAACAATTCAGAGAGCAGTCCAATTTGAATCGGTTCAATTCAATGCGAACCACCTCTAAAATAGTTTTGTTCAATTCACTTGAACAGTTTGATAGTTTAGTTCAGTTTGGGTGAACCGCAAATGTAGTTCGAACAATTCGTCACAGTTTAGTTCGAATTGAACAACCCTACCTGGGTCTTATGTGATGTTCTTTCAAAGGAAGAAATGCCAACTCTATCTTACAGGCCTAACATTCATTCTTTCCGTCTAAGGCAAATTGTAGCTATTAATCCCAATTCCCTCATCTTTGAGCATACACCTTATGGTAGGAGAAACTATCTTGCACGTGCTCGAGTCTGCAGAAGAACTACAACACCTTCTAATTACATTCTTCCTTTCATCTCACCTCTCAACAAGCTCATGGCTCTTATTGTTTATCTAAATGTTATTCTCCAACGGGATATATTAGACCCTAGACATACATTCTACATAGAAGAGCTAAGCATAGACAATCCAAGAAATAGTCCAATGTTTTAGTTCTGGCAATAGATGGATTTCAAACATGCTCTGGAAATAAATTTAGCCTCGTACAGGGTAGAATGTCTATTTGCCCCATTTGCTTGGCAGTCAATTCTTTTATCTTGTTACTCCTAATATGAACTTTTGCTTAGTCGTGGATAGACGAGTGGATTTATGTGTAGCCAACATTTATAAAGGGAAGGAGAAATTTAAATAAGAAGATGAAGACTAATAGAGGACTATACAATGATCATGAAGTTCTAGAAACACTCCATGAAGGGTCCAACGACAAGGTCCAAAGTTAAGATTCTACAAGAAAAGATGACCAAGAGAATCATGGTTAGACTATTTACCAAGGGCAAGATGAAAAAAGACACAATGAGCTAAATTTGAACGTCTTGAAGATTATTGGCGAGCTCGCTTAGCGCGATGCCTTGGCGAGCTCAACACGCCTGTCGCACTCAGCCAAATTCCTTGACAGAGAGGTTTTTGGGCTCAGCGCGCCACCTCTTTGAGGACTTTTATAATTGTGTTTATTTTTGTAATGAGCTTTAATATTACCAAAAATAGGCCTAAACTTACGTTTTTAGGAGTTTATTAGAGGCTTAACTCTATAAGTAATCAGACTATGCTATTTTTGGACAACACTGATTAATGAAATTAAGCATTTGCTTGAATTGAGAGCTTAGCCTCTTGTTGACTCTTGACTGAAACCAAATTGATTCTTATCAAGGAATCCTTCCTTTCTGGCGAATCCTCCTCCGACTTATCGCTTCGTTACGGATCGTGGCATCATTCATCATCATTTCTTAAGCTTCTCTGTTTTTCTGTTTAAGTTTCAAACAACAATTTCATGGAGTCTTGAAGTTTGCAATGCGGAAACAATCTGATCCAAGCATTCATGTCTTGGTAGTCATCAAAGACCATCCCCCCACCATATACGTCAATATTCATTTCCTCACCCTTATGATTGAAGAGATCATGGCAAAAAAAGATAAATCCTCTTATGATTATGCTAAAGTTAAACTCTTCAACAAGTTTGCTCCTCATTGCTCTGATCTTCTATCTAAAAACAAGCCTTCATCAAATGTTGTTCATCATGTGATAGGTAGAACTTATATGCGCATTGAGAAAAACTCACAAAATGAACCTTCACCTACAAATGTTGCGGTTCATTGGACGACACATTTTTATTATCTCTCTCTACTAGGCATTGCTCCTTTATTGTTCGTTTGTCTTACTTGGTCTTTATTTTTACAAGATCTGAGGCTACTATTATTAAATATCTAGACAATATTCTTAAATAGTTTGAGTATCAGTCCTATTAATTCATAAGACAAACCAAGATCCTCGAATATTTTGAATTGATGCAAATATTTACAAAGTTTGAAAGATGTTTCTTATATGTCATAAGATGGATGCATTGTATCTGTGTCTGATAGATTAGATAGAAGCACACAGATGCTAAGTTCTGGTAAGCGTTTAAGACTTCATTTAGTAATATGTGACTAAGATTTGTTTTGCAAAGAATGTCTTGAAACATTTTTCCTAGGATCTGTCAAAGGCCAAGGATGTAAAAGAATAATCAAATATTTAAAGAACAACATCTCTTTTTCTTTTAAAAGACGCGCCTGCTACACCTGTTGTGGACAATACATTTTTTAGCAAAAGTGTTTGACCTTTGCTAAGTATGCTCAAGGAAGATGAAAAAGTAGTGTTTTAGCATGGATTGGACGTGTATTCAATGCTCACATTCAATGCACCAATGAATACATCTTAAGATGTAAGCTCTCAACGAAGAAAAAAATATTGTTTAGAGACAAGAATCATTTTTGAAGATTGACTATAAATACAAGAAGTTTTGAGGAGGAGAAGTTATGAACCTACAAGCTAACATTTGAAATTTGTTTTTCCCTCTTCTTCGAGCCATATCTCTAAAATTTCTTTAAGTTGTAAAAAGCTTTCAAAATTATTTATATGTATTAAGAGAAAAGACTAAGAGCTTGATTTGTATATCCATCTATAAGACATTAAGGGTAGTCAATGAGGGGACCAACATTAACAAGTCCATTGATTTTTTTAGAACCAATAATAGCTTGGTAAAACAAAATTCTAGGTGTGTTTTAAGCCTGGTGATAAGCTTTGTTGTAACAGCTAGAAGTGACGAGGAAGAATACTTATAACTTTGCTAAAGTTACTGGAACTTGGTGGGTTGCAAATAATTAGGCATAATCTCAGTAGAAGAGACAAACCAATATAAAACTCTTTGTCTCTTATATCTTTATCTCTCTCGCTTTAACTGACTAAGGGTTTGAATTTGATTTTGTTTTTGAAAAAAGGTTTTTGCAAAATCTTTTGATATTGTCTTATTGAGTTTGTTTGTGAGCATCATGCTATCTATCTTTAATGTTTTATTAGACCATAGCTTTGCTATTTAAAAAATATGTTTACGAAAATTTTAAAATCATAATTCAACTCCCCTTCTTGTAATTTTTCCCTTTGCAAACCCATACCCATTTGTGAAGATTTTGAGATATTGCTTAAAGAGTTACTTGCTACACTAATTGCCCTTTGTCGGATGCTTGAGGCATAGAAAGCTGCTGAAGTTGAAGTTTGTCATCTACAATAATTGAACAAGCTTTATAGAGACATAGGTCTAGATGCATCATCATCTAATACCTACTCATTTGATTTTGGTGGTCTTATCCTTTAGTTCCTTTTTGTTGCTGACCAACCCAAAAAAGGGAGTAAACAATTAGATAAGTTGAAAGCTTGAAAGATGCATCAATGGGAGGGAGGGGATATAAGCATCATTTCTTGGGGACTTTCAGTTTTAGTTTTTCTTTTTATCATCTCATGTGAAAATTTTTATAAAATGAGATATGTTTGATCATACTAATTAAAGTTATGCATAAAAACTTTATCTTCTTTTGCACTAACAACTTTTATATGTTCATGTGTTTTATATGTTGCATATTTCAAATTCATGATTAAAAAACTAATCAAACTCATGTAGTAGCAGAAAACATGTTTTATGCTCTAACAACTTGATATGTTCATGTGCTTTATATGTTTCATCTTTCAAAACTTGTATTTTTTGGCATCATCAAAAAGGGGAAGATTTTTGAGTCATAAGACGAATAAGACCCTTAATTTTTTTGATTTGATGCAAACAAATACTAAGCATAAAAGTTGCATCTAAGATGCATACAGACAAAAAGTGTTGAATTTGCGTCTGATAGATCAGACAATAGCATATAAACACTGAAGTCTACAACATTTAAAGAAAGAAAACGAGAAAAGTCAAACAGTAAAGTTATATCCTACACCAAAAGGGGACCTTAGATCAAAAGACAATACAAAAGTTGTTTCTTTCTCTAATTACTGATTTTGAGTGCTACTCAAGGAAGATAAGCATAATATTTTATCAATATTAAGTACCTAGTTGATGAAAAGCATTTAATGTTAGAAGTAGCTTGTAAATCTAAACTTGTATCTTTGTGAAAGATAGTGGAAACTTGGTGGGTTGCCAAGAATTGAATGTAATCTCAGTGGTAAAGATCAATCAATATAAACATTTGTGTTTCTTGCTCTTCTCTTTATCTATTTAATTATTTGACCTTGGATTCTGATTTTGGTTTTTGAAAACATTTTTATAAAATTTATCAAGTCTTTTGTTTGTTGTTTTTTTATATAACTTTCTTTTAGGATCTATTTCAGATGGAAGTGTTTTTAGCGAAGAGAGTTGAATTTTTTTAAAAATCACAATTCAACCTCCTATCTTGTTATTTTTGTCTTTACAATTGACTGATTTTTGTTTAAGCTCTAAACTTTGTGAATTTTCTTTATATTAAGTTGTAAATCTTTGAGTATAAAAACTAGTGCATACATTTGTAAAATTAATGAGCGTTTACCTTGATCCAAATTCTCTATGATTTATGTGGAAGCCTAAAAAGGCTTTGTTATGAGGAATACTTGGATTGTTTGCTAGAAGAGAGAAGTGTAAACACTATTTAGGGTTGAGCTAAAAACGGCTTGAGAAATAATACTTGTAAATTAGTATAAGTTATAAAGGAACTTAATGGTTTTCCAAGAATTGAACGCAATTTTAATGGTAGAGGAAAACTAATATAAAACTCCTTGTGTCATTTGTTATGCCTTTATTATTTACTTAACTAACCTTGTGTTTCAAACCATTTGTTTATCTCATTTTCAGAAAGTTATTTAAAAAAAAACTTTATAATCAAGTGTTTGTTAAATTGAGTTTTTTTATCATGAATTAAATGGAGGAAACTTTTGTCTTCAAAAGGATTTGTAAAAAATGTCTAAAACACAATTCAACACTTTGTTCTTGTGTTTTCCCGATGTTTATAGTAAAATTTACTTAACTTTTTTTCACTGGGTTAGAGATCACGAGTTTCCCCCAACCCATTGGGTAAGAAACTAATTCCGCTCATGGTGTGTGATTATCGTTGGTCCAATGAAATTTGGCACATAGTGGGAATAAAACATGGATTTTCCTACCAAGTAAATCGTTCCCACAAATGTGACTACAACGGGGCCTTGTACAACTGCGCCAACCCTTTGGGTTGTGAATTTTACATAACTAATGCAAAATTGAATATTAGAAACAAATATAAAAGGCATGCCATTTCCATTTTTTAAAAAAGTATTTAGTTTTTTTAATGTAATATTTAGTTAAATAGTGTAAAAAAGGCTATTTAGTGAAGGGTAATTTAATAAATAACTTGACAAAATATTAAGGTATGTAAATGCTAATAATCCAATTAGGATATTTACATTTGGATTTGATTGGTTTTGAAAAAAAAAATGAATGAAAAAAAAATGAATAAAATATCTGATTCCATCTCTAATCCATCATTCAATCAATTTGATTTTAAAATTTAATCCAAACCAATATAATATTAGATGGTTTGGATCAAAAAAGTTTTCTTTAGTTTTAGTTTTAGCATGATTTTTCTTTAGAAAATAAATTATACTGGAAGGTATTTGACTCATCGAATACCCAAATAAAGTTTTGGCCTTGATCAAGATTGCACCATTCAGAAGTTTCCTAAATAGCTGGATACATTCTTGCATGGCCAAATACTCAAGACAACCCTACTTGTAACAAACTAAAGGTACATTGTAATCCAGATTGTTCATGCAATCATCATTCCAACGATAACTAAAGTTACACTAACCAAAATGGTAATTAGTGAATAGTTGGTTTATCTTGAGAATCTAACCCCTATTTATACATACCTTAATGGGCCTTGGATTCATGGACCCTCATACATTATTACCATTTTGCTTTATATAGCCTTAGTTATCATTGTAATGATGATTCTAAGGATAATGTCGATTATGATATGCCTTCAGTATGTCACAAGTAGGGTTGTCTTAGAGTATTCGACAATGTCTGAATGTATCCAGCTATTCGCCCAACCGAATCCAAATGATAAGGTCAATTGGATTTCCTTGATATGTCAACCAAAGAGACCATTATTTTGGTCGCTCATTACTTTGTGTAAGAATTTTTAAATGGATTTTTCAAGGTAGCTATTATTACCATTGGTAAGAACCATTTAAATGATAAGGAAGAGAATAAGCTTTTTTCGTTTTAGTGGGAGAGAGTACCAAGACATTATAATAAGTTTTCGAAGTCTCTTCTGACTAAGAAAGAGCAAGAATACTTGACCTTTCTTGAGACATTCCCCCGAAAGCTCCTAACTAAAGATTAGTAGCTTTGTTTAAATCTCCTAACCCAGTAGTAGACATAGAGGGTAATTTCTTAATCCTTTCTTCATCATTTTAACTAGAGTTCCACTTTTAACATAATTTTGTCTTTTTCTTACTCCAGAGATAATGGTTGAAGCAGGTGGTAACCCCTTGGACTTTCGTAATGCCCATAAAATATGAGCAATGCTATCTTGCAAGTTGGCAATGATGTTGCTATTGTAAATAAGAATCCACCATCTCGTGACTCCCCTACGGATGTTGTACCTTCGAAGAAGAAACACCATGAACACTAAAAATTATTTGAGGATCCTTCCGGCCACCATCGCTCAAAGAAATTACATCAATAGACTTGAACTTTGGTCCTCATGGTTTTGTTTCTTCTCTTCCAATGATGATGGGTGCCTGATTTTTCTCCAAGACTCTTAACCTTGTGGTCATGAGTTCGAGCCTACGGTGGACACCAAAATTTTCCTACCTAACGATAGTGATTTAATTTTCATCACCTCTATACTCCATCCTTTAGACAATGAAGAAATCAAAGACTCAAGAGGAAAACAATTGAGAAGAAAAGCTTGTGTGAATGAAATTATCTTATTACCCTTATACAATGACAATATTAAATATATGATGTTATGTTTAATTTGCAGGTCAAATATTGCCTCCATAATCCATTATCATCTTTAAATAAAAAGAATATAAATAAATCCAAAAAAATAGCAAGTGAAATTCTTAGTAGCCACTACATTTTCGGTCCTTTCAATCATCCCGTGTTCTGGTCAACTTTTCTCCCTCCTCCCCATTCCGCTCAGACACCGCACAGCAACCAAATCCACCATTCATTTTCCTTTTTCGCAACAGCGCAATGGCTGGGAGATCCATCCCGTTCCTGAAGCACCTCCTCTCGCGGCGGATCCCGGCCCGATCCGTGACGTACATGCACCGGCCGGGCGACGGATCGCCGCGGCCGGTGACACTGATCCCCGGCGACGGGATCGGGCCGATGGTGACGGGCGCGGTGGAGCAGGTCATGGAGGCCATGCACGCACCCGTCTACTTCGAGAAGTTCGAGGTCCACGGCCACATGAAGGCCGTGCCGCCGGAGGTCCTCGATTCGATTCGGAAGAACAAGGTCTGTCTCAAGGGAGGACTCGTTACCCCCATGGGCGGTGGCGTCAGCTCCCTCAATGTTCAGCTCCGGAAAGAGCTTGATCTCTATGCTTCTCTTGTTAATTGTTTCAATCTCCCTGGCCTTCCCACGCGCCATGATAATGTGGATATCGTTGTCATCAGGGAGAACACCGAAGGCGAATACTCTGGTCTCGAACACGAGGTCGTTCCCGGCGTTGTTGAAAGCCTTAAGGTGCGCTCTTCCACTCCCCTCCCTTTCTCACGCTTTTTATATATTATCAAATTTGTTTTCTATGTTTTTCTATTATTTATTTATTTTTTTTTGAAATTAGCATGATATTGATATTGGTGTGAAATATAAAGTTTTGCTTGCTAATAACTAATTTCCATCAGTGAGATCTATTGGAAAAAAGTCCCATATTGGAGATAAGGCAAATATAAAATATATAAGTGGAGGACAACCCTCACCTCATGAGCTAGTCTTTGGGATTGAATTAAGTCAAAACTCACATTCTAAGATGATATTAGAGCATATCCAATATTAATTCAAAAGTGTTGGGCTTGAGGGGGTGTATTGGAAAAAATCCATGATAGAGTATACAAGTGAGGGACAACCCTCACCCCTTTAGCTAGCTTTTGGGATTGAGTTTGACCCAAACTCACAAGAATATAAGATGGTATCAGAGTCTATCATAAATCTATTAAACAGGTCACTCACCATATTATACATGCACCAAGCCAAAAAGTGTTAGGCATGAGGGGGTATATTACAAAAAATCTAAGTCTCACATTGGCTAGAGATAAGGCATAGATAGAATATATAAGTGGGGGGCAACCCTCACCCCATGAGCTAGCTTTTGGAGTTAAGTTAGGCCAAAACTCACATTCTAATATCTCCTCACTAAACCATGTTCCACTTGGACTAGGCTCGAACTTGAGACCTTTACCTGATGGGGTGGAGTTGGTTTTCCTATTATTGTTTTTTATTACCCATATTATTTGTGTGAAATATTCACGGACTTTGTCAATGACTAATTTTTGCCAGAAAATTAGACTAGTCCATTTCCACACGGCGGAGTAAACTAAATAAAATAATATATGCACTAGTAGTTGAAATTTAATGGCAAGTTGGTTAACTTTTACCATAGCTACGTTGAAAGTGATACTTTATGATGATTTCTAATTGGTTAAACTACACTATTAGTACATAGACGTTAATGTTTTTAGAAGCTCCTCTATTTTACTTTTTCATAAACACCTATAAACTTTTTTGTAAGTATTCTATTAGTGGGATAAGGCTTTGTTGTTGTTGATGTTGTTGTAAGTTTTCTATTAGATATTAATCTCAATTGCAAAGATCTGTTAAGTTAGAAACTTAACCCAATTAGGCATAAGTGTTGTCTAAGATACCTTCTACTAAACTTGCTTATGCCGATCTTGTGATTTGATTACTTAAGTAGATGTTTGATTACGACAATGAAAATGACTTCTTTTTTTATAATTTAGTTTTAACTTTTGAGGTAAAGCTTACGTGACAAGCTTTAGGGTGATTGGATTAAATTTTTGATAAATAATTCTTATTATTACTGTTTCTTGAGACATTTTTTTTAATGTATATACTGTTATATGATTCTGTAAGTGTATGATTCAGCTTGTTTTAGATAAATAATCATTTGTTTTTCTTATTTTCTTAGAGATTTTTTGCAAACAATGATTGCTTTCTGGTAATATGTTAGCAAAACGTTCTGTATCATGCTAGCAAAAGAATGTGAACATATTTGGTATTCCTGTATTTTATGATTTCTAGAGGGCCAATTCATTTTTGGTAAAGTTCTTTTTTCTTGGAGTTTCTATCTAGATTTTTTTTTCTTTTCTTTTCCATGTGATCATTGATGCATATATGTCATGAAGTTATCAACTTGAAACTGTCCTGATGCTGTATGGGTTTATGTTTTCTGTTGATCCTCATATTTTACTAGGTAATAACGAAGTTCTGTTCAGAGCGAATTGCTAAATATGCATTCGAGTATGCTTACCTGAATAACAGAAAGAAGGTGACTGCCGTGCACAAAGCAAATATTATGAAGCTTGCAGATGGTTTATTCTTGGAATCTTGTCGAGAGGTTGCTAAAAAGTACCCTGGAATCAAGTATAATGAAATTATTGTGGATAACTGCTGTATGCAGCTTGTTTCAAAGCCTGAACAGTTTGATGTCATGGTATGTATATTTACATTCAATTCTGGATTGCAGCTATTTATGCACTTATGTAATTTTGTCTAATGTATTTATGCAGTAAGCACACACACCCAAGTTAATATCTTGTACAAGAGAAATTAGCTGAGAAATGAGTAGTTACACGAAAGAGAGTGAAAAGTTATAACAAAAGCTAAGTTGCTTTAGGATAAATCATGTTGGTCCAATCAAAGAATATTTTAAGGTTAACTAATTAGAAAAAAAGAGAGGTTGGAATTGAGACGTTTCCAAAATGGAAAGTAAGAGTATCATTTCTGCACATTGTCTTCAATGTCTTGGAAATATTGACACCAAAATGGAAAGCATGAGTATCATTTCTGCGCATTGTCTTCAATGTCTTGGAAATATTGACAGCATCTTTATTAATGTTTCTATGTCAGACAATTTGTATGATAAACTGGCTATCATTTTTTGTGCAACTCATAGAGGATGCATGTCTAATTTTATTATAGAGTGGCAGGTAATTGAAACAGGATTTGAACAGCCCTATTTTACTATCTTGGAAGAAAAGTATGTGCTTTTCCATCTCCACAGCAGAAACAGTCCTTGTCTGTGTGGAGATGGGTAGGGTAAGGATTTGTGATAATAAATGGTATAGCACTATGATGGAAGATTTTAGGGGGAAAGGCGGGGGGATCTTTTTTCTTTCAAACAAGAGGAATAAAATAAGATATTTTCATTCAACAATATAATCATTTCTTATTTTTTTAAGATTTAAAATATTCTAAATTTTAAATTAGAAGAAAATAATCATCTAATCCCTTTCTCCCCAAACACCCCCATCCCAACTTATATCTAGGAGGATGTGGCTATACTTTGGACGATATTGAAGAGATAGATAAATTTTTCCTTTCTTTTCAGTCAGTGTGAGAATCATTGCAAAGGGTTTCTCAATAACCTCAGGTCTTGATGGTTCTGTCTGGCAAAGCACTGGTCTTCTTAATTTCTGACTTTTAAAAGACGTGTTTCTTCTTGCTAGGTTACCCCAAATCTTTATGGAAATCTAGTTGCAAATACTGCAGCAGGCATTGCTGGAGGCACTGGAGTCATGCCAGGAGGTACGGTTGTTAGTTACTACTGTATTGTAACTTCAGTGTTCTCATCTGATTATTTTCCCTTTTAAATACCTCCTTGCTTGTTTCTACCATGTTATCAATTTTTTAACTAATGTTCAGAACTTGAAAAAACTAGGATAGGTTTAATTGTGTGCACAGATCATTATTCTGCATCTAAGAAGCATTTTCACTCATTGAAAAAAATTGCAAATAAAGGCATCGTATTGCATTAGACATTTAGACTCTTTGATCATATAGGACTTGCATTCACCTGGGCATACACTTATATTCAATAATATGGGAATTACTAGAGATGACAGCTTTCATTGACTCATTAAGAAGGTAATGGAGTTGTTGATGTCAGTGACAACGCTGTAGTGATATGATATCAGTGAATGAAGATGTTAGTGGCTGTGATGGGAATAAGTGATTATTGAGAAAAATTATTCTCTGTACTCAAATTACTTATTGTGCTTGACATCTACAAACCATGCATATCATTTTTGCAGGTAATGTTGGGGCTGAGCATGCTGTGTTTGAGCAAGGTGCGTCAGCAGGAAATGTTGGTAGTGATAAAATAAGGGAACAAAAGAAAGCCAATCCAGTGGCGCTTCTTCTCTCATCAGCTATGATGCTTAGGCATCTCCAGTTTCCTGCATTTGCTGACCGTTTGGAAACTGCTGTGGAAAAAGTCATTCTGGAGGGAAAATGCCGAACAAAGGATCTTGGAGGGACAAGCACCACCCAAGAGGTTGTGGATGCAGTTATAGATGCTTTAGATTGAGTTATTTTATTAGTTGCTGATTTCCCAAATGAAGTCAGTCTCGTATATTCTTTTCTAACCAAATTTACCAATTGTTTTGCACACACCAAATGCAAAATAGTAATTTTTGGAATAAAGTTTATGCAACACAGAAAACGATGTATCTTTTATTTTGTCTGAAGAATTTGTAGAGAATGTGGTAATTGTTTCCCTCCTATTTAAAAACCGTGATTTGGCGTTATTACGACCTAGCAATTCTGTTATAGTTATGATTAGGAGGAGCATAAATTGTTTGATAGGAGCTTCAAATATACTCCCATGTTAGAAATGGTTAACCAAATACCCCAACACTGTTGTCTTTGTTTTATCTACAGTCAGTTAAGGTGACATTAGAGGAACGCAAGTAAGAAAAGACTCCCTCATAAAAGAACATTTTTGTATATTGATAATCAGTTAGTTACGATCAGATCATTTAACACAAGTTCCCTTTCTAAAGCTTAACAAAAGTTACAAAAGTGGTAAATTTAGGTTATCATTAGGTATTCCATGAATTTCAAGAATAATAAGAACTTCTACAGTACTATAAGGATGAAATAATACCCCCACACTATAGATGATGATGTTGTCTCTCTTGAAGCATTCACCTTGTTTATTCATTGGTTTGATGATTTCACCCTTATTTTTTAATTGGACACGTCATTTGTTCCTAACATGTCATTTGTTCCTATCTGTTTATTCTGTAAACTTTGAGTGCTTCCATGTCTTATTATTGGAGTTTGATCTTATCTTCATTATTGATCATGATAGCTTTGCCATGAGTTTTGATATTAAATTTTGAACTTATGACCTCTTTTTTAATTGTCCTTTGAACTGAGTAATTTTTTTAGTAACACATGTGGTGTACTCGGTGTAATGTTGGATTACTCCAGTTACATTTCGTACCCAGATTAATCAATTACATGTTTCAATAGTTTATTATGCTGAGGAGTTTTTTTATTAGAGTAAACTAAAGTATACCAAAGCCCTCAGGAGTTTTCAACTCAATAATCCATCTGACACATTAATAGTTAACTTCAAACACATCATCCAAGTCCACATCAGATAATCACATGTTATATTTTCTTCTCTTTTTTTTCTGCTGAAGTTTTTTTTTTTTAAGTCATGTTACATTTCCCCAAGGATTAAATAAGTAGACACTAAATCAAGTAAAATAGGAGTTTCTTATATTTCTGCAAATACCCTTTTAAATCGATAAAGTTTTGGAGTAGGACCAATCTCTCTTTTTCATCCTTCATTTTCTTATAAATGCTCCAAACAAACTGTGTAGCGGATTCTTTCTTTCGGCTTTCTTTCCAATTTTCGCTACAACACAGCCTTAGCGTCAAGTATAGCCAATCTACAGGCTGTCAGTGTCCCTTTCTGATCTGATTTTGTATTTTTATTTTGGCTGATAAGGGACCACTATCAGAGAAGGGTAGGGAATATGAATCAAGCAAGCATCCTTCCATGATTCTCTCTCTCTCTCTCTCTCTCTCTCTCTCTCTCTCTCTCTCTCTCTCT
>CM023956.1:19180228-19224930 GCA_013407115.1 Glycine latifolia
GTTTGTATATGCATTGTTATTCTTTCTATATCAATTGCTTGTTATTATTCTTTAAACTTACTAAATTAGTGTACCAACACTGTGTGACATTACTTAGTTGACAAGTAACTTTTTTTTTTGAGAATGTGGTCAAGTAGTCAAGGATTCAATTTAGATCCATGTGTATGAAAAATAAATGTTTCCACAAATGGGTCCCATGAATTAGTCTTTGACTCCTGACAAAGGGATACCCTGCACTTAGAAAAGAAAAAGAAAAACTATATTAGTATTGTTAAGTTAGTCATATCTTTCAACAAACCTAATAAATAACTAGCTATAATTCAATTTCTAAATGAAATTTAAATTACTTTAATGAACATTCATAAAAACTTATTTTGAACAAACTATTTTATTATTCAATCTTTTTATTTTTCATACTTCATACGAAATCAAATAATTTATATTAACAAAAAAAGTATTTAAAATATAAAAATAATATGTATATGCTTATAATAAACAATTTATAAGTTTATAAAGTCAAACTATGTATTTAAAAGTCATTAAACATAGATCACATATAATTAAGTAATGTTGTTATCAAATTTTAACCGAGTCTATTTTTTTATATAAATTTGATAGCAAATAAATAAAAATACAAAAGTGTACCAAAAAAACCTGAGTCCTTTTGTTATAATTTATATATAGTATTTTTACTCAAATTTGTTTGATAAAATATTCTCTTTCAAATATTTTAATTACATTTTAAAAAAAATTATTAATCGAAGTATACAATCATATTTATTCATTAAATAGATAACATTATTATAAATATTGAATTAAAAAATTTCATAAAATTGAAAAACATTATATGAAATTTATTGAGATTTTACTTTATGATAAATAATTAATATTATCCTAATAATAAGATACTTCAGTACGTGTACAATCGAAAATATTATATTGAAAATCATAATTTATTTCCAGCATAGCCGGACCACAAATTCTAATTTACCTCATACACTTGAGTACATGTATAAAACTGCATCTACAAGACAGAAACGTAGAGAGTTTTTTACCCAGAAAATGAAAACAATATATATTTATCTAAATAATACAATCCAAAAAATATTTATATGAATGATAGATTTTACTTTAGTAAGTGAAAAATGGGTTCCTTCCAAATCGATTTATCACTTGCTTTTTTTCCACAATACTTAAGAAATCGATTTTCCTGTCTAAACGTCACTTTTCTCTTTTTCTAAACTATGATATGAAATCGGTTTCTACGGAACCAATTTTATGGAACAGATTTAATTTTTTATTTTTAAATTGTTTTTTTTACTAATATATATACATATATATTAATTTATTTAGAATAATATTTTTTAAAATAATTAATCCTTGAACAAAACTCAACACAGCTAAAAAAATATTGTATGGACTATCATATGATTTATATTGTATTTAAATTTAGTTAAATATTTTTTTTGTTATGATTTATAACTATCATATGAAAAATATTTTTGTTTAACTAATTTTAAGAAAAACAAATTCAATATAAATATCTAAATACTCATAAAATATAAAGATGTATATTAAAATTATTACTTTATGGACTATGGATATGTATTTTTAGAAAAGTGCAAATTAAAAAAAGTAGTATAATATCTTATCTATTAAATAACATCCTTATAAAGAAGCAAACATGGTCAATGAAATAAAAGAGAACCATTTTAAATTTTCTTACATCATATTTTTATTAATTTTCCTACTTATTAAATATTTTTTTAAGGAAAATGCATATATTTTTTTTTATAAAAGATTAAGAGAATACTACTATTAGATTATCATATGCAAAATACGATTAGAATAGGTGACTTAGATAAATAAACAATTATTTATGTTTATGATTTTTATTGATCGAATGTTAGTATAGTCCCTGAATATAAATTGTGGGTTAAATACAAATTGTATTAACAAAAAATAAAATTTAATTTTTGATCGAAAGATTTAAATATTTCTTTTAAGAAATTGGAAAAAATTTATATAGTTTTAGCTTTTTTTTTTCATTTAAAAAAATTGTGGATATAGTGCTATTTTGCATGATTGAAGAAGAAAAAAAAAGCTTAGGCTCATCATAATCCTTTGGGACTAATATGATTAAAGTAGAGAATCTTAAAAAAAAGTAACAACAAAAATCCAATGATGAATTACAAGTTTATTTTAAAAAGTAACAAGTAGTTTTACACATATTCATTACGCATCAGAGCAATTATCTCATCAGCTTTTCTTGGTTTCCTTGGTTTGTGCAACATGGCAAGGATTTCATTTGGAGAACGCACAAAAGTTTCATTCAAGTCAATCGGACCTTTGGTTCTAAATTCTAAATAGATGAAAAATATTTTTCTCACATCATTGTGACTTTTGAGCTCCATACAGTCATATTCAACACAACCATTACCTACGTACATTGGTTGACAGTAAAAAAATTATTAAAGTTCCTCAACCTTTGTTGGAATCAAAAGTTGTTTTCCTTAAGGTAGAAAATGATATGTTCTTACTTATTGTGATGACTTTAGGATCACTAAGGCATTCAAATACTATCCCTTCATATGATGGAACCATGTCATCATCACAATACAGAAGAACGAATACACTCTCCATGTTTTAAGCAATAAGGGTGAATATTAGACAAAGGTGTTGAGTTGTAGCTAACCCCTACTGCTATATATATTAGGTGATCAAGTGTCCTCTCGTGACTTATACCAATGGCTGAGATCTCACCATAATATAAATGGTTTAGACTGAGTCTTAATTAATTACGTTTGGTTAGCGCAATTTGAAAAAAAAATGTTCAGTCGAATCGTCTCGCAGAAAGCATTGTCCAATCACATTGTCTCAAAACAAAATTGTATGGGTAAAAACAACGTGGGGTCAAATCGTCTCGAGGAAGTGAATGTTCAGTCAATTCGTATCAGAAAAATGGAGTGCTCAGTCAATTAATGCATGGTTTAGTGTTCATTCAATTAATAAGGGCAAATTGACAATCATCATAATAGGATATAACTAACAGGAGCAATTAATGTCATTTGTGTCCACTAGTTCCACATCTGGGAGGTTTCCTGTTTCTTGTCGGTTGTCGACGTGCTCGTCAATGCTCTTGTGGTTGAAGTTTTTCATCAAGAACAACAAGTTGTTCTTCCTGAACAAAGTCATTAGTGGAAGAACTATAGAATACTTTGGTGAAACGAAGCAAATGGAGGTATGAACATACTTTACATGTATGTGTAAGTAGACGGTGTTCGAAGATCTGTACCTATGAGATTGCTCATAAAGACTTCTCCGCTTGTACTAAAGAACTGCAGATTGTACCCATAATCTTCTTGATGATGATGAGGTTGTGGTGTGAATTCATATGAATGAGGATGTGCTTGTAGTCCTTTATCATGCATGTTGGCAATGATTGATGGGCTTTGTTGTGGAGAATGTTGTTTAGTTTTCATGTCTGGAGTTAAGCAAGATATGGTGGCAATGTTTGGATGAATTGCAAACCGTGTTAGGAAAATTTTTGAATTTGCTTGGTACCAATTCATGTACTGACTCATATGTTCAATATTTCCTAGAATTGGTTGGCTGATTAACACATATTTGCGTCTTTCCCTCCAAATTGCAATTCACTATTGATGTTCCTCTGCCCAATTTGTGTCACTATATCCTCTCCTGTCAGTATGATGAATTTGTCAAGATTATGCGGTGGATTTGGTATGTCTTGACAAAGTCCAAATTGGAGCATGACCTTGTTAGTTTACTGCCATACTATCACTGGGAAACAGATTAAAGCGACACAAGAAGTCCATTTTTTGGAATCCTTGTATGCATGTTCTGGCAAAATGACTGAAACCCTCTGTAAGGCATCCAATGGAACTGAAAAGATAACTTCTGTTAGTAATTTTAAAAACAATGTAATTGGTGTTTGAATAAATAAAATAGAAACCAAATGGTTCAACCTCCTTGTTACGCATGTTGTCAGATCTTGACATGTAGCCTATAACATCACCACGTGGAATTCCAGAAAAGTGTAGCCCTCTGTCACTCCATCTAGTGAAATGTAATATTTTAGTGTCAAATACATTACCAAAAATGGACTTTGTTTGAGTGAGAAATTTTTGTTTACCTAGTTGCAAGTGGATATGGCGGCTGGCACTCGACTAGTGGTTGAATGAACGATATGCGATACCATGCCCAAGATTGCAAAAATACTGTTCATCCTCCCTTTTTTTGAACGTGGGATAAATTGCTCTACACATTTCTATATACAAATGTGCTAAACATGTTGCATCCAAGTTGTACTGGTCAGCCCGATCAATATCTATTAACAAAGGTAGATACATCAGGTGAACTCTATTCCTTGACTTTTCTGGAATTAACAACTCACAATCAACCCTAAAATGTATGTTCTACAATGGGCTGCTAATTGTTGTGGTGTGGGTTCTACTGGGAGAGTCAACATGTTTTATTTAAACCATTTTAGTTGAAGTGTTGATCCCACTAGTACATTGTTTAGGGGAACAACACTTATATATTCTACGCACATTTGTTCCTAATCATAATATGTTGGGCCAATAACTGGTTTTCCATCAACGCGTAAACCCAGTTAAAGCTCAACATCTTCCAAGGTGATTCTGCATTCACCAACAAGAAAATGAAATGTGTGTGATTTAGGTCTCCACCTTTCAACCAAAGTAGTCACTAAAGCATCGTAAATTTTAACTTGTCTAAGCTTTGCAACATTTGAAAACCTAACTTTAACCAACAAAGATTCAATTATGGGATCTGAAGAAGGCATAACTTAAGCATATGACTGGATTATATTGTCTGTTACCTGCAGAAATCAAAATAATAACATCATTATTTGTAAATCATAACTTAATTGATAGTCAATTAAACATATTGTATTACATACTTCTTCAAATCTATCAAGGTGTTGTTTCCAAAGAAGGGAAATAGTTGTAGATTCCATGGATTAAGCTTTGGTACTAACGTCAAGAAGAAGTTAAAGGGATATATGAGAATGGAAGAAAATGAGTCTGTGAGTTAGTGTATATGATACCAATACATGCATTGTATTTACAAAAAATGTCTAATAGTGACACAATTCATTCGGTGGGATCTAGGCTGTTGATTTTGTCTATGGGATCTTGGTCATTTAATTGCTCTAATCGGTGATATCTAAGCTGTTCATTTTGTTGGTGGGATCTTGGCTGTTCAAATGAGCCTAAGTTTACAGTAAAGTCTGCCTTACCTAATGAAGAACTCTGTTCCTTTAGTGAGGACAAAGACAAAGTTCTACGCAATAAACCCCAGGAAGATGATGAGGAAAGTAGTTGAGCCTATTTTCACCAATAACAACCATAGCACCATACGACATACCACCACACATGCATAATTTTGAAGAATCTAATTTTGAAGATTCTAAATACGGTCATAGCGTGGATCACGAAGATGTTCTACATCCGGTGGAGACTTTCTTTGAAGGGATGTGTTTTATAACAAAACAAGAAGTACAACATGCTTTGCAGCAGTATCATATAAGAAATGAGCTAATTACAAGATACAATTATCGAACCCAAACAGCTAATTGTCATTTATGATGACGATAATTGTGCTTGTAGGTGCAGGGTAACATACATCCTTTTAATTAAGCAGTGGGAAATAAGAAAGCTATGTGAATCCCATACATCTTCAAATCCATCAATTTCACAAGATCATGCAAAGTTGTCGTATTTGCTCATTAGTAAAAGCATCCACACGTTGATTGAAAATGATCCATCAACTTTAGTGCTAGCCTTGATATCACACATTAAAAGCACTGAAGGATACACTACCATGTATTGCAAAGCATGGTTGGCAAAGCAAAAGGTCATTGAAAACATCTACGGAACTGGGAAAGGTCGTTCCATGATTTACATAGATTGTTACGATCTATGCAACAATTTTTTCCTGGTGTAGTGTGGAGAAGGAAACACTTCCAATACCACCACGAGGAGGTAAAACAAAGGAGAGTTTCATGAAATTCCATCATCTTTTTTGGAGTTTAAGAACGTGTACCATAAGTACAAGGGGGGCATCCTTGTGGCAATTGCAAAAGATCGCAGCAATAAAATTCTTTTAATAGCCTTTGCTGTTGTTGAGAGTGAAACATAGAAGCATGACTCTTCTTCCTCCAAATTTTAAAAAGGCATGTCACCCCATAACATGGTCTATGTTTGATTTTAGATAAACACGAGTTAGTAAAAAGTGCTTACTCCTGATAGTGGGTGAATGACACAAAATTTTGTGCAAGTGTTCTGCGTTCGACACATTGCATAGAATCACATGAGGAGGTACAAGAACAACAACATCAAAAAAATAATTATCAATATGGGTGAGTGCCAAACTTCTTTATCTTCATATTAAATATCACTTTATTGTGTATTATTCACAATATTGAAATTGTATGTTTATAACTACTCATCATATGCAAGGACGTAGCCTATGTTCAATCACTACTACAACATTCTGAGGGAAGAAGTAGATGGTCATTGAACAATTAAATGGCTCAACGAGATTCTGCAAGAAAAATGAACTCTCTCATGGGATGGTGGCCGACGATGGAGGCACATGACCACCAATCTTGCTGAGTCAATTAATTTTGTACTCAATAAATTTGTCAATAAGTGCGCTAGTAAAATCAACATATCTAAGGTGTAATGTATTGTTCAACAAAAGAGGGAGAGAAGTTGCAACAATGCTTGCATCTGACTAAGTTTATATGCAAGTACTAAACAAGGTCATCAAAGACGCACAAAGAAAGACAAACACTCACATTGTTCTTGAGTTCGATCGATGCGACACATGATTCTTGGTCCAAGAGACAATAATCCCAACAGATGTTCAGTTTGTTGAAAATTTCATGGTCAGGCTGGATAACAGTTGGTGTGACTGTGACAAATTCAAAAAATTATTGCATATGTCTTGTTCTCATGTTATTGTTGCTTGTAAGCATACTCACCATGAATACAAGAACTACATATATCTTGTGCATATGTTGAAAAATGTCTCCACCTTCAAAAATAGTCTCTCTCTCTTTTTTTTTTTATAGAGAAAGAGTCCTTTTGTTATTTTACTAATTATTTTTAATCAAATATCCTCTTTCAAATATTTTAATTATAATTTTTTTAAATTATTAATCGAAATATACAAACACATTTATTCATTAAATAGAAATGTTATTATAAAATTGTAAAATATTATATGAAGTATATTGAGATTTTACTTTATGATAAATGATATACATTAATCATTTAAAACATCGATACTTAATTATATATATATATATATATATATATATATATATAAGTTTCATTATATAATTATTAAAATATTAAATTAATATAAAAAATTATTCTGTAATTTATTTCCTGCATAGCAGGACCACAAATTGTAATTTGTTTCACTATTTGAGTACCTATTTGAAACTGCGTCTTCAAGACAAAAACGTGCATCCAGCTCAAAATTGTTAAGAGTAATAATGAAACTGGTAATTAGTTAGGCGATTGTATTTTTCTGCTGAAAACTAGTTTCAAAAAAAGAAATCAATTATAAGTTGTTTTCTGCTGTTTTCTTTTCATATCCCAATTGCATATAATCGTACTGTACACAGTTATTTGAGATCTGAATGAAAATTAAACTTTCGACAAAAGATATTTGTACATGCACAAATTTCAAATTACAAACACTCCATCAATACTTCTAATTAATTTTCTCTTTATATTTCTTCCTATCTTATATATTACGTAATCAATAATTTATAATCATTTATTTCATTCTCTCCTCACTTGTCTCTCTCAAAGTATAGCTTTAGTACAAGTCATGGAGCTTATAGTAAATCTATAATTCAAATAAAAAATTATTACTTTTTATAAATATATCAAAGAGCATTTTGGATTAGAAATATAATAATCAAATAATGTATCATCTATAAAAATTGAAATATTTAGAAACAAAATGTTTTTTTTCCAAAATAGTTCAAAAGGTACACAAAGTAATAAAAAAATAGGACAATTCTGAAGTTTTTGTGCAATTTAATTTCTAATTAAATTCAAATCTCATTAGTCAAAAAGTGGTACACCCAAACATACAAATAATTCACCAACTTTATGTGTAATTTGTGTCCCATTCAAATTATCTTCAATACGAGTCAAGGGAATAAACTCATGTTATATAGTCAGTTCTATTTCTTGATGGAGGTAAGGGATATAACTTAGTGGTAGAGTATCACCTTGACGTGGTGGAAGTTATTAGTTCAAGCCCGATTATCCCTTAACCCAATGTAAGTTTTTCTATTTGTATGCCATGATCGAATAATAATTGAGAATGGATAAGAGGCTCGTGGGATTACACAAGGAGTAGAAGGGCTATATTTATGGGAGCAAACTCCAGTCAAATATGAAGCTCCTGGATACAAGTTATGCCTTAGAATGAAAGAGAATTCCAAATCAGCTTTGTCTACGAACATGGAAGCTATAAGTAATCCAACTAGGAATCTCATTGAGAGTTCGATCTTGGCTCAGGATGAACGCTAGTGGCATATGTCTTACACATGCAAGTCAGACGGGAAGTGGTGTTTCCAATTACAGACGGGTGAGTAACGCGTAAGAACCTACCCTTGGGAGAGGAACAACAACTATAAACGATGGCTAATACCATGTAGGCTGGGGAGCAAAAGGAGGAATCCGCTCGAGGAGGGGTTCATGTCTGATTAGACACTTATGCAGGACTTGATTAATTAAAGGAAAGGAAAGAGAAATAAAAAAGAAAATCTTATGAGTCTCATGTGATTTCAAGATTTGAACTTTCTTTTTTGACAAATATTGTACCTAAAACTTGGGTGAACCTGGATCTATCTCTTACTTGGGATCATGATTACTTGCAATCACTCTTAGTTCTTAACATCAAGGGAGGTCTGTCTAAAACAGTTGATTGAACATGATATGTAAGATATTATAAATCTCTTAACACTATTTTCAATTCATGTGGATAAAAAAAAACAAAACTCTTAATTAGACTCTAAGCACAATCAATCCTAGCCATGATCAATATCAACATCAACAACACCTTTAACCCAAGTTAATTGTGATCGGTGGTAGATGAACCTAATAATAGATCGAAAATAAGACAAAGCAAGAAAAAGAGAGAGGGGAAGAAAAAGTGAAAATAAGACAAAAGAGAAAAAAAAAACTAAAATAAAAGAAGGATAAAATGAGGAGGGGAGAAATGAAGAAAAAAAAACTAAAAAAATAAAAGAAACGTCCAACAGAAAATAAAATTAAAGATTGAAGTTTAAATTTTATTCCCTCTGCAGCAACACCGGCAGAAAATCTTCACCCCAAGTAACTCCTGAGTCATGCTTGTGCGTTGATTTTAAGTTCACTTTATAAATGAATGTCTTCATTAATGACTCCATATGCATTTGTTTTGATGTTTAAACGTCCTTTTAACGTGTATCCATCGTTGTCATAAAAAGGTTAATCCATCATTTCTCTCAAGTCCCATTCAACTTTATTAGTACATGTGAGAATAGTCTTACAAATTAACACGCAATCCATTGTTAAATTGATGCTTTAATTTCGTCTCTCCAAATAAACAAGAAGCGTATGTTATATATAGCTACATTGTCTAGGTACTCATCGCTACATCTCTCTATTCTCCGACAGAAAGAACAAAAAACATAGAAATGATTCTCGGACTTGAACACCACCCAAATGTTCATTTTCTCGGGGATAAAATCTTGGCCATCACAATGAGTCGACACTCTTATTATCCAATCAATGACCCATCATCAACTGTGCCATTGAGAAACAGCTTCAAAACTCGTTCTCTGAGGCTTTTCATATCAACTTCCACCTACTCTTCTCGTAGTCACCATTCACGTAAAATTTGTAGCATTAATTCCCAGGATCATGATCCAGTTTCGTCGGAATCAATGGAGGGTCTTCTTCGTTGCCCTGCGAATTTTGTTCCTTTGTCTCCCATCAGCTTCCTAGAGAGAGCAGCGAAGGTTTGCGGAGACCGAACCTCGCTTGTGTACGGTTCTTTGGAGTATAACTGGGGTGAAACCCATCAACGATGCTTGAAACTTGCTTCTGCTCTGACCCAATTGGGAATTTCACGCGGGGATGTGGTGAGTTCTGCTATTCCTCATACCTATCTTTGTTCTGATTTTGCTGTGGTGACGCTTGTTCATGTAATATTGACATTGGTTACTTTATTCTTTTAAAGTTATCTATTCTATTTGTAGCTTTCAGATATTTCCACTTTCTAGATGCTACTTGATTTTTCATCTGTATTGCAATGCTTAGATGTTTCTACTAAATGTGCTGCACTTTTAACAATTCTAATTTGCATTGATGAAACTTGAGCTAGGAAACAAATAACTAGAAGCATCTTGGGACTTCTTAAGGTAAATGAATCACTAATGTTATTAGATGTTGTTTCTGCACAGGTTGCCACCCTATCACCTAATGTCCCTGCCATGTATGAGTTACATTTTGCTGTCCCAATGGCTGGAGCCATTCTTTGTAACCTTAACTCACGCCTAGATGCAGCTATGGTTTCAGTCCTTTTGGAGCATTCAGAAGCCAAAGTCCTTTTTGTAGACTACCAACTACTTGAAATTGCACAAGGAGCATTGAACCTGCTGGGAAAAAAAGCTAGAGAATTGCCAATTTTAGTTCTACTTAGTGACTCTGATTGCCCATCTACCATTGACATTACATCAATTAGTTACGAGTACGAAAGGCTATTGGCTGATGGGCATAATGGTTTTAATATAGTGAGACCCCATAATGAATGGGATCCTATAAGTTTAAATTACACCTCCGGCACCACATCTAGGCCTAAAGGAGTTGTCTTCAGTCATAGGGGTGCTTACCTGAACTCTCTAGCAACTGTTCTACTCTTTAACATGGACCTTTTTCCTGTTTATCTTTGGAATGTTCCAATGTTCCACTCCAATGGTTGGTGCCTGCCTTGGGGAGTGGCATCACAATTTGGGACCAATGTCTGTGTTAGGAAGGTCTCTCCAAAGAACATTTTTGACAATATTTCTCAGCATAAGGTGACATACATGGGAGGAGCACCGACGGTGCTAAACATGATTGTGAACTCTGCATTGACCGATCGAAAGCCACTCAATAAAAAGGTGGTGGTGATGACAGGAGGTTCGCCTCCACCACCACAGATCCTTGCCAAGATGGAGGAGATTGGCTTTAGCATCACTCACATGTATGGCCTCACAGAAACATATGGTCCAGGAACTTTCTGTGCATGGAGACCTGAGTGGGACTTGTTACCCCATGAAGAGAGATCAAAGATGAAAGCCAAGCAAGGGGTGCCCCATGTGGCTTTGGAGGAAATCGATGTGAAAGATCCTGCCACAATGAAAAGTGTTCCATCAGATGGCAAAACAATTGGGGAGGTGATGTTTAGAGGAAATACAGTGATGAGTGGATATTTGAGAGATATGAAAGCAACAAAAGAAGCTTTCAAAGATGGGTGGTTTCATAGTGGGGATCTAGCTGTGAAACACTCTGATGGTTACATAGAAATCAAGGATAGATTGAAGGACATAATAGTCTCTGGAGGAGAGAATATTAGCTCAGTTGAGGTAGAAACAATTTTGTATAGCCATTCAGCAGTTCTTGAAGCTGCAGTTGTTGCTAGACCTGATAATCATTGGGGCCAAACTCCTTGTGCTTTTGTGAAGTTGAAGGAGGGGTTTGATATAGATGCTCAAGAAATAATCAACTTTTGTAGGGACAATTTGCCACATTACATGGCTCCTAAAACAGTCATTTTTCAAGATATGCCAAAAACATCAACAGGGAAAATACAAAAGTTTGTTCTGAGGGAGAAGGCCAAGGCTTTGGGCAGCATTTCAGGACCCTTGGTGTGATAATTTATAAGTTTTTTTTCTCAAGATAGCAAAGAGAATAATAAATTTGAAAGAGGTTGTATAAGGAAGGACCATTTGCCCCATTAGATGGCTCCTAAAAGAATAATTTTTCAAGATATGCCAAAAACTTTATGTAGGAATTAATTAATTAAAGACATGGCAAAATCATGGATGTGAATTTCTTTTGCTTTTAAATAAGATATTCATTATAACTTGTTTTATTTTGATTTTTTTTAGTATTCCTTAAATTAAGGAATAGCCCTTTATGTAATATCTCTATATAAGCAGTACTTTTACTACTGAGTAATAAGAAAAAGTCTTCACTATTAATTTTTTCATGGTATCACAAGCCCTAGGTTTATTGATCAAGGGATTCTCTCTCTTCCCTTATGGTAGCATGCCTAGACCCATCAAAGACTAGTTTGATCGCCACCGTTAGTAGCAACACCACAATGACCGACGACAACACCAATAACTCAACCACCTCAGCAACTAGAAGCAACAGTGCAGGAGGAAATTCCTTGTTTTGTTGAATAGACAAGAAGAGTTCTCCACCTTGTTTCATGTCAATGTTCAATGGGAAAAACTACCTACAATGGTCCCAATATGTCATACTAACTCTAGAAGGCAAGGGAAAATTTGGGTTTCTTAAAGGAATGTGGCTAAACCTTCCAAAGGGGATCCAAATTTCAGGTAATGGAAATCTGACAATTCCTCATGAAGTGTATCAGTTGGACACTAAAAGAGGGTTACATATTGACACGCAAACTGATTAGACTATTTTTCTGCACAAAACACGATTGCTTTTTATTTTTCTTTCTCAAGTTTGTTATTTGGAAATAGAAGATATTTAGGAGTAAAACTACTCCTTCTTAAGTTCTTGGATAAATGATAAATCAAGAGTAAAAACTTCCAAGGAAAAACTTAATACTATTGCTTTAGAAGTTATCTTTAAAAATATAGAATATGTTATTTCACATAGCCTGTCACTTTTTTGTTATAATGTATATGATGCTTTTAAATAAGAAAGTTGTTTTTAAGAACCTTTTGATAGAATATTTGAGTAAATCTTTTGTAAACAAGGTTTTTCAAAGCTTAAATATTAACATACAACAACAAAAAATAAATGAGAAGTAGTAAAGAAGGAAACAACACATGAAGGAATTATATTTGTTCACCTCAATTTGGCTACACCTAGTACTTACACATGTAGGCTTTCTCTACTAAGACCAAACACATAATCAAGGTATTCTTTCTTTCCTAAAGCCTGTATAGGCTCCTACACCAGTATTCTAAACCTCTGCAAGTTTCATTCAATATTCTTTTCTTGTCTTTGTAGGTAACGCCCAACTAGTATTCTAAACCTCCACAGGTTCCATTTAGTATTCTCTAAGCCTCTACATGTTCTTCCAAGATTTATGTTCTAAAATCATCTTCAGTTTTCAACCAAGTATTCTTTTTTAAAAACCTTTATAAGCTTCACACCCTTGGTAGCAACTGCTACTAGACTTACACAACACCTATTAGTGTTTTGGCTAAGGAAGTTTATTCTTGCATGGGGTATTATGGATAAACTCTTTTCTAACCTTACCTTTTCTTTTTGGCAATCCTTCCTTATAATGCGCTCCTTCAAAAATTGCTTCAATATATAGAGACCTAGAGCTAGCCATTTGTGGCCGTTAGAGGTGCAATTCAAACTTCAAATTGATGCATGAATTGTTCATGTTCATACAACTAGTTGTTATACACAAAGTTCATCCTCCAAGTCTTCTACAACTCTTCTTGAGTTGCCTTTTTAATCTCTATTATTCTCCACTGTTATGAAACAATACACATTTCAAATTTGAAATGTATCTGTTGTGTATTTAGTGGTTTCTCATGATTTTCAAATTTGAATCATGGGAAATGTTTTGAAGATTGGCCTGCAACATGTCTTCTGGGGATATTTTGATAGCTTGAGTCCATTATGCTGCAATCTTTAGCTTTTCAGTTGCTTATTTCTGATTAGGAGTTGTTGTCTTCTTTGAGTTCCTTTCTTATGGAATTCTTCAAGTAAAATGGCGAGCTCAGAGATTCAAAATTAGTACTTCCAAACACTCATACATGTATTCTAACTTGTAAGAATTGGTGTATGCTTTTGAATGGTGTAGAAACGTCTGCCTTAATAAACCTTTTATGAAAGGCAACTTCTGATGACCCTTTATTTATATGTAACTTCTAATATCTATCCCTTGACTAAGCTATAATGGCCAAGCTTAAAAAATTTAAATTTACAATATTCTGTCACAAAAAGCGTTAGCGACGGCCAGTTCCTGGCGCGAATAGCGCCAAATGCGGCGCCATTAGCGCCAGAAGTGCTCCAGAAAGCCATTTTCCACTGGAATTTGGCGTCAATAGCGTGAAATTAGCGCGATCAGCGCGAGGACGTGGGCAGGACCTCTATAAAAGGCCATTTTCACAATTTCTGGCCCAAAAACCCCATCTTCTTCCTCCCTCTGCACGTTCTGCCATTGTTGAGCTTGGGAAGCTTCATACCCACTCATTCCTTGACCAAAACACTTCACTTCCAACATGAAAGTTGAAGAAAATCACCCAATGAGCTAGATTCCAACCTCCATTTTCCTTGAAAAATATCAAACGGAGAGATAGTTTTCTCTAGGGAACTTTACAAAGTTTGATTTTGGAGGGGAAATAAGACATTTCAAGGACACCCAAGTTTGGAGAAGTTATCCTCTAGCCTTCCTTGTCAATTTAGAGGTAAGAAACAAAAATTCTACTAATTATTTAAGAATTTGTTCTTGAGATGAATAGTGACCCATTTGTGTTAGAGCTGAAATTAGGCTTGGGTCCTTTGGAAAAGTATGCTTAGGAGGTTGTTGTGATGAATGTTTAGCCTTGAAATATAAATTTAATGGACTTTGGAATTTGGCTCTGAAGAATGTACGTGTAGGAAGAATGTTTGTTAGATTGATGATATTATGATGTGCATGAGCCTTGGTGCTTTTACAAAATGCGTTTAGAAGGCTATATAAGCGGTGAAAATGTGTTGAAGTAATCGTTTTAGCCATATTGATAATCATTGAGATTTGGCTTGGATAGAGTGTTGAACTCTTTGAATTGGTTTATGCAAAGTCTTAGAGAGACTCTAGGGCCTTGGTTAGGCCGAGATAGATCCTGTTGGGGGTCTGTAAGTCACTGGTTAGGTGACTAGTCTTTGAAACTTAGAAAAAGAGGTTAAATGGAAAAGAATAGCGTTTCTTTTCATTCTAACGGTTGAGAACCATTATTGATTATTTGTGTGCCTTTTGTATAGGGCGTGACACCGAGGGTGTCAGTGGCGGAGACCACAGTTCAGGAATTGGACAACAGAGCATTGTGTTGACAGGTAAGCTCTTTGTTCTTGGGAGTGTTTCCCATTGACTGTGTTCCACCATACTCCGAGGGAGTGATGGTTATTGTATATCATGATACATGTGTATTGAAATTATGTGTTACTGCTTTTATTGAGAACATGTATGTGATGTATACTGTGATGATATGTTGTGTGATTGATGAGATTCTCTGGCCAGTAGAATAGACTAGTTATGGACTTCCTTTAGAAATGTGCCCTTAAGTGGATGATCTTCTATTGGTAGTGCCATGTGCATCTGAGAGAATGTGCCCTTCAATGGATGATCTTTCTCAGACATTGATATAAGTCCTGAGAGAATGTGTCATTCAGTGGATGATCTTTCTCAGGCATTGACAGAAAGTCCTGAGGAAATGTGCCCTTCAGTGGATGACCTTCTTCAGGCAATGATATGTGTGAATAAGTTATGAGAGAATGTACCGTCGCAGATGATCTTCTCTTGGAAGAGTCATATAGTTATGAGTAAAGTCCTGAGAGAATGTGCCCTTTAGTAGATGATCTTCTTCAGGCAACGTTATGATATATATATATATATATATATATATATATATATATATATATATATATGCTATATTTGTGTTGCATTCCTGATGTTGGTAGCGCCCAACGGAATGGCACGTGTGTTGTGTATACATGTGATGTATTTTATGAGAGCCATGATGGCTAGATGGTGTGATGCCAATTTTGATGCTATATGTCATGGAAGTGAACCAGGGGGAGGAGAAACCTCCAAGAACCCTGAGTTTACTGAGATTTTTATCTCACCCCGTGTGTAGGGATTATGTTTTTCAGGTGATGCTCAGCGAGCGATTGATGGATCCCAGGGCAAGAGGCCCAAGTAGGGACTTGGTTATGTGTGAACCCTAGGCATATTATTTTGAGAGCATGGTGGCTCAACGTTTATGTATATGTTGTATTTTGTACCCCCTGCGCGGGAAGATGTGTGTGTACATATATTTTGGATCCTGTATGGATTGTGATGTACAGACACTGTATATTTTGTACCCTCTTGTGAGGATGTGATCTGTGAGATCATGGCACTGAGTGCCTATTCTTTTGTATAGCCACAGTGAATGTTTTGATGTATGTATATATTGATACATGTGGCTTATGATTCTCCTGTTATATCTGTATGGATATTATTGTTTTATCTGTCGTCCTTTATGTTATCTGGATCGAAGAGGCTTGTTGTGATGTCTTGGCATTCGTATATGTAATAAGTGGATACTTACCATACATGATGAATAAAGCAATATGGTTTTGAAAGGAAATGACGATGACGTCATGTTTTTTTGAAAAAGCTTCTGTTGTTTTAATCAATTGATTTTAAATTAATTACTGCACTAATCTGATTAAGTAAATGTTAACAACTGGATGCATACGGGGTGTTACAAAAGCTACCCTTAACTACCCCTAACACCATGCTTATGATCATATACAACTTCTTATATATACAATTTTACTCAAAAAACATTACTTCCTTTCTAGCTTCTGAACAACTTTCTTTCTAGTAGTTCTACTTCTGATTACGCGGAATCTCTGTCTAGAAAACTTCCATTGTAGGCCGATGCTTCAAACCTTCTCTATGTTTTTGAATTTAGTCATGTCTAATTAAGCACATACAAACCAACCATTAGTAGCTAAGTTGAGATAACTTGAGATTTTCTTCTTGATGATTTATCATCATTAAAACACTAGTTTCTAGAGGGACTTTGTCTCAACACCTTGATCATTGCTTGGTTGGTCAATTCTATGGAACTAGCAATTGGAAGGCCTTTTATGTTCTTGCCTACAACAAAAGAATTTTGGGAATCTGTGAAACACACATACTTTGATATAAATAATTCTTCTTAGATTTTTTTTTATGCCTAAAATCAAAATTATGGCATGCTAATAGTAACAAGGTGACAGGGACATGAATATTGACAATCATTGAAAGTAGACAACTTTTGGCAATGGTTCAAAAACTGATGTTGAAAACATCTTTTGTCATCAATAGTGATTGTAATCAATGTAGAAATTAAGTGCAATTTTTTAATATTTGTTTTTTTTCACAATGAATTCAACCTATAAATTCAAAACAGGGCCAAACACTAATGATAAAATTGAATAAGCAATAAATTCTCAGTGTAATTCATGAAAAAGCACATACTATATGCATTAGAAGAAAGACATCACTCCAATTGAGGCAAAAACCTTTTTCCCTTGATTTTGTCATACTTCTATTTCTTAGTTCCTGGTTAAAGTCTCTATCAAGGATAAATACAAAAAAAGAAGTAAATAAGACAGTTTATAGTAGAGGTAATTAACAATAGAGTGGGTAGCAATAACCACAATCCTCTGAGTGTAACCAAGAAACTCAAGATTATCTCTTCTGCTTTGCTCTAAGCATCAATCTTGACAGAAATATTTATATTAAATTCAAGTCCTGAAATAAGCAATAAATTCTCACTGTAATTCATGAGAAAACACATTATGTGCACATCAGAAAAAAAAAAGACTTAAATTAACATGCTCTAATGAGGTAGAAATCTTTTCTTCATTAATTTTGTCATACTTCTGTTTCTTAGTTATGACATTAATAAGCCTGCCACGGAAAACTAAAAAAGGTATTTTGACTTCTCTAAAAAATTGTGAGTCCAACTCCTTTAAAGTGAAGATATTTTAGAATATAAAATGCACTTATACTCGTTGATTTCAAGTTGATGGAATTATCTGCTTTCCGTTTGTGCCTTCCACTAAACAAACAATTGACATCTTGATTAAGAATAAGAATGACAAAGTGTACCAATACCTTATATATATCCACAAAAATATTCACAAATGAGCAAAATAAATACTCACTTTTTGGGATGAAAATGAAACAAATATTTATCCACAAATTTGAATAAGGATGGATGCGAGTATGAGTCCTATAGTACAAAAATTGTCCTGTACCTATTATATATATATATATATATATATATATATATATACAAGCTTTGAGTTTGGTAAACTCTTTCCTAAGCTTATCAGTCATCCTAAAAGGTTTAAAGATTGGGGTTTGGATGGTCTTAGAGGAGGATGGGCCGGCTTCTAGGCTAATGCTGGGCTTTTTACCTAATTTTTCCCCAATGGTCTGGAGGTACTTGTTGGTATAGTTGGATTGTTCCATAAGATTCTTGATATCTTTGGCTGATATGGGTTCAGTCTCATCTGTAGACTTAAAAGGCGAGGCATAGATAGGGTCATGTTTTTCATTCCTGATATTAGGAAGGATAAACTTGGTTGACGGAGGGAATTCAGATCTAACAACCTGACCATCCTTAAGGTCATACCTGGTGATGACACTAATGGTGTTTGGTTCTAAGAAGGGATAATCAATCTTATGGTAGGCTATATAAGACTGAAACCAATCAAAGAAATAGATATGGGTTTGGACTTGTTTGAGGAAGGAATAATATTCTTTCCTAATCTGGTTTTTACTATCGTCCCTATAATGGCTAAAAAACCACTCTCTTTGAGGAGTCATTTCCTCAGAGTCGAAATCTAGCTTAAGGGCTTCATAATCTATACAGGTCTTATTAATCATGGATAACTTCATAATCTTGCATAGATGAAAAGGTTGGAGAAGGGATAGATCTAGACTCTTCCTCAGGATTTGATTGGTTAGCAAGACACCCCATATGGTATTAGAGCCTGATGGGGAAGTAGAAATATATGGCTAGATCTGAGTTGTCTTTTACTTATCTGAACTATTATCCAGACAGAATGTTTTATTTTCTTTAAATGCTTTTGTACATGATATAAGTACTTTTATGTCTTAACTGGTTAGCAAGACACACAGAGAATGTTTTGATCTGCTGTTGCTGGGGTAGTAAGTCCCGCTGAGATAAGGGCAGTAAATCCTACAAATTATTGGAACGACAGATCTGAACTCTTGTCTGAAATTCATTGGCTTTAGTTAAGAAATAAAAGATTTAAAAAAAAAAGTCTGGAATATAGCTCAGTAGGAAAAATTTAACTCGGATCTATCTTTATGTTTTTATAGAACCAAAGGATGACGATGATATCAGGGGACTATTTTATGATATTTTCTTCCATGTCTTCTCTTTTTCGCTCTTTCTCCTCCCGCCTCTCTTTCAAGTCTTCACAACCTTCCTCCTCCTCTTTCGGTCCTTCTCAAGCCGATAACACTTTAATTAATTCAAACCGTAATATTTTCAAAGAAGAAGTTTCTTTTGAAGATATTAATCAGGATCTAGATGACTGGAAGATACCCAGAATTCTAGATAATGAACTTTACAAACCTGAAGGCCGATATTTTCAAAAGACTGATTTTATTATTCGGACTGTTGAAACTAATATCCACCTTAAAACTGATTTTGATGAAATTAAACTTCTTTCAAACAATTCTTTAAAACAACATAAACAAAAGTATAATTTTTTGCATATTGGATGTGTCCAAGGTCCTGCTAAACCTTTAGGGATCGAAGGATTAAACACCTCAATTCTTTTGTGTTTAAGAGACTCCCGACACAATCAGTTTACTGACTCCATCTTAAGCACCGTAGAAACCAACCTTAGTAATGGACCCATCTATTTCAACTGTTACCCTGATAGGACTGTCAGCCTTGAGGATGCCAACATCTTAGATGTCCTGACTTTAGATGTCCAGCTTCATGGTCTTGACATGAAAGTTGGATCTATCCCGGTCAATATCATCTACAGAGTTCAGTACAAGGTAATGAACTCATGTGTGTCCAGAGTCCTCAAACCCAGAAAGACTGGAGAAACTACCTTGTTCCTTACAGATACCACCAAAGCCAAGGTAGTCATTCCTAAAGTCATCAAGTGGGAAGATATCAATTTCCCTCAGACTTGGGCCATGGATAAAGTTGCTCCGGCTAAACCCCAAACCACACCTAGTTTTGAGTCTGTTAAGCAGTATGACTTTGGAAGGGTAGAGATCACCTTCAATAGGTCTAACTCCTTCAACATTGCTAGGTCTTCCTTCACTAGAGATTCTAGATCTGAAATGTTTGGGTCTGTTTTCTCTAGGAAATCCTTTTCTGCTGCTCCTAGTCCAGGGTGTAGAAACCTCGTCCTCTATTCCTCAACCTGTTTATCATTAGGAGAATCCTGAGGAAGAGTCTAGATCTATCCCTTCTCCAACCTTTTCATCTATGCAAGATTATGAAGTTATCCATGATTAATAAGACCTGCATAGATTATGAAGCCCTTAAGCTAGATTTCGACTTTGAGGAAATGACTCCTCAAAGAGAGTGGTTTCTTAGCCATTATAGGGACGATAGTAAAAATCAGATCAGGAAAGAATATTATTCCTTCCTCAAACAAGTCCAAAACCATATCTATTTCTTTGATTGGTTTCAGTCTTATACAGCCTACCATAAGATTGATTATCCCTTCTTAGAACCAAACACCATTAGTGTCATCACCAGGTATGACCTTAACGATGGTCAGGTTGTTAGATCTGAATTCCCTCCGTCAACCAAGTTTATCCTTCCTAATATCAGGAATGAAAAGCATGACCCTATCTATGCCTCGCCTTTTAAGTCTAAAGATGAGACTGAACCCATATCAGCCAAAGATATCAAGAATCTTATGGAACAATCCAACTATACCAACAAGTACCTCCAGACCATTGGGGAAAAATTAGGTGAAAAGCCCAGCATTAGCCTAGAAGTTGGCCCATCCTCCTCTAAGACCATCCAAACCCCAATCTTTATACCTTTTAGGATGATTGATAAGCTTAGGAAAGAGTTTGCCAAACTATATATATATATATATATATATATATATATATATATATATATATATATATGTGTGTGTGTGTGTGTGTGTGTGTGTGTGTGTGTGTGTGTGTGTACATATATAATAGGTACAGGACAACCGCTTATTGTAAATATTTTAGTTTCTGGTTTTACTGGACAACTAAAAGGCTAGTGGGATAATTACTTAACCGAGGATCATAAGATTGCCGTCCAGGAAGCTGTCAAAATGGAAAATGATGGTACTATCCTCCTCAAAGAAGGAAAGCCTATTCCTAATTCGGTTAACCAGTTAATCTTTACCATAGTTCAGCATTTCATAGGTGATTCCAGCCTTTGGAAAGACAGATCTGTCGAACTCCTTTCCAACCTTAGGTGTAAGACTTTAGCTGACTTTAGGTGGTATAAGGATACCTTCCTTACTAGAGTCTTTACCCGTGAGGACAACCAAGAAGCTTTCTGGAAAGAAAAGTTCCTTGCTGGTCTTCCAAAATCCTTAGGAGACAAGCTTAGGGACAAGATCCGTAGTCAGCACCCTAACAATGAGATTCCTTACAAGCAATTAAATTATGGACAAATTATTGCTTAGATCCAGAAGGTAGCCTTAAAGATTTGTCAAGATGATAAAATTCAGCAACAGCTTGCCAAAGAAAAGGCTCAAAACCGCAGAGATTTGGGAAATTTCTGTGAGCGGTTTGGCCTTCCCTATTCCAAGCCTAGGAAGTCCAAGAACCATAACCATAATCCAGAGAAATAGAAACCCAAGAAGTTTGTTTGCCATCGTCACAAGTCAGGAACCCCACCTAGAAAGCTTAGAAGAGAGTTCCAGACCAAACCACCCTTTGATAAGGTCAATATTCCTAAGAAACCAGTAGTCTGTTGGACTTGTGGCAAACCCGGCCATAAAAGTCAGTACTACAGGCTTAAGAAAAAGCTTAGGAATCTCAACTTAGAACCAGCTGTTGAAGAACAGATTAATCAGCTCTTAGTGGATTCTTCCTCTGAAGATGAATCTGATAAGGAGACTTTTAAGGATCAATCTTCGGAAAATCTGAATCAAATTCAAAAGGATGAGTATCTTCGACTGATGAGGACTGTCCTTCTTCTTCCCAAATCAATGTCCTTACCCGGGAGCAAGATCTTCTTTTTGAGGTGATTAATTCTATTTCGGACCCTGAAGAGAAGAAAAACATTTTATTAAAACTGAAACAATCTTTGAATGAACCATCATCTTCTTCATCTTCTAAAGCTAACAATTTGTTAACTACTAACAAGTTTAACCTTAATAATACCCTTAAGAAATTTGAAAAGAGTGTTGTTAAACCAGTAACCCTGTAGGATCTTCAGCATGAGGTTAATCAACTAAAAGCTGAAATTCGCCTCATTAAAGAACAACATAATGTTCATCAGAATATTCTAACTGTTCTGCAATCTGATGATCATACTGATGAGGAAAATCATGATCAGAGTAACCAACCCTCTGATAATGAATCTCCAAATGATTCAGTTACTCCTGTAGTTCCTCCAAACATTTTCGAATTAATTAATCAATTAGCAATCCAAAAGTTTTTATAAAAGTCAAAATTATTGTTGGAACCTTTATCCTTGAAACTGAAGCTCTGTTTGACACAGGGGCAGATTCAAAATGCATTCAGGAATGATTAATTCCAACTAAGTATTTTGAAAAAAATTTCGAACACCTTAGTACCGCTAGTGGTTCTAAACTTCGGGTCAATTACAAGCTTTCAGATGCATTAATTGAAAAGGAAGATTTGAAAATTAAAACCTCTTTCCTTTTGGTTAAAAATCTGAAAAATGCTATTATTTTAGGAACGCCCTTTATCAAATCAATCTTTCCTATAACCATTTCTGATAAAGGCATTTCTACGACTTAAACAAATCTATTACTTTTAGGTTTCTTAAAAACCCAATCGTTAGAGATTTAAACCCAATCCTTTTTAAGCAAAACCAAATTAATTATCTTAAAGAAGAAATTTCTTACAAGAAAATTGATAATTTGCTTAACCAACCAATCATTATTAATAAAATCAAGTTTTTGTCCAATCAAATCCAAAACTCCATCTGTGCCGATCTTCCTAACGCTTTTTGGCAACGCAAATAGCATATCGTTGATCTTCCTTATGAAAAGGATTTCAATGATCGACAAATCCCAACCAAGGCCAGACCAATCCAGATAAGCCAATATCTCCTAGTTCATTGCCAGAAGGAAATCCAAGATCTTCTGCAAAAAGGGCTTATCAGGAAGAGTAAGAGTCCTTGGTCTTGCTCGGCATTCTATGTCAACAAACCAGCAGAAATTGAACGTGGGTCTCCCCGTTTGGTCATCAACTACAAACCCCTCAACCAAGCCCTTCAATGGATCAGATATCTGATTCCTAATAAGAAGGATCTTCTAAACCGCCTTTTTTCTACTAAAATCTTTTCGAAGTTTGACATGAAATCTGGATTTTGGCAAATTCAAATTAATGAAAGGGATTGCTATAAAACAGCTTTTACAGTTCCTTTTGGACAATATGAATGGAGAGTTATGCCATTTGGATTGAAGAATGCTCCTTTAGAATTTCCAAAAATTATGAATGACATCTTTAATCCATACTCCTCTTTTATTATTGTCTATATTGATGATGTTCTTGTGTTTTCACAATCTGTTGACCAGCATTTTAAACACATAAATATTTTCATACAGGTAATCAAGAAAAATGGTCTTGCTTTATCTAAAACTAAAATCAACCTTTTTCAAACAAAGATTCGTTTCCTTGGTCACAACATCCATCAAGGAACTATAACTCCCATCAATCGTGCCATTGAATTTTCCAACAAATTCCCAGATCAGATTATCGAAAAAGCCCAACTCCAGCGTTTTCTCGGTTGTCTAAATTATGTGGCTGACTTCTTCCCTCAGCTTAGTAACCTTGCAAAACCTCTGTATGATCGTCTCAAGAAGGCTCCTCCGCCGTGGACAAATACCCATACTGACATTGTCAAACAAATCAAATCTCAAGTCCAAAATCTTCCTTGCCTTTATCTTCCCAATCCTTCAGCCAAAAAGATTGTAGAAACTGATGCCTCTGACATAGGTTATGGTGGTATTCTCAAACAATCTGTTAATGGCAAAGAACAAATAATTGCATTTACTTCTAAGCATTGGAATACTGCTCAGCAGAACTATTCCATAGTCAAAAAAGAAGTTTTGGCAATTATTTTATGCATTTCTAAATTTCAATCTGATTTGCTTAATCAAAGGTTTTTAATTCATGTTGATTGTAAGTCTGCAAAAGAGATTTTACAAAAAGATGTTAAAAATCTTGCATCTAAACAGATTTTTACCCCATGGCAAGCCATTTTAAGTATTTTTGATTTTGAAATTGAATTTCTCAAAGGTACTTTAAACTCCTTACCTGATTACCTTACTCGTGAATATTTATAGGGGAGAGATCGGTAAGTTCATGCCCAATTCAGCCAAATCTTCCTCCTCACGAGGAAGGGGGAAAGGAAAGGTTACTGTCACTAAATCAAGACTAGTTGTTGTTGGTTTAATCTCCCATGTAGGATTTGCAGGGGCTGGATCTTCATCCAATCAGGAAGAAGACTCCAAAAATCAATCAAAATCTGGGTCATCTACCCAGTCTGGGTCATCTACCCGGATCTTATCTCAATCTATCACTGGGACATCAACCCAGAAACCTAAACCCCAATCCCAAACAATGGCAGATTATGTCATGCCTATCCAAACCCTTTTGGCCCTCCATGAACAAGGTCTTTCCCATCTTCCGAAAGGCCTTCCATCTAAATCATGAGTTGATATTACTTCGGAAGAAGAAGGAAACCAAACCATCTTAGATATGATCAAGACCATGTCTCAAACTCCCATAACCCTTCACAAAGGCAAATCCATAGTTCAACAACCAGAACCATTAGTAGTCCAAAAGCCAAAACCCCAAACACAATATGTCCCAAAACCCAAATGTCAGGAGATTGTCCAAATAGAACCTGAATTTTGGGACTCCAAACCAAACAAAGTTTCCCTAAAAATCTTTCCCAAAGACATCCAGGGAAATCAATTTCATTATGTGCCGACCTCTATGCTCAAGACAAGGCATTTTTATGAGTTTATTCTAGTAGACACTAACTCAGTCCAGATTAAACATCATAAAAACAGAGATTCGGAGCAAATCGCTTATTCAACTCTGCAAATTCTTAAGGTTCTAACACCTAGAGAATTTGGAGACATGAATAAGATAAAACGTTTTCCCCAAAACTATGATCCCATTGGTTTTTCATACTGGGATTATCAAACTGCCTGGAATAATGTTTTTTATTTTCAAAATAAAGATTTTATGCATTCCTGGCTTATTTATTTCAAACAGAATGTCCAGTACAAGTTCCCTCAATGGTTCCTACAGTGGTGGAATTTCTATGGACCAATCCTTGAGATACTCCCTTCTGAGGTGGTATCCGGATTAACAATATTCACAAAGAAGTTCGAACATCCAGATAATGACCCATTCCCGGTGGATCTTCACTTCTTCAGCAAACTTTCTCTCGCCTGGATCTTCCAATGGCGATATACCTTTGGTAATACCCCCATTAAAGGACAATTACCAATACTCAAACTGCAAGTTTTGGTAAAGTGGCGGCCCCAGTTTGACCATGCAAGGGCCAGTCCTGACCAGATTTCGCTTTGGTTCAAACAACATCCAACTTTCACCAAAGCCGCAGACCCAGAAGCCTGTAAGTTCCTCAATCAAAGATCACAAGTGTTATCAGCTCTGACATCTTCTTCCTCCAAAGAGAAGCTTGCAGAGAACATAAGGATGATCTTTAATCTTTTGGAAAAGGAGAATCAAAAAGTATTCTTTAAATGCTTTTGTACATGATATAAGTACTTTTACTGCCCTTATCTCAGCGGGACTTACTACCCCAGCAACAGCAGATCAGAACATTCTCTGTGTGTCTTGCTAACCAGTTAAGACATAAAAGTACTTATATCATGTACAAAAGCATTTAAAGAAAATAAAACATTATGTCTGAATAATAGTTCAGATAAGTAAAAGACAACTCAGACCTAGCCATATATTCCTACTTCCCCATCAGGCTCTGATAACATATGGGGTGGAAGCAAGGACTAGGGAAGAGAAACCAGAACAACCAATGCATATGGAAAGTAGGAATAGAATACAGAATTCACATGGCTATGAACAATAATAAATACAATTAACGAAAAATTTAAAGCATAAAATTAAACTCTCAAGTGCGGCAGAGCCAACGAGATGAGAGGGAGTAGGTGAGAAGAGAAAAATTCAATTATATAAAAATAAACATGCAGACGATGAAAAAACACTTGTTTATTTCTCAAAAATTAAAGATTACAATGGTTTCAAACTCAGAGTTTACCTAAGGGGAACACTCTGAATCCTGAAGACACTCGAAAATAGAACTAAGAAAATGGAACCTGCCTACAGATTGAGGGACGCAACCCTTATAAAGACTCAAAAATTCCTGTTTCTACAATTCCGGTAAACTAAACCGGAAAACCTACTGCTACAGTGAAAAACTAAACAGTAGACTGCCGCAGGAAAAGATGATGTCATGCTGAGGTTAGTGATATATATATATATATATATATATATATATAGTTAAAATATTTTACATATATAACTAATAACACAATCATGCAAACGCAAAGGGTTGACGCAATGATATAAAGTTTCGTTGCATTCACATGAGTGAAAATCATTTATTTAGTGGAAAAATTCCTTTTTGATTACCACCGTGTGCAAATTTTTCTTGGGCCAGTGGTAGTCATACATTGCTAACAGGATTAGTCTTTGACTCAGTGGATTGAGGACACTCGTGGTCTCTTATTTTTTTCTAAAAATATAACACAATCATGCGGTGGTAATATTTTGGGGAGTGTTAATAGCAGTTCGTGAATCTTACAATAAAAGGAACAATTTGTGCGTTAATTATTTCACCAAATCCATTAGTGTTGTAATTTTTTATCTGTCCTGTCCTGTAAGTCTCGAGGCTGGGCTCATCTTGTGTTTGGCCAAACATTTTTATCAATAAATTTGCTTAGCTTATAAAAAAATAGTTATAATTACTTTTTAGTTCTTTAATACCTAAATAAATATGTACATAAAATATAGTATATAAAAACAACTACTTATACATAATATAGGGTACGTTTGATTCTTGAAAATTATGATACTAGACCGGATAAATATTTTTATTCCATATTTAATATGAAAAATGATTAAGAAATAGTACAAATCAAGCATATCAAAACATGATAAAATTTCTAATTTTTGTTATTCAGAAAATCATTAGACAATTTTTTGATCTAGGATGAAAGTATTACAAAGACACATATATTCTTCTTTTTTATCTTTTTAATTAATAATTAAAAATAGCAATTAACCAACATATATAACTATTTTAAAAAGGAAAAATTGAATTGTTTTTATTCTAATTTCTCTCTCTTTAATTTGATAAACACGTTAAATTTGATATAAATTGTATTAAGATAATTAATATTATATATTTTAGAAAATTTTATATTATTTTGTCTATTATTTATCAAACGATGTACATTATAAAAATTTGTACTGTAACATATGAGGGGTATAGGAATAGGAATTAATTAATTAAAGATACAGCAGAATGAGGGATTTGATTTTGTTTTGTTTTTAAATAAGATATTCATTATGTTTCATTTTATTTTTCCTTAAATATAAGTAATAGCCCCTTATGTAATATCTGTATATAAGTAGTACTTTCTACTATTATATTCTACACTTCAATAGGGAAGATTCAGAAGCTTGTTCTGTGGGAGAAAAGAGGCAAGGCTTTGGGATGCATTTTAAGGACTCAAGGTGTGATAAATTATAGTTGATTGCTCAAGTTAGTAAAAAGAATAATAAATTGAAAAGAGGTTGTAAAAGAAATTCCATTTTTATTATATAAAAATATATATAACAGATCGATGAATGGAATTTTCACATCATGACACGGCAGAAACTAAACATTTTCTTGTACATCATTAACCTTACAAGATGTTCACTGTTGTTCAAACTGTGGGGAGAGCAGGATACTTCTCAATATCAAAACGTGTTACAAAGGGGTAGAAAATTGAACCAGCATATATATGATTCCCAATTTTAATCGCACTAGTCAATGCTAATTTGGGATCATAATAATGTGCAGTTGGTTTTCCTTCTAAATCCACGACTAGAACTCCTCCATTCTTCGAGATAGATAGACTCCCTACATACTTTGTAACAATTGCAAAAGCCTTCCTAATGAAAGGGTATCTATATGCCAATTCCAATTCGGGAGTAAGGGCCTGCAAAAAAAAAAAAAATACTTATTAGTAAACAAGCGAAAGCATGCGGCATTTTTTATTTGGTTTTTCTTTTGGAGAATGATAGTTTAGTTGAAATGTCATGTCACAAGTCAGATATCCTTAGTCAATGGTTTTGTATTTACGTTTTAAAAAAAAATTAGTATTTTGGATATAATTTGTTTCTTTTTCTTTACAAAATTTGAATGATAGTTGCTGGCCAACCAATAGATGTTAAGGTTAATTAATAATGAAGCATGTGGATACATTACCGTGAACATTGCAATCAAATAGTGCCCTTGTCCATCATAATGAATGTTATCAGGCATGCCAGGCAGGTCACAGAACTTCTCTATGGTTCCTGTTTTAGGGCCCAGAACGAAATATTTATTGCATCTCATCCTGCACAACCGGCACATTTGAAGTAAGGCAAGACTTTTCAAAACTATGGTTTGAGATCAACAAAGAACAACCTTTACTTGCCCATTTAAGTCATAAATAAATAAGTAAACCAAAAAAATTTCACACTTTAATAGAGATAGTAAATAACAGTAGTACATGATATTAAATTGACTTAAAATGTAATTTTGGTGTTTTTACATTTATACAAAATTTCTAGTTAGCAATTTTATTCCCTGAATTTTGTTATATGTTAAAATTTTGGATTAATATTATTGTAACATCAAAATTGTAACAAAATTTGAAGAAACTCTAAGAAACTATACATCCCAACCATTGGAAATTACGATGTGTAGTAGAAGGAAGTTAAAAAAAACTTACATAAACTCTAATATTTTTTTTTCAAGTACTCTGATGTGCGTTATACATCAATTAAGTAAAATATGTCTAATGTCCACAAATTTCCTTCTCTGAAGTTAAATTTTGGATCCAATTTTTTCAATATTTTTATTTTTATTGAAAAATATTAATTGTTAATTTATTAATAAAAGAGATTAAAACACACCACTTGGCTCTCTATCTTTTCTATTCAATCACCAAATTAACTTTATAACTTTAGTAAAAACCCAATTTAATATATGATAAAATTAAAGGATTAAAATCACTCAATTAAAAGTATGAGGACCAAAGTTGAACTAATATAAAAATAAAGGAAACAAAACTGCATTTAAAACTATTAAATTTGAAGGTACTTTAAGCTAGTAAATAACTTACAAGACAGATTCACAGAAGACAACAAACTGTTGATCTGCTGAAACTGCAACCCCATTGGCAAAGTAGAGGTCCTGGGCAAGCAGGGTTGTCTTCTTTGTTGCTGGATTATAGCTGAAGAATCTTCCATTTGGCTTCCCTTCTAAGACGTCTAACACAGCATCCTTCACGGGGTATTTGTGTGATGCATCTGTGAAATAAATTGTACCATCATCTGCTATATCAACACCATCTGTGAGTTTGAATTGTAAGCCCTCAAACTCATCTACCAGCAACTCAATCTCTTTTTTACTTGACACTCTCAGCAGTCCCTGCATCATTAATTGGATAACTGAGTGCTCACAAACGATAATGTTCACAAGAATTAAAATAAAATAAAAAAATCAAAGAATAATTATATGGATACCTACATGTAAGTGTTAGGATTAACTTATTCTGAAATTAGAAAGTCCATGTGTTTGTATCTTTATAGATAAACTCAGAAAAGAAACGATTTTCCAAACACAAAAGCTAGCTATTACCAATTACGTTCTAAAAGGGTTGTTGTTATTTACACAAACAGATTCCTCACATTCCAAAACTGAACTTCAATAAGAAAAAATTGAATCTCAAACACTTTCTGAAGAACTCAGATTAAATTTGTATAATATCTTTTCTTGGTCATCCACCAATCATTTTTCCAATTTTATGTATATTCGTATTGACAGTGAATTAGAAACAATTTTAATCTTCTCTTTGTTAATAATGAGATTAGTTTCACTTTGGTTATTTCGTCTACTAATTGAAACAATGTATTTCTTATATTCTAAATTAGAGTCCATCATATCTACTTTATTCACCTAAGCAATTTTCGTTAAGAAGCTAACAAAAGAGAAGATTATTAAGGAAATTAACGAAAATAGATGAGCAAAAGCCTTAATAATATCCATATATATTTCTTTTATGAAGTCAATTCCTATCGAGTTTCTGCACTATAGTAATAATACCTTGGAAATGAAAAAACAAACGGGTATCCTTTCTTTATCTTTTTGAGTAAATAGCCTTTTCTATATCATTGGTACGTGACATACCCCTTTTTTTTTATACAGCGTGATGTATCCTTTTATAACTGATTGAAATTTCAACTATTTTTTTCCTTTACCTTAAAAGCATGAAACACTTTTAATTTTTTGTCTGACTACTGATAATTAATACCTTTTCCGCGTCAGCAACTATAAGTTCACCATTCGGCTTCAAAGCTAGCCCAAGTGGCCTTCCTCCTGTGTTGACCCAATCTTCAACCGCCGAGTCAACCACCGAGTCATTCACCGTGACTCGCTTGATCCACCCATCCTCACACCCGGTATAAACAACACGTGCCGTGGCGTCGTAGGCCAAGTCTTCCGGGCCCTCCAAGTGTCCCTCACCCACAGGTTCCGATCCATCTTTCACGTGACCGTTACGAGCCGGAACAGCCACGGTGGACCGGCCCAGCTGGACTGGCAAAAGAACCGGCTTGAATGGTTCGAGCCGGTAGAGAAGCGCAGCCACCGCCACCGCTACTGGGAGAACGATAACAAAGAATGGTGTAGAAAACCATGACGCCGTTCTTGTTCTCGCGTTTGTGCTCTCAGACCTAGACATTAGAAGAGTGGTGGTGGCAAGAAAAAGAATATTCACAGTATTGGGGAAAATCTTATACTTAGTACATAAGTACGATTAGGGGTGTTCACGGGTACGGGTCACCCGTGAACCTGAACCGATCCAAACCGATCTGAACAGTTTGGGTTGGGTCATTTATATATTTGGGTCAAAACCGAACCGAACCGATCAAAACCGTTCATGTATGGGTTGGGTCATGGGTTTAGATTTACAGATCCGTTGATCCGATGATCCGATCCGTGAACCCGTAATAATAATATAAATTTTATTATTTATATATATATATATATATATATATATTAAAAATTAAAAAAAATTATTTGACAATAAAAAAAGGTAAGATATTATAAATGGTTAAGATTGCATTAAAAAATAAGATAGGATATTTTTTTATATTGCATTAAAAAATAGGATAGAATATTTTTAAGATTGCATTGCATAATATAATAGAATATCTTTAAGATTACATTGGATAATATGATAGAATATATTTAGGATTACATTCAAAAATTGGTTAAAATCATATCTTTAAATTAGTATAAATAGAAACATATTTTGGTGTTCATGTATGCATTCCATTCCAAATAATATTAGAATATTAGAGAGTTTATGTTTGCATCATTGAGAGAATTGTTGTGAGATCATATAGAAGCGTTTGACAAGTTTGATTCTTTAACTGATTTAAAGATACCTATTTGTTTAAGGAATATAAGCGTAAATGTAACTATCTTATTGTATTCTTCTTCTTGACTTTGAAAAAGGTTGCAGCTGGGAACTAGGATACCAGTTTTGTCTCTGTTCTTAATGAATTGAGACATGCAACTTCTGACTAGGAAACTAGGATACCAGTCTGATTGGGAAACAAGGATATCAGTCTATCTCTATTCTTGGTGAATTTAGACTAGAGCTTTTTGCTGGGAAACAAGGATACCAACTGGGATAATTGTTGTGTAAGGGTAGACTATTATAGTAAATATTGTTCACAAATCTTTTGTTTTAATTTATATTATAAATCTATTTTATAATATTATGTTGATGGTATTAAATGAATCAATTTTACTACTTTCATACATTTGATAATATTGTGTTAATTGTATGAGATATTTGAAAGAATCGTGATAAAATAGTAGTTCTTAAAAAAAAAGAAATGGGTAACCCGGTGATCCGAACCGAACTGAACTGTTCATGAACGGGTTGGGTTGGGTTGGGTTTCAATTTTTTTTTTCTGAAAACCGAACCAAACCGAACTGATCAAATTTGATTGGGTTGGGTCCTATATTTGGCCAAAACCGATCCGAACCGATCCGCGAACACCCCTAAGTACGATGTTGTTCTTAATAGCAAAATAATTAAGATGTGAAGATAATTAAATACTCTACACTCATATATATATATATATAAGAAAAAATAATTAATCATCCATAAAAAATAAAATTATTTCTAAAATATTTTTATTTGATACCATGAATAAAATATAATTGTTAAAAATAGTTTTAATTAAATAAAAGATATTTTAGAAATGATATTATTAAATATAGATAAAATTAATTAAATTTACTTTATTTTAGTCTAATATATAAAATAATTTTTTGTTTATATATGATTTCAGTATTTACGTATTATACTAAAATTAGTAGTATGATATATATTGAAAAAGATAGAATCGTTGGAAAAAAAAATACTATACGACGAATTGCCAATAGACAACAAGTGTTTGTTTTTGGGGTAGCGTGTACGTATTAGGTATGAACGAATCAACGAGAAAAAGATTCAGAAAGGGATAACGTTAGCATTTCGATTGAATTCATGAAAATAAAGTTCCGTGAGCCGTTAGACTATAGTAATTTTTTGTTTGTTTTCTTCCTATTTTTGACTGGAAATGATATCTATTGTAAATATACATCTTGATCTTGAAAGACTCCTGAGATTCTTATCTGGTAGACGATTTTACTTGTATACATCCTCTAATTATTACGAGCATAAACAAAGATGTTGTATGTGTCTTTCTATTTTTATTTCGTTATTGTATATTTTATATTAAGATTTATTTTTTTAATTTCTTTTTCTTAGAATATAAATCTTTTAAAAATTATAATTTTTACTTTAAAAACAAATGATTTTAAAATTATTTTTTACTGTTGATTTTAAAATTGAAAAAAAATAATTTTTAAAAATAGATTTATAATTATGTGGCATTTTCAGAGTTTTTTTTCCTGCTTTCATTTTTCTAAAATTTATTAATTTTTTAAAACAAATCAAAAATTTTAAAAAAGAATTCTGCTTTTATTTTTCTAAATTTTTCATAATTTTAAAAAGAATTTAATACTCTAAATTTACTTTTTCTCTTAAAGATTTTTTTTTTTCATTTAACCAAAATGATCACTTTCATAATTATCCGCATACAGTTTTTAAATTTATTTAATTTTAAAAAAAAGGAAATTTTAAAGCTTGAAAAGTAGATCAGTTGAAGAGATAGTTTTTTTTTTATCCAGTGTAGATTTTAAAATTAAAATTAAAATTTTTACTTTTTAAATAAAAATAAAAAAATTCATTCTTAAAATTTGGTTTAAAATTATGTTGTGTTTCAATTAGTATTGTTATGCATTCAATTATTTCACACTATCAATAAAAAAAACGAAAAAAAGTCATTTTGTAAATTTAAAGATTTATAAAGATTAAATTTTACGAATAATATAAAATAAATCATATTTATAAAAGTAAAAATATATTGAAACTAATTAATTATAATAATATTGTTATTGTTATTTTTATTTTTTAAGCAGAAGCATTGGATAAGATAATACAAATTCATTTTTTCAAAAAATAATAGTAATCAAAAAAATATAATAACTGAAAAACGTAACTAAAGGTCAATGAACCTTTTCCTCTAACTTCCACTCCCTACGATTTCTAATGACAATATCCAAATCCTGTTTAATGAATGACACAATCCAGATGGACAAATTAAAAATAAAAATAATTAATTATCATAGGAAAATCACAATAATCTTGACTTTGGACAAATAAAATTTCCTCTCCCTTTTTCCATAAATTAATTGTCTCCTCATTGATAATGACAGCTTCTAAATGCATATCCCATGAAAAGACCTATTAAATTAATTAAAACAGTTATTAGTAACAAACATATGAAATATAATATAGAAAGATGTGTAAGAATGAGTTAGAACAAAAAAAAACTAGGGATAAATACATAAAATTAGTGATGAGAAGGACCATAGGAGAATGATCGTGAGAGAAAAAGTTTGTGTTACGTACTGAAATTTTTGACATTGAGAAAAGCCTCTTTTGACAAAAAAAAAAAATGTAGAAAGAATGGAGAAGGTATCAACACTAAAATAATAAAAAGAAAAAAAAACACAAATATGACTCTCAGGAGAAAAGAAAACTGGAAGCAAGATAATTGAATGAGAGCTTTGAGGAATAGTACAATTATTTTATAGATAGTGTTCGTCAAAAGAAGATTATCTAGTTTTCCACCTTTGAAGTTGTGTGCACTCAGAATTGGGTAACTTCCTTTGGTGAGAGAAAATGGCAAAACTGGTTATATGAAAGTAAAGACCACATAAAAATTATTTTTATGTTTTTTTATTCTCCATTTATATATGTTTGCTGTTACTTTTGTTTCAAACATGCAAATTTTGGGTAAAATGGACACATAAAGGTGGAGACCAAAGAGTAATTATAATAATATGTATAGCCTTTATCTATTGGTATAAATAGTTATTTGAAGTTAAGTATTTTAATTTTTTAAATTAAAACAATATTTGCAACTGTTTTAGAATTTGAAATTTAAATATTTTCTAAAATTTTAAAAAATTACGACATAAAATAGCTATAAAATAATAAATATTTTTTAAAAATCATTTTTATTTATTAATAATTATTCATCAGAGGTTGAATATTTAAATAATTATAAAGGAAGAAAAAAAAAAAACTTCCTCCCCCTTGATCAATTTCTAGATCCGTCTTGTGTATATAAAGACTATTATTAACGAAAATATTAAAAACTAAATAATTGTTATTCAAATATTTTTCCTTAATAATTATAATTTTAAAAATGTTATATAGTTTTTATAATTTAAAAAAAAGCATAAATAAAAGAAATCATTTTGTATAACGCAACAATGTTATTCAGTTTATCATTCCCGTGGATATCCGCTCATAAAATCTATAACAAATAGAAGATGGATCAAATGGATGCTTGCGAGCAATTTAAAAAGATATATTTGTACTTGTTCATAAATTGGGCAAATATCAAGGTACCCATTATTACTCGTTACAGAAAATTAATTAAACTAATTTTTTAAATTGAAGTATTTTAATTAGTATAATTATGTAGAATATTTGAATAATTTTAGAAATTTAAGAACTTAATTTATGGAAATATTTTGTAGTTCTACCTTTGTTTTTCATTAATGCAAGTTATTCTTAAGATTGAGTGTTTATCTTTATTTTAATCCTTCCTTTAAAAAAATCTTTATTTTAATGCTTTTTATTAATTTGCCTTTAATGAGTAGATTTAAAGTTGTATGCATAATGAGATATCTTATGTATGTGGCTAGAATATGCGAGAGCTTCATTATCTTCTATTGACAGGTAATTTTAACATGAACTTGCTACATATTTCAGAAGACGTGCATTGCAAATATTAGAGTTATGCCCCACGTGAAACATAAAAGGACAAAAACACCCTTTGTATTTTACACACCAGGCACCCCACTTTGGACCCCAAGGCAGAATTCTTCCTCCTTTTCCTTTGCGGTGCATCCTACTCCCAGCACCTCCATCCTTTTCTATATCTCAAAGAATATGTTGAATAAAACCAAATGCTTAATCCTTGTGTCAAAGAATACTAGTTACATTAAGAAGTTGACATCGACAACTGCTCTGAAGGTGAAATCGTTGTCGCTGACAGCGATCGCTCCGATGCAAAAGACATTGGCCACCTATGAAGCACAGATACGTGCTTAAATTTTTTTTCACCGTATCGGACATGCGTCCGATACGGATTCGTTGCCGACACGTGAAATCGCGTATCGAATTTCAAAGGCGCTATTTTTTCACCGCAGAACTTCATTTCTCGCTTCCCTCCGTCGCCGCTCACCTCAGATCGCAAGCCGTGGAACACCGACGCAGTCGCCATAGCTTCCTGGTCGACAACCAAGCACCAGCTCACCGCTCCGCTGCGCGCCATCGCTTCCTGGCCGCACTCGCCCAGTCGCCCACCCCCCTGCACGCCGTCGCAGACTGCTCACCATCGTCGCACACCGAGCTTCGTCACCTTCTCTGCGAACCCGAAACAGCCAAGTTTGAAACTTTGAAGCTTGCTTTCTTTATTTTTTTCTTCTTCAAGGAAGAGACTGGAGAGGGTGGGGGTGGGGTGCACAGTGTGTCACTTTTGTGGGTTGTAATAATGTTTTCCCGTGAACGTGGCGAAGGCATACAGGGGAAGGAATGTGTCTAATATATGGGATGTACTCTGTTGCATAGAGTTTGTTTATTATAACATCGCAGTGCCGTCACCTTGTTTATTGTTTATTTAATATTTTTATTAATTACATATGAAATCTATTATTTGTATGAATAATCTATTATTTATGTTTGTGATTTTTCTTTTATTATATTTTATTAATATGAAATACATTATATATAAAAAAAAATTTAATACTAAGACGTATGGAAAACGTATCGGAATATTAGATTTTTGAAGAAACGTATCGGAAACGTCGTATCGGTATCGGTGCTTCATAGTTGGCCACAATGCACACTCTGATAAAGACACAATTGTAGTTAGCACAAGAGCTCTTGTTGGAGGAGTTTCTAAATCATCGTAATAGTTGTCTTCTTTGGCACATGCTTCCGCCTCATTATCGTCATCTTCCACAACCTCGTTTGCAACACACCCGTTCACATTGTTGTTGATTTTCGCAAGGTCGTCCACCATGCCATCGAGGAAGATGTAGCAAAGGTCCCTGTATTCATGGAGGACGCGCCTTCCGTCACTGCACTTCCTATGTGAGCATGCAACCTAATAGAGCCCAAGCTCCAGCGGGCTACCCTTCCCATTTTCCTACATTTCTTTTGTTGTTTGATTCTGCAAACCCACATTCCTCTTATGTATCCCCAACTCTATATGTCTACTTCATCTTATTCGACGGTTGGGTAGCTGATGCATGCCAACTATTTGATGATACAAGAACCCCTCTAAGAAGCCCACCATTGTCTACAAATATTTTCTTTGATAAATTCTTATTGCACAACTCAATAGAGATGGCCTAAAAGTTCAAGTTACTCGTTTTTGTTCAAGTGGAAGATATTTTTCCACAAATGGAGTTACCAAATGTAGTTCTTGGGAGGACATTTGTCACAACAATAGTTGCTATTGTTTTTAGAGTTGCAATTTTGTTTTGTGTCACATGGCCTATGTGCTAGAGATTTGTTTCTCATATACTGGATTTAAAAATCTACTTGTCCTGCATTTCTTCTATTGTAGCAATGGTGCTTACTGTTTGAAAGTTAACTATCACCTTGAGGACAAGGTGTTTTTAGATGGAACAGGGAATGATAGGAAAAAGATCATGAACCAACAGTAGACCACAAGCACAACAGGCACAAATGGAAGGCTCAAATTAAAGGAAGATCATTCCACTAAAATATCTAGAAGATTATGTCTAGTGGTATAACTAATTCTGTCAGGGAAGGGCTACACTAGCATTACATATGAATATTCTTGTCTGCTATTTACAATTATGTTATTCCTTTATGTTATTTTCCTTCATTGCATTCTGTTACCACAAGCATCAGTGCATGCTATATATGTATTTCATATGTGCTGAGAAGAAGAAAGGCAAGAAATAATATCTCATTTCCCACCTTTATTCTTAGGAGGCTCCTAGTCCTCGAACTCTAGGAATTTAGCTCTGTGATCCTAACAAATTATGACCATCAAAATTGCTGCCACCCAACAATACCCACATCTACACCCACTCTAATTCAAGCAAGTGATAAAACATCATACTTTCTCTTACAAAGGAGGTCGATACAGATCTCCAAACACACCAACACCTATCTTTGTAGACATGTACCTCACCAGCCATACCACACACTAATTCCAGCATCACCATAAAATCTTGTTTCACACCTCATCCTTTCCCTTCGAACATCTCATGCAGACTTTAAGGACTTTCCCCTGCATATCATGAGTTTTGGCTATGCAGCATGCATGCTCCCAGTGAGGTCATCCATTAAGCAAAAGAGTAAATAAAACCGAGCACCTTAAAACTCAGCAATTTCGTACATCAAAACAAATATATTTGTTTCAATAGTTGATCATCACTGCATTCCTGAATATACATGAATTTCTCATTCTCCAAATATTCCACACTACCCCACACCATACTACTTTCCACCTCTCCATCTCCCTTCTTGACATAAACAGCTCATAGGACTACCAAAAGTTCAATGCAAGATCTTCATGTAATCATCATTTTCCCACCTAATGTTCCTTCTTTTTAAATTTTCTTTTGATGGAATCTTGTCTCTAAACAACTTCCAAACAAGATGTGAAGCCTTTGGCGGGATTTTTAGCCTCCACAACTCATTATATAGCGTACTATATTGACTACCACATAACAAATTGTGCAAAGCTCTATATGCCAATTGGACAGAATAAATACCTGAGAATCGCCAAGCCATCGCAATTTGTCCAGCTTGTTTTCTAAGGGACATACAATTTGAATGAGGGTATCCAACTCTTGTACCAATTCTTCTTCACAAGAAAAAGGATTCCTACGCCATTGCATATTCACATCCACATGTGATCACATTAATCTCCCACCTCTCCTAGCAATGCCTTTTATTACTAGCAAGGAGAAAAAGTTTAGGAAATCTATCAATAAGAGTATATTCCCCTACCCAAGAATATTCCCAAAAGCTAGTACGATTCCCATCCCCCACGTCCCACTTACACAATTTATTAAACCACTCCAAGTGATTTCTTCCTCACACACCCTCCTTAAGTCCCTCCACCATATAGAGTCAAATTTTACTATTTCCACTCCTCTTATGCCCTCTCCAACCTTAATATTTAGATTCTACCACCCTAGCCCAAAAATGATCAATGTTTTTAAAGAGGTTCCACCTCCATTTATCAAGTAAAGCCTCATTAAAGATAGGGATGTCCTTGATTCCCAAGCCACCATGATCTTTAGGACCACACATTTTCTCCCAACTACACCATGGAATTTCCTGCTACCTTCATTATCCCCCCATAAGAATTGCCTTTGTATGGCTATAATCTTTTCCACCACCCTGTGATGGGTCTTAAAGAAAGAAAAAATGAATAAAGGTAATGAGGATAATACTGAATTAATTAGGCAAATTGTTCCGACAAAGGATAGAGAAGTGTGCTTCTAATATGATAATTTCTTTTTGAACTTCTCCATTATTGGATTCCAAGATTCCAACCTCTTAGGATTTGCTCCTATAGGAATGCCTAAATATGTCATAATAGGCATCTCCAAAACTCTACATTCAACAATTCAACATACTTTTCTATCAACCCCAATCCCACCAAATCTACTCTTATTAAAACTCACTTTAAGACCGAAGGTCATCTCAAAGCATTGCATTATACTTTTGATAACCATCACATTCTCTAAGGATGCCTCCCCCACAAACTTGTCATCAGCATATTGCAAAAGATTGACTTCCACCTCATGTTTTCCCACCTTGTATCCGATAAATATATTTTTTTTTGTAGCCTCTCTCATCAATCCACTAAGTAATTCACCAATAATAGCACACCAAACCAAAGTTGAGGGGTCACCTTGTCTAAGTCCCCTTTGCATCATAAACTCTCTTGTTAGACTTCTGCTAACAAGGACGAAAATACAACTAGAAGCTAGACATCCCCGAATCCATGATCTCCATTTCTCACAAAAGCCAAGTCTAAGAAGCATATAATCCAAGAACACGTAACATGCCAAATCATACGCCTTCTCATAATATACTTTAAGCAAGACTTCTTCTTCTTTCTAGCATCATCCACAACTTCATTAGCCATAACAACACTATGTAAAAGGTTTCTTTCGGCTATGAATGCACTTTGTCTCTCATCAATGATCTTAGGTAAAACCTTCTTCAATCTATTTGTAAGTAACTTGGGCACTACCTTATACATACACCCAACAAGAGATATGGTCGAAATCCTTTCAACCCTTGTAGGTTATCTACTGTAGGATTTGGGGATATGAACGAAGAGTTCTGTAACATCCCTAATTTTTGACTTCTCAGTAGCTCTCACACTACAACACTTCACCCAGTGACACTTCACTTAACATCCTTGTTGGTCAAAACCCTCCAACGATTAGAACCCTTCGTAGGTAGCCCTTTCCAAGACCTCAAAAATCAGTTATGCCTGCTTCCCGGATCAATGACTGATGTCATAAACCAACACCAGACTTTTCAGCATGCTTTGTTCTCACTTAGAAGCTTTCTGGGAAACTTCCCAGAAGGTTACCTATCCCATAATAACTATTCCAAGCCAAACACCCTTAATTGTGGAGTTCTTATGTGATAGGCTATCAAAAAGTAAATGCATCATGTTGGTATAGGTAGTACCAATTAATTTCTTTAAGTCATCCTTAGTTGTACAGTCTCATACCTGCAAAGTCTCTTGATCCCTCTCATTTTGGTGTGATTCTATCGGGGTGTTGCATGCCCACCAGCTTTTGCCTGGTTCGTCCTTGAACCACATCGTACTGGGAGAGAGGTTTGCCTTGATATCATTTGTAACATCCCTGATTTTCGACTTCTCAATGACTCTCACACTACGACACTTCACGCGGGGGAACTTCACTCAACATCCTTGTAGGTCAGAACCCTCCGTAGGTAGCTCTTTTCGAGACTTCGAAAATCAAATCTACTTGCTTTCAGGATCAGTGACTGACCCACAAACCAACACAAGACTTTAAAGCGTGTTTTGTCCTCACTCACACGCTTTCTAAGAAACTAATCTCATAACTACTTTATGCCAAGCACGCTTAATCGTGAAGTTCTTATTTGATGGACTACCAAAAAATAGATGCATCTTGTTGGTATAAGAAGTACTAATTAATTCCTTTAAACCATCATCAGCTGTACAATCCCATACCTGCGCAGCCTCTGAATCCCTTTCATTCTGGTGTGATTCAATCAAGGTGTTACAAGTCCCCCTAGGGAACACTCCACATGATGAAAAATCCTCCAAAATTTTCAAGAAGTTATCTTTCAACGTCACCAATAGGATTTAATAAAATAAAAATTAAATCCATTCGGCCTAGGGCTTTTATCTTCAACATACTGCTAAATAGTTGCCTTCACCTCCTCTTCTTCAAATCTACTAATCAAGATTTCATTTTCCTCCCTTGAGATCTCATTAAAGTGCACCTTTTCCATTAATGATCTCTCCTAACAAGGCTCCAAAAAATGAGAATGAAAGAAATCTTTTACCTCATTTTTTATGATTGAAGGATCCTCCACCCACACCTATTGAATTGTTAATCCCTTCAAAGTGTTCTTTTTTCTTCAATTTACATATGCATGATAGAACTTTGAATTGTCGTCTCCCTCCTTGAGCCATCTTTGTCTTGCCTTTTGTTTAAGAATAGATTCATCATATGAAGCAACCTTCCATAATTCCTCTTGTAGCCATCTCTTAGAAGCAATCTCCTCCTTCGAAAGGTCTATCACTTCCCTTTTTTTTCTCAATGTCATTCATTTGCTTCACAATATCATGTAGCTTAGCATGTGTGTTTCCAAAATGCTCTATATTCCACTTCTTCAAAGACTTTTTGAGCCCTTTTAGTTTTTCTTTGAATACTGATTGAGTGTTTTTAGTTTAATATTTTTCTATTCTTCTTAGCTTATTTGAATTCTCTTGGACTTTTATTTTCTCACTTTAACTCAGTTTTTGTCTTAGGCAAACAAGTGAGCTTAATTGATAATTGTTGCATATTTTCACATTTTTGCTTACTTGAACTATCTTTCTTGTGCAGGACATAGAGAGTTCTACAAAACTCGTAATGACTCATATCAGTAGTCCTTGTAAAGATACGAAAAAAATCTACAATTTTGTCAGAGATAAGCCAAGGCCAATTCTTTCATTTTGAGAGTCATTTTAGGCTTGGAAGTCAGAACCTCTACATTTGAGTTTTGGGCTGCGAATTGGTGTAATTAGTAATTAGTTAGATTAGATGGGCCTAATTATGACCCATCCTTTCCTACTGACTCAATCACTATATTTTATTGCATTTAGTTAGTTAGAAAAATACAATTCATTTTAGCACAAACAACATTTGTAGTTCCTTTTAGAACTTATCTGAATTAAAATCTTTTTCTCTCATTTTCTCTCAATTGTTATTCATTGTTCTTCAGTTTTCTACTTCATTTCATTTTTGTTATTCCATTTTCTTGCACTAATTTTGTGAGTCTTCAACTGATTATGATCATGGAAGGCTAAACAATCAATCAATCCAAGGATCCAATCCAAGCAAGGAGAATTTGAGTTCTAGTTTGATATTTCAATTTCTGTATGAATGTTCACTTTCTTCTTCAATCCTCTATTTGATTTTCATGATTATGAATGTGGTTAGGATTGAAAATGGATTAGGTTATGGATTCATTTCCTAATTTCAAATTTTAATCATAGATTATTTAGATGATATTTCAATTAGGTTTGTGGTTTCAATTGATTTAGGAGTTAATTTGATTGAACTGCTTCTAATAAAACTGAATGAATTTTCATAACAAGATCATGTGGCAAGATGAATACACACTGACAATAGTGACCTCCTCATTTTCCTCTATCTATGTTCTTTCAAGCTCAATGTATTCCTCTCCAACAAAGGAATTGGACAATTGGAAGAAATCTGGACTCCATAAACAAAGTAATCCACAGGAAATGTTAGATGTTGGATTGTCTACCCAACGAACCTCCCTACTCCCCCCATATAGTTTGACACAATGCTTTATTAACAACTTCCTTCTTAGTTTCTGATAAACTTGCATTTAATCCCCCCTCCAAGCCCACTTACATTATAAGAGAGGAGCTTAATAAATTACCTTTATGACACTTTTGTTGTTGCTATCTTTTTACCACACCTTTTTCATCACAATCTATTTTCCAGCAACATAAACTTCCCCCACCATGTCCTAATTTCCATCCATATGTATCATTCCCAATTGCAATTCAATACACCATAGTTCCTTTGTGTGAGCCTTATCACTTTTTTGCCAATAAGCTCTATTACAATTCATAATATTAGCATAAAATGTTATTGCTAAAACTATAATAAGCATCCCTCCATATCTTCCTTCTTCTCGCTACACTTTGAGTGGATACACCCATAGAGGAGGACAAATTTGACGCAACTATTTGAATATCTGTATATGTTCTTTGGCCTAAAGAAATTGACAGTGGAAATCATACGGTGACAGTGGATCATGAATGCATATGCTTAAAAGGCAGAAAAGAGCAATAAGAGATATCCAATAATCTACCTCATTTCTAAATTTTTAATTTTCAATACAACAAATTAGGAGTAATCTTAAAACATAATTAATAAGAAACTACTGAAAACAGAATCACAAAATACAAAAATAGAATCACAAAAAAAAAAAAAATCCAATAGAGGCAAGACTTAAGAACTCTGAACCTACTTCGAGGGCTGCGTGGGACGGAGTGCGATGACCTGGTGATATGGCGCAATGGTGTTAGGTGTTCGTGGCTTCGTGAGAGGTATTCCAGAATAGCTATTCGAGAAATGTATAAGTAATCCCAATAACCTCTTTCGAAACACATATTCTGGAATATGAAAATTAAATTTTGGAACATGTATTCCAGAATACTTATACACTTTTGGAATGGTCATCCATAATAAAGGAAGGGTAATATCAGAATTTTGTAACATTTGGGGTGCAAGAAGCAAAAAGGATGGTGCGGGAAGAAATTGCTTGTTTAGTGACATTATAGGTTATTCCATCCTACAATTTCCAATTGCTTCATGCACTCATTTTTTCCTTACTGGAATGCACTCCCTTTTTTGCTTTCAGAATGACCAATCCAGAAGGTCAAAAAAATATTCCAGAAAGAATGCCGAAAAAAACTTAGGAAATGCAGGAAGCAACAACCAACATTCTATGCACTGCATTGCAATCTTCCTTTAATGGGATGGTTTTTCCGTCTTCACTCATCAATTTATACTTTTAGGTAAATAACTCCATGAATTTAGTGTAATTTTGATATTTGCTCCATTGCCTTTGCAAAAGGAATTAGTATTTGGAGTTTTGTCAAAATCTTTTTTTTTTTGTAAG